>JBBMOI010000009.1:1985000-2447500 GCA_038088405.1 Porites divaricata
TATAATTGCTATGGTTGAATCCTGGCGAAAAAGGTCGCGTTCTACTGCCGCAAAAACAGAGGTTTCTTGCGTAAAACCAAAAAGAAAAACCAGTTATGACTTCATGGCGACCTCTTTCTGCTCCCCCAATGCAAGGGAATCCGGATTCCAGAATCCGGAAAATCGGGAAAATTTTGTTTGTGAAATCTGGAATCCTGGGCTTTGGAATACGAAATACAGTTCAAAAAATCTGGAATCTCGCTACTGGAGTCCAGCACCTGGAATCCGTACTGCATAGATTGGAAGCGGACAGCTCTACTTAAAGCCGCTTTCACAAAACTCCGTTTTTCCTAACTCCCATACAATAAGTGGCAAGCTCCAGTTACGGGCATCTTTTTCGCGTCCCGAGGGCGTACGCTTTATATGAGAGCTTCCACTGCACATATTTGTAGTCTGCGAGACAGTCTGCGTGACAGTCGCTGAAAAGGAGAGGGGAGAGGATATTGCTGGTTTTCAGTGTCACGCCATTCAAAATAGATTAAAATAAAAATCAAAACCATTCGACAGATAAAGTCCAGAATCTTGGAAATGAAAGGAGGTAAATATACAAAGACCCTTGCCAAGATTTGGGTCGAAGGAATAATTCGTATACGAGATATCCGAAGAAATGTTTTACCCAAATTTATAGAGCTTTGTATGGAGACGCCATGCTGGAGCTCATCCGGATGAGCTCCAACATGGCGGACGGAAACCAACAGAAACATCTGTCACCGAGGTTTGCTACAAAAGCGTGAATTTATTCTTCGAGAAACTCATAAACATTAAAGTAATACTTTTTCTGATACATGAACTGTTCAAAATAGATAGCAAAATTTCCTAAAATAAGTCATTTTTTAACCTACATGACAGCTAGCTTGGCCGTCATGTAAATGCCGCGTCACGCAAAAGCTTAGAAATTCAAGCGTACTCTATCACAAAACCAAGAATCCTTTTGAAGCGAAAATTTGTATGAACATTAGCTTTCAGCTGCTCTAATGCATCGTGAAAGTAAAATGTAGGTAGGATCGATAGTTTTTTAGTTTGCATTATGGTGACGTCATGTGAAAACCAACAATACCCTCCTCCTGTTCTCTTCCCCCCCGCTCCCCCGCACAATCGACGTCCTCCAAGCTGGCTATATATTTGCTCCCAGCTCTTCTGTGGTTGGCCTGGACTTAGAACTTCGTTTATCAGATATAGACAAATGTCATGTGAGAAGTGCTGTTACAGGAAACTGATAGAGAGTAAGCGATGAGTTAATGCGCAAGAAAAGGGAAAATAAAACACCATAAAACAGACGATTATCATGTATCGATTATCATCGATTATCACTATGTTTCAATAACGAATAAAAACTTAAATAAAATAAATTTCTCTCAATTTGGAATTTATATTCCCCATTCCCATAAAAGTGGCTTTTCAGATCTTAATAGTACCAAAAAAAATTATAAATGCTCCATTGATTTGATCACGGTCAAAAATAAAACTTGCGAAGAGTTGTCTGTTAGGTTTGTTATTGAAATTGTTGAGCTTTCTGTATAATCTTCAGAAATGTTCCGTTAAATGAAAGAAACTGAAGTGACCGTGATATCAAACGTTTTCAAAGCGGTGATGTGCCATTATGGAAGGTTTGTCCAGTGTTGTTGTCCAATAAGTTCGTAAGTTCAGACAAATCCAGAACTAAATTGTCCGCTTTCGCAGCCGCCCGTAGCTTGGCTGAACGCGAACGGGGATTGAGGTAAACCTCTTCATCAGAGGGGTAAATGATCTTTTTATGGAGGGGTAGCCATGTACTTGTCTTAGCTTTACCCGTAACATTTGTTCTCGAACGCAGGTAGCTCACTTCGGAATGCGTTTCTTTGAAGAAATGTCTGACAATCGAGTCCTCTAGCGCATGAAAGGAAATCACAACGAGGCGCCCTCCAGGGCAAAGAAGTTTATGTGCCGTTTTCAAAGCGCACTGAAGTTCGTTCAACTCGTCGTTTACGAGTATGCGTAGAGCTTGGAAGGTTCTTGCAGCGGGGTGCAGTTGACGCGAGAACCTGTCAGTTCTTACGTTACGAACTGCTGCAGTAACAATAGCTGCCAAGTGTCTGGTGGATACTATTGGAATCCTGTCGCGAGCTCGCACAATAGCTCGAGATATGCGAACTAAAAAGAAAAAAAAAAGGTTAGCCAAACATTCAAGTCTGACTTGCCCTGAACTTGCGTACGAACCAGACGAGGCGTTGGCTTACCCATTCGCCCTTGAACTGCCCGTAACCCTTCTTGCGGATCCACGTCCCTCATGCCGCTTGTGACGCCATAAGTTTAAACGATCATGGAAAAAATTTGATATCTAACTTAAACCGGGGGAAGAGATCTTTCAAACCATGCCAGAATGAGCACGATTCAGTCAATCAGGCTGGAGAAAAACGCAGAAAACTAAAGCGAAAATCCCAATGAAACTCTCGATCCACTACCCACTTGCACTTAATAGAGCACTTGACTTTTAGAACGGACAGAAGAGATTGTGTAGATCAGCGAAGAACATACATTTTTAGTTGCTGGTTTTCAGGGACAGAAGATCTTTGGGTAGTTTTGATTCGTTCTGGCCAAATACTGACCTAGACTGCAAAAGAGTCCGTATTTTTGCGTTTTCAAGTATGCGCGTGCAGTCAAACAAAGGTCTGGAAGTCTGGAGGCTGAAAACGGAGAGCGAGACTGAGGAGAGACGATAAAAATACGGGTTTTTTTTTCTCGAGCTACGGTAAACCGATTTTGAGAAACAAAACCGACTGTTTTGCAGTCTGATACTGACCAGAGACACAGCTTCACTTGCTTCGAAAGGCATTTTTAGGCAAAATTTCCAGGAGTGAATAATTTAAACCCCAAAATTTGCCAGGTAAAAAGTAACAACAGGCAGTCAGCCAGCATGTAAACATGTAGGAAAGACTGCAAGCCACAAGTCAGACAGTGTGTATGTTAAACAGAAGGCAAGTCAGTCAGTCAGTCAGTTGGTCAGTTAGTCCGACACTGTGTACAGCAAATAGTCTGCAAGTCAGCCAGCCAGTTTTTCAGTCAGACAGTGTGTAGAATAGGACTGCATGCCGGTCAGACACCCAGCCAAAAAGTGAGTATGTAACACAGAAAGCCAGACAGTCAGTCCACAAGTCAGTCAGTCAGCCAGACAGTTTGTCACTTGGCCATTCAGTCAGACAGACAGCCAGCTAGTCAGTAAGTCAGACAGCTTGACAGTCAGTCACTCAGCCAGACAGTGTGTGTGTTACATAGAGGGCCAGTCAGACTGTGTGCAGGGTAGATTGCCAAGTCAGGCAGCCAGCCAGTTAATAGACCTTCAAAGCACCCAATCAATGAGTACATGCAGACCTGCCAATCAATTTGATCAGTTAGCCAGTCTATTGACCCGTTGGTCAGCCAACTTGCCATTTATCCACTCATTTACTCTTTACCCTCAGTTTGCAATCAGACAGTCAGTCAGTCAGTAAGTTAGTGAATGTGTGAAATAGATAAGAGCCAGTAAATATGTAGTTGAAAGCTAGCATTAGCAAGGACCATGGACCCAGTACAGAGCTGTAATGTCCAGCAAATACTAACCTGCTTCCTTTTCTTGTCCATACTGTCTCAAAACGGCCGTAAGCTCTGTTTCATTAATAGAGTTCACCACATCAGCTGCTGTCAGTGGTAATCTTTCACGTTTTGCCCCTTCTTTAGTGACATTCTTAACATCCATTCTCATGTCCAAAGGTCCATTTTTATAAAATGAAAATCCTCTGTCAGGGTCATCAAACTGAATACTGGATGCACCAATGTCAAGCAACATTCCATTCACAGATTCATTCTTGATGCCGTGGCTTTTAAGTCTGTTGTAGATATTACTAAATTTTCCTAAGACTGGAAACAGCCTTCCCTTAAATTCTGATCTCTTGGACAGAATTTCTGCTATTTCAATTGCAGCTGGATCTCTGTCTAGAGCAAAGACTTTACATTTTGCACTCATGAGGATTGCTGCAGAGTGACCTCCAGATCCAAATGTGGCATCTATAAAAACCTTAAAAGTCAGAAAATATAAATATATTACAGTAGTCTTACATACACCCACTGTCATAACTGAATTTATTATTATTAATGTGGCTAAATGTAATTTAGGCGAAGTCAACCTCGAATCAATGCTGGTCAGCAGTTTCCCCAACTATACAAGGGGTGGCCCGATGCCTCTAGCAAGGGCACCTCGTGACTTATATACGCAGTTGCTTGCTTACAGTTCTTCGCAAAGTGTTGTTGCAATAGCTTGCTGTTTGCGTGCCTTTTTGTGCTTTGGTCTTTTCCCATCCATCCCTCCCTCCCTCTTGAGGTATGGGCCAGGTAAGTATTAGTCGCTAAGTATTCCACTGAATTGTTCAGTGTGACGGTGCCTGGTGGGGGCCATTCGCAGGGTTTCCATGGATACCTCCTCCTCATGTTAGAGCATTGCCCGGCTCCACCAACTTCGCCCAAGGTCATCTATTGGTGATGAGTTTAATTATTATTATTATTATTATTGATATTGCTATTAAAAATAACAATATTACAAGAAAAATGAATAGATCTAACGAAAATTGTTTAAACTTTTACGGTTGATAAATCTCATAACCTTAGAGAACCACAGAAAAATGAAAATAAAACAAGAGATAAAATAAGCAAAACACGCATGGCAATTTATTTATCACACCACAAAAAAGTTTCAAATTTGAGAGTTGCAATAATATTAGAAATTGTTTATCTGAGCAACAGAAGCTTTAAGTACTTTAAGTACAGAATTAAGCAAAATAAAAAATAACTGTTTCATTCTGACGTGACAAATTTCCGCGAGCGAATCGAAACCGATGGCAACTTTTAACACTTACTTGGCCATCACGGGGTGCAAGAAAGCTCAAACATTCCTTCAACATCACGGGAACATGAACAGTGTGGGAATCACCTTGAGTGCAGAAGCATCGCAGTTTCTGATACGGAAATATAAACAGACTTCTCGCGCAATATAAAGACAAACAACTCGTCGCCATTTTGTTGAGTGTATAAGTCATATATGAAGCCACGTCCTTTTGATGGAGGTCAACTGCTGATATGATATACCGCAGACCCAAGCGCGCTCACTTTCAAAATGGCGACTGCCAGAGCGCACCACGTTGACCCAGTGGAGAGATTGCAAGAAGAACATAAAGCTTGGAAGCACGATCATCCAAAGGTCGGTAAACCAGCTTTTAGATTATTTAAACTACTTTGTGAAGTTGATCACTGTTATTTTTGTAAATTCTGCATTATCTGCAAGGCAACTCCTGCGTGTTTATATTCTTGAGTTGTCACTTTCCAAAATAAGTTATACGAGTCTGTTACAATCTTCTCTTTTGTAGGATTTCAGGGCAGACCCTGTCAAGAAGGACAATGGAGAAATCGACTGGCTAACGTGGCAGTGCGGTGATTATGAAGATCAATAAATATTTGGTTAAATCATTTTCCTGCACCTATTGCTGGTTTACACCGGCGGCCATGTTGGTGGTCAAGAACAAAAGCATTTCTCTCCTCTGGGAACTAAACTCTATTTTCATGTTAATTTGTCGAGAAAGAATTCTATTGTTTTGAACCCCAACATGGCCGCCTCGCCACGTGCTTGCAAACCAAGAATAAGGGATCTAGCTATGGGTCATTCTATCTTTTATGCAACCCTTCCCCTCCCACTATGGATGGCGATTTTTGACGGGAGGGGTTTGGATTTTTCCAAAATTGGACTCTTTGGACATGTTTTCAAATGAGGTGGAAAAGATTACCTGTCAAGGTATTCACTGACCGAAGGGTATTTGCTGACAGAAAATTGAGGCTTTGGATCCGGATTTCAGCCATATTTAGGGGGCTAGGGGTTGTGGATAAAAAGTGGAACTTCGAATTCTCTCTGATGGTTTCTGCCTCCCCCACAGACGTTCTTGGAGGTTCATTATGCAGGAACACCTGACAAACCCCTAAGAACATCTATGGGGGAGGCTAGATGGTTTCATAATTTGCAAGATTTGTTGTTTAAAGTTGTAAAATTTCTAATTTGTCATAATATCTGTTTTACCAAACAGCTATTCCAGGACCCAAGAAGGTATAGTAAAAATGCACATTGTGTCTAATAATTTTCTGCAGGTCTTTATCCCCACTTGGCATTCCCATTTCCTGCACCCCCATGTTACGCCAAACCCCTAGGGATTTTCCCATCAGATGAAGCAGAAAGAAAGTGTCCCCAGATGCTGCAATCGACTGTGTCTTGATTTTTACACTTCATCTCTTCCCAGTTTTTTTTGTATTTCCTTTGTTTATTACCTTTTTTTCTATTTACGTTTCGCTCTTCAGACCTTCTGGGAAGGTGGTTTTTACAAGTTGCAGCTTACATTTCCTCAAGACTATCCTTTTTCACCACCTAAATGTGAGTCATGTTCAGAAATAAGAAATAATAGAAGACACTGACCAAGGTTATGCCCAGTCTTGATGTTTTGAGCCTACAGAGGGAGGAATACCCCCTTACAGACATCCCCCCACCTCCCTCTCAAGGCTCCCATCAGGAAATACTTGAATGTACTCTCTGGGGATAGATTTCTTGGTTTGTTAGTGCCTTACATGTAACATTTATGGTGGGACAGTATTGCAAAATGTTCATTTGTTTCAGGTGTATTCAATCCTCTGATTCTACATCCAAATGTGTTTCCTTCTGGCAAGGTATCTTTATCACTGATTGACAAAAACAAAGGATGGAAGCCTCAAATAACAACCAAGGAGGTACTAGTGGTTTCTTACACAACAAATTTTCACATTGTACAGTGAAGATTTCTTTTGCATTTCTTCATGTGCTGGTCATGAACACAACATCAACTGGCCATAATATTGTGATCATATTATTTTAATCTTGGGAATGAAGACAACTTGTAGTAAACTCTGGAAAAATAAAACCTAAAAGATACCAAGGTAATAATTATTAATACAATGTAACATCATGGAAAGTATTTGTACTGGGAAATGGATTTGACATTTACTCAAAGAGAATAAAAATATTGTGGTATTCATACTTAAGGCAGAGAGGCACATTTGTTGTATTGAATACTCCCACATCACAGAAAGTTCTTCTAAATTTTCAGGTACTCCTAGGGATTCAGCTGCTTTTAGGTGAACCAAATTTTCAAGATCCAGCTCAAGCAGAAGCCTATGTAGTTTATAGGTTAGTTCAACGTTTTTCCTTGGTCTCACTGTTCAGTCTTCTTCCTGGAAAATTACTACTTCTGGAGCAGGGTTAGGCCAATTTTGCATCCACTCAAGATTATGATTTGTCCTACCACTAGTAATAACCAAAGGTTACGGAGTGCGGGCGACAACAATTGAAGGTCAAAAGACTTTTGCTCCAATGCTGTGCTTTGCCTAGGTTTCACGTGACAGATGGTCGAAAGACGCGTGATCAGATTATGAGAGGTAGAATGTCAAAATGCGTGTGATCAAATTGCGTTCTGTGCATTCCATTCATTCTCAGTGGAAGTCCAAACGAATGCTGGCTACATGCATGCGATGCATGTATGATAACAACCTGAAGAAGATTAGGATTGCGGGCTCCTCTTGTCGCACGCAATTAGTTTCTTAGTTTGCTCAAAGATACAGAGAAGTAGATTGAGTCAAACAGGATAATGAAAGTTCCTAGTGTGGAGGGCACAAAAAAATAATGTTTTTCTCTTCAGGGTATCTTGCCTTGCAGAGGCAATAATTTTAATCTTTTGTTCAGTCTTTTCTTTTACTAATTTGTTGGAAGAAAATGTGTGGAAAAACAGGTCCAAATTGACACCAGCTTTAATATGAAAATTTCCCCTTGAAACAAGGCAAAATAGATTGTAAGGAGAATCTAACATTTTTTTAGAACACAATAGAGGGTTTACAGTATATTTCAGGCACCCCTTCTTTTATTGTACATTGTATCTATAGATCTTTTAGAATTTACAGAATACTCATAGTCCATTCATTCCATCCACTGCTATTTTCAGTCTGCGTTTTGTTCTATGCCAGCCATTACTGGTCATTGTGTGGATCGGTTTTTATCAAAGAGATCATAATATTTACAATCAAATTATTATTGTTGCAGCCAAAGTCGAATGGAATATGAAGAAAGAGTGAAAAAACAAGCAAAAGAAATGGCTCCAAATGGACTTGGATAGAACCAGCTGAATTGTAGACATAATTTATGGAAAAAAATATTGTGGATGAATGTCAAATTTGTAAAGTGGAAGCAAAGTTAATGTATTATATGTTTTGTTGATAATGCCAAGTATAGACAGTGCTACTTTGAACAGAAACATGCTACAAAATGCAAACTAAATAAAATCTAGTTTATTATTTGTATTAGAGTTTATTCTTCACCCAAGATAAGGGCTTCTCCTTTCTCAGTTATTGCATTTCTCTTGTATTTATTTTTCTTTTGTAATAATACTAATGATTACATCAGTAAATTTATTACTCACTCCAGTTTTACCTGACCATGTGTATTTACAAAGGGGACCACAACATGAGCTGGTTGTTTCAGAATTGATATTACAATATATCAAGGCTTAGTGATTTTAGAAGGAAGGAAGGAACAGTCTAAGGTAGAAGAAGATGGAATTTTGGCTTTATAACAAAAGAATATATGTACCAGTAGTTTTGGTGATATACAGTAAGACTAGTTTACAGACTCATGAATGTAATGTAGTCGTTATAAGACCTAAGTTACCCTTCTGAACAAACCCTCTGCTAACCAAACAATCTGCATAATTTTTGCTCAGTGATTTACTTGGTAAATGCTTCACTTACTTTTTCAGAACTATCAGAAAGTGATGATCAAAATGTTAAAAGGAAAATGTTCATTAACAGTAATTTGACAATAAATAATTATTTATTGTTATTGCTCAAGTAAAAAGTTAACTTTGATTCAGATGTTGCTTATTAGATGTAGTTATAACCTTGCCTTTTCCCTACACATCATTATAAGCCAGGGAAATGCCTGGCCCCCAGCCTGTAGTTACAGCCCTGTATAATGTCACTGAATAGCATTGACTTTGAAGGCCTTGGAAGATACAATACAAGGAATAGACAACTTTCAACCCTGTATACCACAAAGACAGGCCACAACAGTCTCTGCCACCTAGGACATGAACTATTCCATCTTAGGAGATGGGGGGGGGGGGGGGGGGAAGGGATGGGGGCAACTATTCAGGATAGACAGACAAAAAATACAAGAATGGGAATTTCCCCCGGAACTCACCTAGCATTAGTGAAAATACTGAGGGAAATAAACTGAAGTTGAACTTTAAGTTAACATTTTACATTGGTCACTGTTAGGAAGATCACGCAAGTTTCATTGTATTAAAAATGTAAACTTTTAAAAAGGCCCAGCGTTTATCACAGAGTGGCAACACTAAGACATTACACAACTGTGCATAAGAGAGTAACAGTAGTATTTTCAACATAGTTGGTACAGGAGCCTGTTGGTATTAATTTGTTTTCTTAAAAATTTGCATCTACCTTTTAAAGAAGGACTTGACAATAAAAGTGACAATAAAAATTCAGGTTTTGAAAAACTAGGCTCTTGGAAGAATACCCACTGTTAGCTACTACATTAATTTGTTCTTACAGAATAAATAATGAGGTTCTACTCTATAGGGAATTCAATAATCACTTTATGCAATTCTTTACACTAAAAAAGCTTCATGTTATTACTGATGACTGATCATGAAGGGTAACACCTGCTGGTGGAACAAGGGTAACATTAGGATCTGAAAAACCAACAACAGGTGATGTAGGTTCTTTGCTCTCATCAGCCATCTGAGGTTGGCCATTAGGCTGGTTAACTGGCATTCCATCTGACATCTGAGGCTGAAAATCAATGAGCAACTATTAGAGAAGTAGAATTACTGTATTGCTGTTCACTAGTTTAAGGGTAGAAAGGGGTGAGCAGGGCTGTCCAAAAGTTATATTGAATAGTAGGCGGCCTTGGAACTCGAATCCCAAAGGCACAAGTTCCTCAGGGCCGAGCTAGGCTTCAAGGGACATTTTAAAAATTTAGAGTCAGAGTCTTGGAAATGGCGTTTGCAGGGGCTTTCAAGAGGTATTTTCCACTGTGGATGCAAGCCAGCTCCTGACGCAAGACTGAGAACAATGCTTTCGAAATGTTCCAGATCTAAACAGATCTAAACCAGTTTAAATATGCGTTTAATGTCATTCAAAACTGGGAAACAAAATTTAATGCTAAATGTGGTGGTAGAAGGAGATGAAAATGGCCGGCTAAGGATGGCTAACTGGCCGGTGTATTTGGCCAGCTACCGGCCCTTACTGACAGCCCCAGGTGAGACTGACCCACACCCCCTCCACTGGGGAGTACTTCATAAACCTTAGGGCAGGGGTGTGCCAACTATGCTAAGCCGCATTTTTCAACCCTATTCTACACTACGCATGAGAAAGAGTAAGACGTGAAACTGTGAAAGGTTTGAACCCAGGAGTCATTTCAAGTAAGACGTGAATTAGTCAAACCACTCATCTTGATCCAAAGAGCTAAAGGGAAACAACTTTTCATGGGGACTGTTGGAGAAGAAAGCTGAAGAAAGGCTACAGTGGCATATTCTGCTCAATGCACAATGAGGATTAAACCCCTGGGGGGGGGGGGGGTCCCATATGAAAAGGGTGGGGATGCTTGTCAGAAATTTTGAATTAAACCCCTAAAGGAGACCAATCTGGGCATGGCCCAACCTTTTTTTGACCCCTAAAAGCAATCACTTTAAACTTTGATTACATGAATCAAGACAATAAAACAAATTGAAAATACACAATTCAGTAATATTTCTTTGAGTGCAACCCTAAAAGAGACCTTTAGGGCTAAATAATATAGTAGTGTTTTGCCCAGAACACCCTAAGTGAGACCAAATCTGAAATTTACACCCCTAAGCGAGACGACAAACAACCCCGCCCCTTTCACATGGGAGCCCCCCCCCTCCTGGATTAAGCCATACCCTTCATGGCAGCACAGATCTATATGCCCATAATCATTATATAATAGCCCCAATACCCCCTTAACCCCTCTTTCTTCTCGTCCAAACCATACTAAAAGAGTGCATAATGCGCTACTCAATAAATTAAGTGTCTCTTTTTTCTGTGCAAAACAGTTAGTATAACTAGCTTGTTGGTAAGAAATGGATGGGTAGTCTGACCAAGGTCAATTTAATAAAACTTTTACAAGTGTAATTTACAAGTATAGCTATTGTTTTAGGGTCTGAAAATAATAGCTACACTTGTAAATTACACTTGTAAAAGTTTTATTAAATGGACCTCAAGACCACTTCACTAGTACGGCCCAAAAATTTTACTGCTGAAAAACTGCTGAAAGCAAAAAATATTATTACTCTTTACTACATACATGTATTTGTAACTTATTATGCTCACCTTTTCTTCCTTCTTATTTAATTTCACTTGACAAGTTATCAGGTCAAACAAGAAACCAATAAATGAGTGCATCATTCCTACAACAAACAAAAATTTCAAATATTTAATAATAATACAAGTTTGCAAATTAACAAAAACAACGAGAACTTTTTATAAGGATGAACTATGCAAGCAGTTTCCATTGTGACTTTATTTATTTACTAAGGTTTGCCAGTTCTTGGCAGGGTCAGTGCAACAGTGCATGGCACCACTATGCAAGCCATTAATTAACAATTAGTCACCAAAGGCGACGTGAATATCGGCGAATAGTCACCGAGACAAAGTCGAGGTGACTATTCGCCAATATTCATGTCGCTGAGGCAACTAATTGTTTTAGTATAATTACATTGATGATTATTCGAGAAAATAAAATTATTGATCAATTTCCGACCCTGAAACATCAAAAAATCTGGCTGCCATTTTGAAAACTGCTAGCCTTCAATGCTATAAACACCGCGCGGTGATTATAGCGGGATAGTACGAAGCTCCTAGCCAATCACAGCGCTCTATTTTCGATAGTCATCGATGTAATTATACTAACAGTACCTAACCCTAACCCTAACCTCCCCCATGAGAGATAGACCATCACACTGGGGACTATGATCCCTACTCTTACTGAACAAGTCTCACAGGATTTACATGTGCAAGGGTTTTGAGATGGGGCCTATGGTTTATCGTCCTTATCTGAGAAGACTAGAAAGTCTAACCGTTTGCAGATGTATTTAAAAAGGCAGCACTTTCTCCCTGACTGCTGCATTTGTGCGGCCAAGGTTTGAACCAATGGCCTCCCGCTCGGCAGGCTGGCACTTATCCAACTGAACTAACCCAGTGGCGGTTAAAATAAGGAGAAAAACAAAAAAAAATAGTTGTAGAAAATTAAACACACCAACTATAAATTCCAACTCAATAAGGAATTAAAAACAAATTGACCTTAATTTACAAGAATGACCAAGGACTCAAAATGAAGTCAAGATTACAAAACCAGCCCCTACTAGTTAAAAGAGCTTTAACCATTGCTTGTTCACAACTAGTTTGGAATTTTCTTTTCTGAGCTTTGGAGACTGTTAGCAGTAAGAGGATGACTAATACAGTTAAACCTCCACTAACCGCCACCTCTCCACAATGGCCATTTGTTTTGGTGGACAGTCCATACATGCACTCTATTGACTTGTTTCAACCTCTCTTCAATGGCCACTTTCTTCTGTCCCCAAGGTGGCCATTGTAGAGAGGTTCAACTGTATGTAGTTTAACCCTTAAGTCCCAATAGTGTCCAAGATCAATCTTCTCCTTACAATTATCCATACAATGTAAAGAGATAAGTTATGAGAATCAATAAAATTATCACCCACGAGAAATACTTTGATCTTTGAACAAATTCTCTCAACTAATTCTTTAAGGAAATGTATGGAGATCAGTTTGGAGAATTTGTATGTGGATACTGGGGCTTAAAGGGTTAAGAATAACTGCATTGGGCATGCAACACAATACATCATAACATTATTATTGAAGGAGCGTGTCCAAAAATAACCCGAGTGTCTTCAGATAAACAGGGCTCAAAAAAGGCAATGTTCAGTATTCTAAGACCAGTAGATTTTCTTGCCAGGAAAGTAGCTCTGAAAGGTCACTTGCTCAACAGGCAAAGGTCCAGACGAGTCATGTTCTAACTAAGTCAATAATATTTATGACTGCACAAGCAAACAATAGCCCTGTGCCAGCAAAATGTGAGAGCTGCTTCCCCAAAGGACAGGCTGGAATTAAAAAAATTATCATGTAAATGAGCTCTCATGATCTGCTTGATTCTCCCCCCCCCCCCCCCCCCCACCCCTAAACTGCCTCAAATTTGCTTAATAAAAATACTAATTGTTTAACAAAGAGAAAAATTCAATTTTACATCAGGAGGAACAAAACGGTGATATTTCACACACTACATGTACCCCTTCAATTACTATTATTACCTGAAGTAGCAAAGATTCCTCCAACTATGCCACACAGACGAACCAGGAAACCCCAGAATGATCGTCGACGATTTTCAACCCGTACCATGATGGATGACAAGTCATACTTGAAGAAAATTCCTAAAAATCAAAAAACAAAAAGAAAGACAAATAATGATGTTTTTGAAATGGATTCTTTTCAGAAGTGAGTACAAGCACATGTATCGGTGGGTGTTCCACTAAGATTTAAAAAGATAGCATTTGTAGCAGGGTGCAGATGTTACAAAGCGTTACTGTGCTTTTCAAAAACACAAACTCTGAAGTTTGAAAGCTGCTTTCACAATTGTCTTTTTCACTGCAGTCAATCATAATTATGATCACAAGCAACGAACCTTGAAACGCAGAAACACACAAAACAGATCAAAATTCACCAATCACAAATCACAAACAAAATTATCTTTTGAACCCGTTGAATAAACTACTCTTTCTGAAGAGGTTCCGCTAAGATGATTGACAGCAGCAAAAAACACAAATGTCAGTTAGCTTTTGAACTTCAGAATTGCATGTTTTTGAAAAGCACAGTAAGACAAAGTTTTTTGTTGCCTGAAAATACACAATAGCCACAAAGAGTACCGGTAAATTCCATTTGAGTGTATTCTATAATACAGCCAATGCACCAAAACTCACAACATATCTGTACCTACCTGTAATATTAATGGAGGTAACATGTAGTTAGCCTTTTAGTGAGTCATAAGGATATTTACTTAAGGAATTTTGAAAAATATAATCAATTTTCCTACCAGAAATGCCATGGCTCCCATAATTGTGGTTTATTTCTCGGATCTGGCAAAGAAAATGACAAAATCTTACTATTAAGAAAGTTAACAAATGCCTTGGTAAAGCTGCCAAATAATCATTCAACTGTAACTCTAGATGCAAGAAGGTTAGCTGTACTAGTTAACACATTTTTGTTTTCTAGGTTAAAATAATTTATTACTAACATTACACTGATGTATGTAGGTGATACTTTCTTACTCTTTGTGTGACTGAATATTGGTTAGTCTTGGTTTCCTGGCCACTCAGTGATTTGACAGTTGTTGGTACAATCTGAAATTAACAAGACAACAACATGTTACAGTTGAACCTCTCGGTACAGACACCTCTCTATTACGAACAGCTTCCAATGTCCCGACAAAATTCTCACATTATTTTTTTTAAAAAAAACCTCTATTATATGGACTCTCTCTAATACAGACAACAGACACTAAATTCTGGCCCCAGAGAGTAAATGTGATTACAGACACTGCGGTGACCAGGTGAATCCCGAATCCCGAATCCCGATCAGGTGAATCTGCACAGGGCGAATCCTGTCTAGTCTGGCTGATGAGCTATGGAAGGTGATATAAAGCCCAGTCGCTGCATACCAAACAGCAATTTGAGAAAGGTGTACAGAAGAAAACAACCGACTTTTTGAAGGCTTCAATAACTAAAGATAGCATAAAGACCTTTTCTATTACATTTTGTACTCTAGCTACTGTTTACTGCACTTTATGTAACATAATTGTCTCCTCAACAGAATTTTGTTGCTGTGACAAGTTACACACAATCAAATCAACAAAATTATGTTGCAGAGACAATGATTTTTTCAAAAATTCTTTGATACACACAAAGCAACATGTTCACAGCTAGTGCGTTCCAAACTTCAAGGCTGCCTCAACCTTCTAGCTAAGCGTACATGTAAGCTAAAGAACAGAACAAAATAGGGCTTGGTCTTGCAGTTTGAGGTCTGCATTGTTTAAAGGGCTTGGTAAGATGAAAAATGACAGATATTACACCTACATGTAGGATACAGAAGACAGTAATACAACAAGAAATAATGGTAAAAAAGGGTAAACTCAAACTCACCTGAATGTAGTATTGATACATTTGTAAGTCTGTAATAAAAGAAGGCAGAGCACATTACAATACAGTTGTATGAGATGAAACTTTTGAAAATAGCAGCACTTTGGAAACTACAGAGAAGTTCTTTAAAACTTTGGGCTCTGATCTAGGGGCTCTCACTCATGCTTCTAGTAACTTACAGAAACTGAAAGTTCCAGAAGCAAATATACTCAGATCTTAGGGTTAGAGATCTACATTGCAACTGACAGATATATTTTTCATCTGTCATCTGCAAGCAGAATTCAAGCGAATCAAAAGCCACTGGACACATGTAGATTAATTTCTCCGATAACAATTTTTCGAAACACTGCACCTTCGTATTTTTTAACCATAAATTAATGTTCATGGCATACACCAGTCCACCCCAAAAAATTAAAATCAAATAAAAGGCTTTAACTGCACTCCTTTTATGTTGCCTGGTCAGAATATGTTGGATTAATTTTTTCATTTCACTTATTTTTTGTTTTCCCTCTGTTTCAAATTCATTATTACATGTATGCATCACCATACCCCAAACAATGGAAAAATAAAAAATTAACTGAGATAAAAATTAACCACAAGATATACCTCCAAAGACACTCAAAAACATTTGTCTTACGTTTATCTGTAACAACAATATCACCATCAAGAGGAT
Organism: Porites divaricata; assembly: GCA_038088405.1. Lineage (NCBI taxonomy): Eukaryota > Metazoa > Cnidaria > Anthozoa > Scleractinia > Poritidae > Porites > Porites divaricata. The sequence continues at coordinate 2,001,027 of JBBMOI010000009.1, forward strand.
TAATATAGCCAGGTGCCCAAGGACCAAAGGACAAGACATCAATCCTGTGAGAATAGTTAAATCCTGTGGACAAACAGAGAAGTTAAAACAAGAGATCTGAGAGGTAAAAGTAGTATTAAGCAATAACCAAAGGCTACAGAGTACAGGCAACATTGATTGAAGGTTAAAATATTTTCGCTCTAATACTGTGCTTTGTATAAGATTTACCTCATAGATGGTTAAAACATGCCTGATTAGATTAAGAGATAGAAGGTCCAAACGCGCATGACATCAAATTGTGTTCTGTGCGTCCCATTCACTCTAATGGAAGTCCAAACTAAGCTGGCCGTTTAATTATGTGCCGTGCAAGAGTACAATGTAACAGCAACCTAGGGATTTTGATTATGATGCTTCTCTTGTCGTCCGCAATAAAATAAAATAATATTATTATTTGAGAACAGCCCATGTGGGAAACCAAAAATATTGTTTCCATACTCTGAATTTACTTTCATACCCATATTTTAGAAAACTCAGAGCAAGAAAAATCTACCTGGTAAATTATCAATACAAACATAGAACACTCACTTTCTGGAGGTACAAAGGCACTCAAATGAGCATGTCCTCGAGGGTGATAAACTGATCTGAGAAATGAAAAACAAACAAACAACAATCACGGGAGATTATAGGCTATAACATTGTCAATGAATCTCTCGAGTCTCTCAAATTAATTTCCAAAAACATAACAATTAAGTGGGTAAGCCAGAAAACTATTTATTAGTATTCCACAAAATTGTTTAATTAAAGAGAAATTAACGAGGAATAAAACACAAACAGCGGTGATAAACATATCAAACTTACGCATTTTAATAACTTGACGTTTCGTATGCTACGCAACATACATTTTCAAAAGTGGAATAAAGGCCGTTACAATTTTATGAAAACTATATATGAAATGTAAATAAGGGGTCTGGAAACGAGATTAACAAACATCTGTTTCTTAACAGTAAAACAATAAAAGCTTAAGCTAATTAGTAAAGTATCAGCTTCTTAAGCCAGCCCTTAATGTAAACGTCAGCAGTGAGAAGCTGATACTTTACTAATTAGCTTAAGCTTTTATTGTGTTACTGTTAAGAAACAGATGTTTCTTAACCTCGTTTCCAGACCCCTTATTTACATTTCACAATTATATAGTTTTCATAAAATTGTAACGGTCTTTATTCCACTTTTGAAAATGTATGTTGCGTAGCATACGAAACGTCAAGTTATTAAAATGCGTAAGTTTGATATGTTTATCACCACTGTTTGTGTTTTATTCCTCGTTAAACTACGATGGCCCAAGAACAAAAGCCTTTACAATAAAGAGACATTGTTCCTAATACAGTCAAGTCCCTTTACAACGGACACTGTAGGGACCTCGAATTCGTGTCCTCTTTAGTGAGAGTCTGTAATAGTGGGAGTTTATTTCAGTCAAACATCTGTAATTTGTTTTTGCCAGGGATTTAGCTACTGTCCATTTTATTGGGGTGTCCGTCAGAGCGGGGAGTCCACAAGCCACAAGGCGAGAGGCGATTAAATTAATAAAATTTTTAGTAACTCTTTTTGGAATTCTACATGTACAAAATTATTGAAAATTTCTTAGCTTTGATTTTGGAACCTTCTTTGCAAGAGTAATATAAAAGGTAACTACAATGAGTATTTATATTGCATAATTATCCTGACTGTTCTTACTTTCCCGCAGTGATGTGGAAATTGCCAGCCACTTTGTTGACCTCAAAGGAACCATGGACTCGACAAGCATCAAAGGGTTTGTTTTGATCCTTACCAGTCCTGCAAAAGGAACCAGTAAAAGAGGAAATCAGTTACTTGACACATGTTTAACTACAGGGAGAGAAGAATGGATGCACTTTATTTACAACAGGGTTACATACTAAGAGTTAAATGAAAGCAATCATTAGATGCTCTTTACTTGCTGTTTTGTGGGCAACGAAGAAGATCTAGTTGGTGAAAAATAATAATTGTAAGAGAGTCTACTATTTGTTAGTGAAATATTAAGGAGACACCCAATCATGGGATTTCCAAACAAAGAATCAGAATTCTGAGGAATGGAGCAAAAGGTACTGCTAAACTCCAGTCCTCACTTCACGAATACAGGACACGATATTTTTTGGAACATTTTTAAGACTGATTATTGCAAGATGATAGACAAGTAACTAATATTAAAATGATTTCTCTCACCTTTGAGGCATGTAGGTGGGTAAATTACTCTTAAACTGTTCAAGGATTTTTACAGCTCTGACTCCTTCCATAAAAGCATGTATCCCTCTAAACATCCTGCAACATTGCAACAACAACAATCATTACAAACTTACTTTGACACTGAGAACAACTGGAACTGGAACTTTTTAAAAGTAGAATATTAGTATTAGTGGATGAATATGTGTGTCGACAAAACCTGGGATCAATTTAATAAAATTTTTACGATTGTAATTTACATGTTTGTACAATATGTAACAAAAATGTTCTCAGACTCTAAAACAATGGTTACACTAATCTTGTAATTTACACTTGTAAAAGTTTTATTAAATTGACCCTTGGATTGCGTCAATCATGGGAACCCAATCCCCTACCTCTCATGTTGTGACTTACATAGGTTGGTCTGCTCCAGATTGTGTGGATGCCTATTGTCCTCCCCAATTATGACATTTTTACTATTATTTAAACAAGGGGTGTGTGGAATAAGGCTCTAACTGACTAAGTCTTGATGTTATGTCTCAGCATTGTTTTGTTTGCAGACAAAAAATAAAAAGGAAAATGAAAAGAAACTCCTACACAGATGCGAATACACAGTGGTTTCCGCCGTTTTACGGAAATTGGTCAGATTCAACCTTGTCCCCAGGGCTCTTCCCTTATAAAATGGGAGGGACTTGGGAACAAGATTGCTGCCAACCTAAGGAGAATGGAACTAGCCAATATCCTGTCTGAATGAACCCAAAAAACTTCAAGGGCGAGTACGCCCCCCGCCCTCCCCCTAGAAGCTCGCACCTTTGGTAGTTGTTTAAGAAATAGGTCAGCATTTATCCTACGCCTACTGCAGTGTATTAGACATCATATACTTGAGGGCTTTTCTTCACACAACCCTTGAATCGTGTATTTGAGGCAATTGTGGGAAGGAAGTGTTACATTTTGTAACCCAGCCTAACAATGTGGTATTGAATAGACAAGGCTTCTGATAATACATGATGTATTATTATTATGTGATGGTAGGATTTTGCATGACAGTGATCTCAAATGATATCCAGCCAAATAACCCATAACAAACATAAAATTACTTCATCATTAATAAAATATGCATCATTTAAACGAAATGACAAACAAAATGGAAGGCTAGTTTTTTCGTGAAAAGAGAGAAATTTGAATCCTTGCCTGACCTTGTAATAATATCATTATTTTGTAATATCACTATATTAAGCAAGGGAAATATGTACTTACTGAAGCCATGTTTCCTGTTCTGATGTTAACTCAAAATGACTCTGTTATCAAACACATTTATGATTAAAGTTTGATCAACAGAACTGGCCATAAATAAACTCAATAAAAATGACAAATAAAGAAAACTAAAATTAATGCCAAAATGTTTAATTAATGAAGACCACTTAGTGTGTGAAACTCCACGCTACAACTTAATTTTCATCCTTTGAATGCGTAATAAATTGATGTGTATTTGGAAATAACCTTGAGCAAATACAAGTACATCATATGGAGACATTATTATTAATCAAGAACCTTACATATGTATTATTTTCATTGCAATCTATCATTTCAACATACATCTTGGGGTGTGGGAAAACATAGATGAAACACTCCTTCCTGTGATGTGCATAATAATGTGACTGAATGATTGTAATTTAAGCAAGGTAAACGTCCAACCAAATTTAGGGCTGGCTGTGGTTTTACTCATTTGTGGTCATCTGTGCAGCCGACCTGTGGGGTGTTCTCAAGTTAGCTATGGTACCGGTATGTGTGCTATATATTATTTTATTATGCTGTAGCTTCGCATTCTTGTGATCACTGTGGATCAATGGCTTTGTGTATAAATTGTGGTTTCTTTGGCATCTCTTTACTTTTAGCATGGCTAAGGTACAAATTATGTAATGCAGGAGGCACAAGTAGATTAAATATCATGATATTTACATTGTAAAAGAAAGGGAACTAGGTTTGTGTGTGATCAAGTTAACCATGAGAGTGATTTTTAAGCAAGGTGCAACTACTAAATCAAAAGAGTTGCAAGCACTTACTGGTTCTAATATTAATTTGTCTCCCAACTCTAATGTGCCACCAGCTAAGTCTAGAACATCAGCACCAATGTCTGAAAGATAAAAAGCCTACATGTAACTTCACATACTACTATTGATAAACAAAGTATTTGAAAGCACAATGACAATAAGATAAGTCACTTACTTTCACATAGCATCGCTACTGTAAGATCAACATTTACTTGAAGTTTACTGTTGACAAAATGTGCAAACATGTACATGTATTAATATTATCAAAATAAAAACACTTTACATGTAGCATAAAATGGAAAAGAAGAAGAGAATAATTCTACCAAATTTAGTTGCAGTGCTCTGAGAAACAATAAATCTTATTCCTCATTTGAAGGTAAAAGTTCTTTTGAGTTCTTCAGAGCAGTCAAGGCTAAAATGAATGAAAACCTGAAAATTTGAGACTGTAAGAGTCCCATGAAATCTGACCAGAAAATGTTTACACTAACATTTTGGGAAGGCTACTAGCCATTCCCTGTAACTGAAACATTTTTTGTTTTTTGTATCAGACAACAATTTTTTCACAAAAAAGAGCACTTATGCAGGGATGTAGATAATAGCCGGAAGCCGGGAAAATTACCCGGCTGTGAACGCGATTTTCCCGGCTGTAAGGCACTACTTATTTCTCCAAAATGTTTTTAAATGTTCTCAGAAGATTGTTATTTATTTATTTCGTTTGTTTACACCTTCATTGCTGTCTTACCGGAACTGAAAGGTTTGTAAACACTCCATTTACGTGCGACGATCGCATCATTCGCATCACATCGTCCACTGTGCAGGCTCAATGACCAGCGGTATTCGTACTTCATGTATGCGAAATAATGAACGCAAATTGCGTATCTCTGCCGGTTGAAATATTATTGCTTTATGATGTCGGGGAAAAGAAAGAAAGATGATTCTGAGGCCGTTGGTATCATGAAATTTTTTAAGTCTACTGAAAGAAACAGGATAAGTTCTAAGGAACCAAGTGACATTGCTGAAAGAAGTTCGATTAGCTCCGCTATAGAATCTGTGCAAATCAACGAGAGCACGTGTTCGGCCACTTCTTCACCTGTTGACGATCACTCTTCACGTACGTGCAGCGGAACAGAGCAGACCACAGTTATAGCTACACCTACCATCACAGATGTATTAACTTAATTATCATTCTGGGTTTCAGTTAACTAAATATTAATAAACATTAAAAACAATCAAGACTGCAGTTCATCATAACTTTATTACCTGTTACCTGATAAACGTCTGTCCTGAATGCCCTTGATTTTGCCCCCAAAATCAAGGAAAATGCATCTCCGAGAGTACGCATTTTCAAAATTTCCCGGGGGGGCATGCCCCCGGACCCCCCTAGGTATAGCGTGCCAAAGGCACGCTAGAGTGGGCCTTCGGCCCAAATACCCGCCTATCATTGCTAGATTTCCGCCTGTTAAAAACTTTAGCTACATCCCTGCTTATGGAAAGTATTACCCACCTATTTGCATCTGTGTCTACTTCATAATCATACTTTGTTTCCACAGCTCTGTAGTACCAGAACTCAGATACCACAAGAATTCCAAGAAATACAAAAGTAAGGATGGAAACTGCAAAAATTAGAAACAAAAAATAAGTACGGTAGCAGGTAATGTGATTCTTATTTATTTACCAATTAAGTCTTCACTCTCAACAGAGTATTGCAGACTGCTCTAAATAATAAAACTTACAAAAATGAATACAACAATAACATAAAATCACTAATCAATATGTAAGATTACACAGGGATTGCCTAAATGAACATTACCTCATCAATATCTTCGAACAGCTGGAAAAGAAGCTGAAAAAATTTCTAATCAATTCTGTTTTTAAGCCAACTACAGTCAACTTTTTTTGCCTTGTGGACACCTCTCTATTAAAAATCCATCCCTAGAATGGCAATCCGTTGGATGTCAAACCAATCAGAACATGTCGGAGACTTCATGTTACGTGACAGTATAGTAAACACGGATGTTTAAATTAGGTCTGGATTTCATGAGACAATAAACACTTTAGCTACAAGAATTGATTGACCTTTTTTCTGATTATTGCCTAGTAACAACCAATCATATCTAATGTATACTAGTATGAAATCAAGCATTCTTTTCTATGTTTTTGAGAGTAGCTCTTGCAACTGCTGTAACGAGTGAATACAAGTGAGCCAAATGATTAAATACAATTGACTCTACTGATTGTCTTAGAGTAGTTTTCGTTGATCTGAAAACCCTAGTGAACAGGGCAAAGTTCTCAACAAACAGAACTACGTAAGATGTATTGCATCTGGATCAATCACAAAGAACTTCAGATTCTGGCGTTTTTACATGTGATCTGGTAAATAAATTTAACCTGATGTTGTACATGTAGTTGCTGCATGATATTTTTAATTTTGAGAAGGTCGACTTCATAGACATATTCATGAGGATTTCATGGATGTACATGTATATCGTAGTTGTGTACGTATGACCTGGAAGTAGCGGCCGGTGAAGGAAGGAATAAAATTCAATAACTTAGCTTATTTATACATTTTTTTAGGAATTCTCAGACTCAGAAACTAAGAGCCTTATCTACAGTTTTTTAAAGTACTTACCAGAACCACCGCTAGCTGTAGTTTGTTTATAATTTTCTGGGACTTTAGGGAAAGCATCCAATTCTTTTAAAACTTTGAGTGTTTGTTTTCGGTTCCTAACGGCTCCAAGTCTACGCATTTTGACCCTGATGGCTTAACTAGACGGTTATATTAATTTTCCAACGCGATCAGCTCAGTTGGGATGCACTAGATCCTAAAACAATTTAGAAAAACAGCGTTAGCTTCTCGTACAATCACCAGACGCCATGTTGAAAATCCACGTTTGTGATCATGCGCAAAACGTAAGTGACCATGATGCACTGCCGCAATTGATGGCTCCAGGGATAGCGGAGCGGGAGGCTAGGATGTCTTGAGCTTCCCCACAATTACCAAAAATAAAATAAGATAAGAGCACTTTCTAAGAAGAAACTCTCCTCAGATTCCCCACTACAATGGAATAGTCAGCACCCCCTCCAACTTGGAAAAGTGTTCCGCCATCCCTGGCTGGAATGGCTGAGGTCAGGTCTAGTCCGCGAGCCTCCCACCCGGACGGTCTCAGGCTCCTTCTCGAAATGAGAAAATAACACGACGTCTCTGTAAAACGGACCCTTAGAGTTGGCCCTTGCCTTTCTTTATTCCCTTTATTTGCCTTTCTATAAGACGGACGTCTCTCTAAGATGGACATTCAGGGCGTTTTTCTTTTGACAGAACTGACAAGCTAGATCATTTCTCGTCATTTTAGTGCCGGTCCTTGCCTAGTCCCTTTACGGCGTTTTCCCAGTCCCTCTCGGTCAATTCATTTCGGTGACGTATCCGAGGCGAACGGTCGGGAAACGCCCTCACATTTTCGATCGGACCACGTGACCCAAAACGCTTTGGCCGCGCGGAATGATGAGGCCTAGGGACTAGGCAATGCCGGTCCCAAAAGTGTCCCTCTTAGAGAGACTTGACTGTATTTCCAAATTTTATCGCCATCGTTATTTCTTTCCTGTAACCGTGAATAAAGGCAGGATTTCATCACACTGCATGGCAATTTCCCACTAAAGTAATCGTCTGATTCTTTTCGTAGGGAGCCCGGTGAGATGGGGTGATAAGCTCCATGCGTCGCTCCATGCTAAATCTATGGTGATCTAGTTCTTAAACTGAGAATTAAAGTAAGAATAGACTAAAACAAAAGCAACAGGCACCCTTTAAAATTCAGATCCAATTATTTCACTCTCATGTATCATCGAATAAGACAGCTTTCAGACGCTGTAACAGACATGTTATTGATTCATTTACATTTGTCTTCTCAAGTCTGTTATCTGCAACTCTACGATTGTAATCTTCTTCTCGACCCTTGTCTCATTTCATTAATAGTTTAGAGTGGTTTACATGTGACTTAAAAGTGGCGGGATAGGGGAAATTGAAAACTGTAAAAAACAAAACAAAATAAATCAAGAGGGGTGGGGGAGAAAGAAATGAGCTTAAAAATAAGAGAGAAAAGGAAAGAAGTATGGAATGGGATAAGGAAAAAAATTGTTATGTTCAATCATTTAATTTAAGATATCATCTTCATATTATTTCTTTTGCAATTGCTATATATTTTTGTTCCTTCCACCAAGCACAAAAAAAACTGACCAAATGCGCTACTCTTCAAAAGCTGCTTAATGAATGAAGTACAAAAGAATTTTATTTCAAGTCACCGTTAAAATCGCCTCGGTTGATTTTTGGCCACGCAAACTCCAGCCCAAGGATTGGAATTTAAATAAACGATTTCTGCAAAAAAATAATTCCGCTTCAATCTCGTTCCCAGGGCCTCTCTTCTTCCGTCCGTCTCTTTCCAACTCTCTATCTCTTTAGGGGATATGAAAAGAGCATGAGGGGACACAAATCGCCTGAATTGTAAGTATCCTGGAGAGTCCCATACAATTTACTGTAACGACGTTACAGTAAATTGTATGGGACTCTCCAGGATACTTACAGTTAAGGCGATTTGTGTCCCCTCATGGACCCTGGGTACGAGGTTACCTTAGCTCCTGTTTTAAACTAGATAGAGCACTCCCACTGATTCATTTAAGACAAAACGAACAAGATACCATACCAATATTACAGTTTCTCAGTGTGGAATCAAACCACGGTCCCTGGCGTACCACTACAGCACCCTGGTTTGTGCGAGAGACTGGGTCGGGGTTGTGTCGAATTGCACTACGGGACTGTTTAGGTAATGAATTTTGAACCAGCTTCCTGCGCATTTTTGGTAATAGCCAATGAAAGAAGCGATGTCTTCAAAACCGTCCCATATTGCAGTTCCGTGTAACCTTGACCCAGTCTAACACTCAACAGAGAGATTAAGGTGGCTCGACTGGATTTTTTAGGGGGGATACCTCCCAAGTTTGAGCATTAACTACGTCGCCATGAGCAAAGATATGGAAAAAAGATTACCACAACTGTGTTATATAAAGATAAAAAATTTCTTATGATTTGGGTTTTATTGCAATCGGAGTCTCCATGGCAACGTAACAACGCCACTTCGTTTTTAATTTATCTTTGTGTTTCTCTGTACCAGGAGTTTTTTTATGAGAAATCGCTTAAGGGAGTATGTACCTGCCATAATTGCCTCAATTATTGCAAAGTTTGAACAAATTCTATGAGAGCGTTTTCGAAATATTTTGAAACAAAGTTTTAAGCATCATAAAAAAGCGAAATAACATGCTATCCACACAATTAGCTAATTTTTCAAGAAAATATAAGCTTTGGAAACGCGGCTTCATCTCATAGTGGTTTGATTCTATTGAAAACCTCATACAAAAAAAAGAGGGGAATTGCTCTGGGCGATCGCGAGTAAGAAGAATTTTATTAACTTGCATTCAGCTGCTTTTGTTACAGTTTTTGCACGTAATTTGGTCCACGCCTACAAATTTCACATTTTTAAAAAAACTGCGCGATAAATTTTTTTATAAATTTGGTAATCCTGAGATCAATTGTCAATAAATATACCCTGCAAGTTTCAAGAACATTGAAAACAGGGAAGGCTTTCAAATAGTACCTCAAATATGACCAATTTTTCCCCCAGATTTTGTGTTTACAAGCGAGCGTCCTCATTATTCACTGGCACTGTTTTCAAGTTTCATATGCACGTGCACATTTAGCAAAAAGTAGTAAATTTGCATCAAAAAGAACTCTCGATTACTTTCGGAAGAAATATCCGGAATTTGCTAATAATTGGCTTGTGTCACAGATAACAGTGAGAGCCGAAACGGTGAACGTCACGGCTCATCTTGTTGGATGCAACACTTACTCGGGTTACAACATCACAGAAACTCTTACAAAGAGTTGCTGTGATGTTATAATATATCACTAATTTCTTTACCCAGTTATTAGCATATTCCGGAGATTAAACCGAGGGTCCTTTTTGATGCAAATTCTATCTTTTTGCTAAATTTGCACGTGCATATGAAACTTGAAAACAATGCCAGTGTATAATGTGGACGCTCACTTGTAAACACAAAATCTGGGGGAAAAATTGGTTATATTTGAGGCTCTATTTAAAAGCCTTCCCTATTTTCAATGTTCTTGAAACTTGCAGGGTATATTTATTGACAATTGGTCTCGGGATTTTCAAATTTATAAAAAAAATTATCGCGCGGTTTTTTTAAAAATGCGAAATTTGTAGGCATAGACCAAATTACGTGCAAAAACTGTAACAAAAGCTGCTGAATGCAAGTTAATAAAGTTCTTCTTACTCACGATCGCCCAGAGCAATTCCCCTCTTTTTTTTGTAGGAGGTTTTCAATGGAATCAGACTACTATGAGATGAAGCCGCGTTTCCAAACCTTATCATTTTCTTAAAAAATTAGCTAATTGTGTGGATAGCATGCTATTTCGCTGTTTTTATGATGCTTAAAACTTTGTTTCAAAATATTTCGAAAACGCTCTCATAGAATTTGTCCAAACTTTGCAATAACTGAGGCAATTATGGCAGGTACATACTCCCTTAAGCGATTTCTCAAAAACCCTCCTGGTACAGAGAAACACAAAGATAAATAAAAAACGTAATGGCGTCGTTACGTTGCCATGGCGACTCCCATTGCAATAAAACCCAGATCATAAGAAATTTTCATCTTTATATAATACATTTGTGGTAATCTTTTTTCCATATCTTTACTCATGGCGACGTAATTAATGCTCAAACTTGGGAGGTACCCCCCCTAAAAAATCCAGTCGAGCCACCTTAAGAGTCACCTTTGCGCCAAAATGGCAAACGTGAATTTGTACCACGTGACCAAGTTTTCCCCTTAATTGTAGTTTATTTATTTATTACCTCTACTCAAAAGTAACTAGTTTTACGCAAATTGTATCCATAAGGATTGTTCCGGACAGTTTTTATCTGCTAATTTTCTATTCTGAGCAATATTCAACTAGAATCTGACGTTTGCCGTTTGTCGTAAACGCGACTCTTAATCTCTATAATCTCAAAATGAACAATTCCGCCGACTAACAACTTCCACTGTACTGTTGGTTCTCCGCTTGTCGTATTATTACACTAATAATGCCTATTACGCAAGAGACTAGGGCTCCATTCCTCGCCTGTGAAGTCTATTTTCACGTCTTGCATGTTATAAACATATCCTCTGATCGGCTGATTTCCTTGGTTTATTCATTGCGGTCTTAGTTGCTGGGTTATTTACTATAAAGACATTGACTTCACCTAGTGACCACCTAATTTACGAAATTCTCAGGTAAACCTTATTTTGAAAAGTATTTCAAAAATAGTATCTCCATGCAGCTGTGAATCTGGATTTTTCCCTTGAAGGTGAGGACCAAATTTAGGAAATTTCTCAAGTTCTGCCTGCCGTTTTCTATGTTTTAGCTGCAAACGCTCGTCTAATTTCACCACCTCACTGACTTCAGAAGCACGTTCCTCCTATTAGAATACTTGTATTTTATGATATCCTCTGTCTGCTACAACGATATTACCGTGCCTCGAGATAGCAAGGCCAGTAGGCTTGCCAAAGACACCGCCATTTTTAGTCTGTGTGTCACCAAGCTTCTTGATGAACACTCCATCTGAATCAAGGATCTGTACATTAAGGTTCTTCAAGTCCGCCACAGCAATGTGCCCCTCGGAATCTACCACAATGCCTGCTGGGCAACTAAGTTGGCCATTGTTACTTCCCTTTTCTCCAAATTTGGCCAGAAACTCTCCTTCACTGTTGAACTTTTGCACTCGGAAATTTCCAGCATCCGACACAAAAATGTCGTCGTTTTGATCGACGGCGATATGTCGTGGGCAATTGAATCTGCCTTCGCCGTCTCCGTATACGCCAAAATGCATAATCGCTTGGCCTTCGGAGTCGAAGATGTGGATTCGGTGATTGTCGCGTTCGGCGACTATAACCCGACCATCTGAGTCCAAGGCGAGACCACAGGGACCTTTAAGCTGGCCGAGACCGGTACCTTTAGAGCCAAACTTTCTAACGAACTGGCCATCGTTTGTAAAAACCTGTGGGATCAAATAACTCTACAAATCAAGACAAGGAAGAGTAAAACGTGTAGTGTCATTAGTTTAAATTATATGAATTAAAATATTTGATTAGCTAGGTGTCATCTGTTTCTTAACTAAGATTGGACAAATTGTATATTGATTCTACATTTAAGGTCTCTACTCGTGAGCGCATCCGCTTACTTGAATTCTATGGTTGCCGTGATCTGCCACAAATATATGTCCGCTTTCACTCATGCATACACCAGCTGGGTACCAGATCTCCCCATCCGCTTTCCCCCGCGTGCCGAACTGGTGGAAAAGGCGTCCATTGGTATCAAAAATCTTAGATAAAAAGAAATTAGATTAGTTTTTTCTGTTATCTAGCTTTTTTCGCAGTAAAATGGGTCTAAAACATGTCAAGCTTACCGGTTTTCAACCTTCAGTATCCGTCTTTTCAAGTATAAAATTCTCCACAAATACTTACGCCTCTTCAGTCAATCAGAATGCGAGATTTCGTTTACTTAACTTATTTAAACCCCAACGACAGAAACTAAAAGGGGAGTGGGTCAAACCTTTCGGTGCAAAGATTTCTGGGATCTTTTTTGGACAAGCGTTACTTTTGATTGGTTAATGGTTGCCTAGAATACCATCGACCAATCATAACTAACGCTTGCCCACCCAAACGATCCAAGAAATCACACCCAAAGCTTCCATTCTCCCTAGAGTTTCAGAAGCGGGGAATTCTCACAAGTCTGAAATGTTATCAGTCTCTTCGCTCCACCCTCCCGCCCAACAGGCGCTTGTAAGAGGATGGGGGGTGGGTGAAGATACGGTTGACATCTCACACTAAATTCTTACCTGAATGCGATGATTATGATGGTCTGAGACGACATACAGCCCGTTAGGATCAGCGGCAACTCCCCAAGGCTCGTAAGAATCGTCATTGCTGTTATCGCTGTTGGGAGTAAACCTTAGCAACACAGGTCCAATCTTGGTACAGTCTATACCTGAAGTAACCTGTGAAAACAAGAGTAAACCTTAGCAACACAGGTCCAATATTGGTACAGTCTATACCTGAAGTAACCTGTGAAAACAAAAACGCCAGAGTGACTACCACTATAAGAAATTAAAACAAAAGGAGAAAACCTGTATCTTAAGACTATGTGATTATACAAGGCTTATGGCGCTAAAAATTCAATGCTTAGAAACATTTAGATAAAAATACATGAGAGTGGCTTATATATCAAGATATCAAAACCCAACGCAAGACAAACCTGAAGGTCAAATGGACTGCCTTGAATAGATTTTCCTCGCGCATGTACCGTGATCTGGTGATCTCCCTTGGAGATTGGGGTAAAGGAAGCCGTGTAAGTGCCATCATTGTTGTCTTCTACAACAGCTGTGATTGGTGGACCGTTTGGACAGTGAAGTTTGACTGACAGCAAGTCTCCACCTACAAAAGGAAAATGCATTTGGATCAGGAACAAGGTAAATTAAAATCGAATAACTTAGTTACAAGAGGCATTTTGCCACTTAAAATTTTTTCAACTGTCCCGAATAACAGCCCCAGAAGTCTTTACGAACGTTCACTCGACCCAGTCTCCTCGTTTCTAAAGTGACGTAAAATGGCGATGACAACCATTAAGTAGGACTATCACTTTCAAAGTAGGAGTTTGAGCAGGAGAATTGCATCATTGCCCAGAGTAGAACCGGTGTTACCGTGATATAACCATTCCTACGTTTTGGGCATCCCCATTCTTAAAACCCAGCATCCCTTTCTCATATTACCTTAGCGATTTGGGTTTGGGTTAGGGTTAAGGCCCAGTTAACGCGGGGATGCCCATATCACTGTGTCACCGGTGTGTGAGGGTGTACACCTTAAGCAAGAAAGGAGGCATCTTCTCTTGACTAGAGGAAACGAATAGTTTGTAAATGCCATTCTATAAGAACAATTTCCTAACTAGCTTAAACGTGTTTTCAAATTGATAGTAAGATTTCTTTGTTTTTCGTGATCACATACCTGTCACACAAGGCTCTCCGTTTCTGTCTTTTGCTGTAATCGTGAAAGTTGACTTGTGTCCAACCTTCCCCTTAGACAGGCCAAGACCTTCTGCGTATGTCAGCATAGGGAACAGGTAACTAGTGGATACCGTCCCAAGTTTAGTTACGACTTTGGAAAGCTCCTCATCATTAGACGAGAACTCTATGACCTGAGGACGAAAAAATGGGTTCAACACATGTCAGATCGGCTTTCCTTCGTCCCTGTTCCTTGAGTCGAAATTCTATAAAATCAGCGTCATGGCCATAGCTCTCGCACTCAGATCATACGCACAGAATTTTCCACACACGTTTTGCCAATTAAACTTCAGTTAGTCCACTTCTCTTTGTCGCCTTTTATAAGTAAAGATGACGGCTCCTCAGTTCTATTTTAAACATTTTTTTTTTGCATCTTAAAGATATAAATGTTCCAAAGTAACAAAACATCAAGTTTGGAAGTAATCAAGGAAATGTTTTAAACCATATTATCTTTAAAATTTGAAATCTGCACTGATTTTCATCTTTTCTTTTTTTATTTAACAATTAGTCGCCGAAGGCGACGTGAATATCGGCGAATAGTCACCGAGACGAAGTCGAGGTGACTATTCGCCAATATTCACGTCGCCTGAGGTGACTAATTGTTTTGAGTATAATTACATTGATTATTATTCGAGAAAATAAAATTATTGATCAATTTCCAACCCCGAAACATCAATAAATCTGGCTGCCATTTTGAAAACTGCTAGCCTTCAATGCTATAATCACCGCGCGGTGATTATAGCGGGATAAAGCAAAGCTCCTAGCCAATCACAGCGCTCTATTTTCGATATTCATCGATGTAATTATACTAACTTATAATAATATCCGCGTCGTTTTTTTAGTTGTTGGACTGATTAAGTTAGGATCACTTGCAGTACCTCGTTATCCTCAGGTTCACATTGTGATTCATGATTATTCAGGTTCTGAAGTCTGCTGACCATCTGCGGTTTCACCAGCATAATCTCAGCCTCATTTCCGTACCTGAGCACATTTTCAGTGAATTCACAGCTGCTAAGCAGGTTTGAAAGGTCCAGTTCCAGTATTTTCTGTTGACTTGTTAAAACCTAGAAATCAAAGAAAGTTTGGGTTTTAGTATTGACTTGCAGTTAATTGCTGACTCGCTGCAGCGCTTTACCTGCTCTATTTTTGTTTGACGATTTTCTAAATAAGGAGGACAGTATGGATATTTCAAAAGCCACAGACAAACCGAATTATTTTGTGTTTGCGTACTTCCATTGTACGCCTTCTGTCATTCCCTGAATATAAGGTTAACTCGCATGTGCGGCAATTCAAAGGTGTTGTCAAACGCCTTAACGTGACTTAGATTGTGGTAAGATGTATTAAACAAAGAAATATTTTACCCCACACCCTATAAATCTAAAAAGAACACTAGTAGAGTTATCCCTAGACACCCGTGGTACTCCCCACCCGACCCGACGCGGGATATCTCCAGCATTGTGCGTTGCTAGTATTTATTGTACACTCTTGATGAAACGAGACAATTTGAAGCAATGTTTTTTACTTAAGAAACAAGATCGTGAAACGAGGATGATTTGAACTGCGAAAATACACACTTTAAATAAGATATTATCCTCGCAGTATAATAACAATCAACATATTAACCCGAGGCTTCAACGAGATTGGAACCCATAGCATCTGCGTTAGCACTGCATTGCTCCACCGCAAACCGAGCTATAAAGGCTCATACTAGGCCTGGACCCATACATTGGGAGCAGACCGTTTGCTGGGTTTATTTTGACCCATGAAAGGAGTGAACATGAAATGAAGATAATGTGTACTGCGGAAATGCAAAACTAAACGAAGATCTGATCGTTGCAGTGGTAAAAACCATTTATACAACTCTCATGTTAGCCACTATGAGTCAAACCACTTCCTTTCCCTTTACCTCTTCCTTGGAGTCTGATATGCTCTCCAATTGATCAATCAGCTCTCTTTCTTGTTTCTCAAGTTCCCGGATGTGATTTTGGATTGTGTTACGTATGGTATTCCTGACCACCTCCACTCTTTCCCTAAGATCACGCGTCACGTCATGCACTTCCTCGACAGCCGCGCGCAACACTGGAATCTTGCGCTTCGTCTTGTCTTGCAGAGCTGCGATTGTGGAGCGATATTTCTTTACAGCTTCCCTTAGATCTACATACATGTGTTCTCTGTGTTCGTAAATGGCACAGTCGCGGCAAATAGCTTCGTCGCATGTCTCACAGAAATATTTCAGAACCTGCGAAACCAATCAAATGCAAGATAGGTGTCAAATATCATGTACAGGTGCAAGCATTGCCGGGGGGGGGGCACTCCCTTATTTGGCCTAGAAGGGTATGTTCCGCTGAACAGGGTATTGTTTTAAGGTCTTGAGTGTTACATAGGACATACAATTTCACTATTTTTTAGTGTCTTGAACGGTGCATCTTTTAAACTCGTCCCCAGGTCTTTTCCCTTAGAAACTGGGCGGGGGGGTGGGGGATGGGAGTGCCCTAAGTACAAGATTTGGGAGCTTAAGCAATGACGACGGCGACGTCAATGAGAACGACAAAACAGCAATAGGTTTAGATTGGAAAAACAACAGCTCTGCGCGTGCATCACGCTTTTTTGTACATTTCTTTGCCGTCACTGCACGAACACAACGTGAAAATGCCTAATTTCACGTTTTATAGAGGATGTGAAAACTAGACAACGACTTTCTTTTTGTTTTCCTAAACTTCGATACAGTCTTTTAGAATTCAACTCCAGAGAAAATTGCCAACATTTGATAAATTGAACGAAAGGTGGAATAAGCGCGATTAAGTTTGAAGCAGCGAGAGACTTCACTTTTTTAAGAAGTGACGTTTTCGTAGCCGTCGACGTCGTTGTTGCTTAAGCTCCCTAATAAAGAATTGATGACGAACCTCTCGAGGATGTACCGAGCAAAATGATGGACATCGAATGATCTCCTTAACTTCATTGGCCTGAATCTCGTCGAATGATAGAATCCTGTGGTCTATTGTTTGTCGAATTCTCTTGTGAGCAAACACGCAGTTTGTACAGAGGTTTTCCACACAGTCCAGACAGCGCGCTGTGGCCTGGGAGCTATCTTCGCAGTTGGTACACTTGGTAGGATTCTGAACCGCTAGTACGGTCAGCATATTGTTGATAAAAAAATTGAGCGGAAATGCTTCGATTCCTTTGGCGGGAACTGGGACGAGTAGCTGGCATATTGAACACTCAAGAGTTCGATCTTGAGATCTGCATGGGATTGACAGACAGAAATCGTTTCATGTCAATTACATCTAACATAAACTAAGTGAGGCATATTAAATGTACACGAGAGTAATCTTACTGGCTCATGATATTTTTTTCGCTCTACTCTACTTTGACGGACAACTTCCTAATTGAAATGGGTGCTTTCGTTCAACAGTCATTTTCTTTCACTTCCCACAAGGGGAACATTTTTCTAAGAAGAACAGTTAAGACTAAGCCATTGCAAAGGTGTCCTACTTTCTGAGAAATAACTGACCGCAGATAAAATTTCAGAGTTTTGATTGGCTTACAGGTCATAGTAAGGTTAACCTACTGATAAGCTCTCCATTTTGTGTGGCAAGGAAAGCAAGCCTCGAGAGAACGCACTAAAGAGCGGCGCGCGATATCCCCCAAATGGAGAGCTTACTCGCAAGCTATATAAACTATTACAAAATGTCTGGAAAAGCGCTATCGTCATCTGGTCTTAAAAAAATGAACTTAATAATTATTATTGATAATAATGATCATAATAATAATAATAATAAATAATAATAATAATAATAATAATAATAATAATAATAGTAATAATAAAACACAAACAGCGCTGATGGCCCAAGAACAAAAGTCTCTATAACAGTAACTGAATACTTTAATTATCCATTCCCCTTATGGGGCTTTTCAAGGATAATGAAACAAATAATTTTAGTAGAACATAACCCAACTGGTAGGAGGTGAATTACCAGTTGGCTATTTTACAAGCGTGACTGAGGATCTGGACTCGGGACTATCAAGAGCTGAGCAAATGAAGCTAGCGGTTAGGGCGGGACTTGAACTCGGGGTCTCCGGATTACAAGTCCAGCTTTCTGACCGCTCAGTTGTTTTTGACTAAAGCAATTATTTCAACTGCGGTTGTTCGTGGATACACAAATGATCACAGACTACTCCGGACTACTTTCCTCGTTCGTGTGGACGTGTTAGGCTCATGCCAAGGCTTGCCACAAGTCGACTGCGTGAGCGACGGGCTTTGAGAAAGTCTAACTCGTTCATGTGCGAATTGACGCTTCTGGCGCCTGAAAACGCGCCTTGCGAGTATTAGCAAAAGAGGATTAAAAAGAAAATACAACACCCGTCTTTTATTCTATCTGGGTTATATATTATGACTATACATATTTTGATAGCTACTTTTGCCTTGAAATTATTGTGGTAGTCCTTTCTTAGCCCCTTGACAAGACATACTTGTAACTAACGAGAAGAGTGTCAGTGAATTTGGTGATAGGTCACCAATTTGCTCATACCCCGTTATGCTCGAAACGAAAAGTTTTTTAGTGCAAAATTCAATTTTTCTCCGGCTATAAAATGAAAATTAACATTTTTACACTTTTGTTTTGTTCACTCTATAGGCAAACTACCTTCAGTTCTAGTGTGCATATACCGTAAGCTGTGACCCCTCAGGTACCCGTAAAAAAATCACTGAACTGTTTAAATCTTTAAAAATTCAAAACAACCATTGATCCCAAAATTTCCTTTCGTAAAAATTGACACCAATGGATCGTAACTTTCTATGATAAATTTTTTTCCTGGTGAGGAGTAATCCAAAGTTAAGGTATTTTTAAAAGTGTTTGAAATATTAAAGTGAGAATTTACGTTCACATAGAAAATCACTGTTACAAAATATACAATACATACATGATACAGCTGTAAGACACTAAAATCGTTTTTTCGGCTTTTTCTCGAAAACTATTCCTTCTTCTCCTTAAGTTAAACAGGAATTTGAATGAAAACGGCTTTTAAGTAGAAAATAATGAAAACTACCTTATATTAGAATCCAGACAGTTCTGGCAGAACGAGTGAAGGCATGGCAAGACCTTTGGATTCTTGTATGTCTCCTTACAAATTCCACACGTTAGCTCATAATGATCGGTGATTTTGTTCACTGGCACGGAGCCCATGGCGCAAATGCCTTTACAAGGCCGGGATTCACATGAAAAAACAATACGCAGTTCAAAAGAGAAACTTCTCGTGTAATTTCTTCTACCGCACGCGAAGCCGTTAGAATCGGCTTCAGTCAACGCCTTGACAGGTTGATTTCATGTTGTGTCGTGTGTTTTGATTGGCTAGGAGCTGGTATGTGATGTAATGCCGGTTTGTGATAGATCACATTGTTTAGGCTTTGATTGACATCCATGGAAATAATATAACGAGAAAACAATTTTGGCCTTTGGGTTTTTAGCGAGATTAAACAGAGAGGATGATTTGTACTAGGGATTGGTTTCTTGAACTACTTTCAAAGACTACCTGGGGTATAAAAGTGATCTAATTTGTTTGTCATCAAGCGTAACACGTCTCCTCCCCTCTTCTCCACCCCTAATGAATGACACTTGTAAACCATCAGAGCCATGACAGTTCACCTCTTTGTAACGCCAGAAGGAAAGTGTTTTTAAAACTTTCAGCTTTTATAGTTTCGCTTAATAATATGCCCCCAAATTTCTGGATGGTCTCTCTCGTTTTTTAAACCCATAACGAGTTCTTCAATCTCTCGCTGAATTTTCCCTGGTCTATAAATACTTTATAATTCCCATGAAGAGTAAACACCATGCTCACTGAACCATATGCTACCTTTCACGCAATTTTGCATGTACAACCACAGCTGCTGACCAATCAGAGCATGATAACGAGCTAACACGTGACTAAAGAGCATAAGCGCACGCGATGGTTTTCCCGCCAAAACCTACAGCAGCCTGATAAGTTTATTGTTTTCCAGCTAAAACTGGCAGAAAGTGACAACCCTGGTGTAACAGGTCTTTTTTCTGTACAGATGATGCGTGACATGATCCTGAAATTCTCCTTGTTTATGTTTTCCCGACAAAACAGAAAACTCCATGCGTGGGTTGCTTTCCCGCCAAAACTGACATTGAAAAAACCACGACCATGAAAACTATGTGAGTAGCCAGAGGTGAAATAAAAATCTTAACGCAGAGAAAAAAATATTTTCTGTCCCACAGCTCTTAACAATTATTTGTTTTTGCATGAGTGGAAAAAGAATAATAGAAGTGGCTGCTGCCCTATGTTTTAATCTCAGTAATCTCTGTTTAGTCGTCAAGAATTCTTTTGAACTTTTAGCGAAATGGCGCTTATTATCATCACCGTTGTCTAAATGAAGTGCTGTGATAAGAGAAATCGGTTTTGGTAGTCAGGTTTACATCGCCTAATGAAATGGGCACCGTTCAGCGTTCGTTTCCCTTTGGTCGTTTTTTCTTCCAGGGGTGCGCGCCAGAAGAATTTCTCAAACGCTTTCCATAAAATAAAGACCGGTACCCGTTAATCTTTTGTTCTTAAGTCTGTAAGCAACCTCGTAAATTGGAATATTGCTGACTCTAATGACTCAGTAACTGATGACAAAGCTTTTAGATAAGGGTCACAAATGATCTAAAATCAATGAAAGTAGATCTCCATGTGTGTCCTTTACGAATTAACTAATGTTAAGATGCAACTCGGAGCCGAGTAAATCATCGTAATAGTTGGTTCTAAGTCAGTTACGCAGGTCAAGCGTAGATCATCCTTCCCAGCAAACAACAAAGAAGAATTTCTGTATGTCAGCTTCCTCTTTTTGGGTTAAGCATGCGGTTATTAAATTGAACGCCGCGTGAAATTAAGCATAAGGTTGGCCATTTTCACGCGAGTTTGCTTCCGACAAAAGATTAGATAAGTCTAACAGTGGAAACAAATAACAATTAAAGTTTCATGAAAATACCTCATGGTAAAAAAACTCAAGAGCGCAAAGCATGAAGCGGAAAGGAGCTGATTAAAAAATTATTCCTTTCATTCGGGGCGTAAGGGCCGTGACGTGAAAATCATTTCCACAAACAATGGCAACAGCGAAAGACGAGAAATATTCACCTCAGTCGCTAGAGTGCCCCATCTGCAAGAATATCTTCAACGACCCAAAGATCTTGTCATGTCTTCACTCGTTTTGTCGCAAGTGCCTGGAGAGCTACGATGTGATCGGCGCGGGAACCAACTCAATCGTTTGTCCCCTCTGTCGAAAGCTGACTCCAATTCCGGTGGGGGGAGCCCAGATTCTGCCCAGCAACTTTCTTCTGACAAACGCACTGGATCACTTGTCCGTAAAATCAAGCAAGGAGTATACACTACACTGCACAAACTGCGAGGACGAGGCGGCAGCGACGTCTCGATGCCTGGATTGCGCCGAGTTTCTGTGCTCGAACTGCGTTTTGGCTCACCGACGGATACGAGTAACCAAGGACCATCGTATCCTGTCGCTTGACACGCTTCAGGCGGATAAACAGACGCTTCATCGTCCGTCTTTCTGTACTCAGCACGCAGACGAGATGTTCATGTTTTATTGCGTGCCCTGTGACTGCTTGATCTGCCGCGAATGCACGATTCTTGACCATCGTGGACATAAGTATGCAGGTAAGGTCTTAAAAACAAGTCAAACTTTTCAGAAGCGTATGTAGGGCGTAAAGATAAGGTGTTTAAGACATCGATATGGTTTCGAATGAGGCCGATAAATGCGCGAGTACCATTGATGAAAAAGATCAATTAAACACTACGTAATTCTCTGTCACAGCGAACAGGACTCCACCAATATAAAGAAAAATGAGACTGGCGGTTATATAAGAGCGATAATTTTTCCTATTGCTGGCCGATAAAATAAAGTTCAAAGGCGTAAAATTCCATCTTTAAAAGAATGTTATCCTTCATCTCCGTTTGGCACTGAATTTTTCAGTTGCAAGGCCCCTGCGCGAGTAGAAATCCAGTGGAAAGAGACTTCAACTGAGTGATCTGCTCTCACTAGCTGTCCATACAGTGAACTGTCATTACTGCATTACCGCACAAAATACTAAGCTGGTTTCAAGGAGCAAAAAACACAAAAACTAAGCTTGTTTTGAGACAAGGTAATGATAATAGCATTGCAAGCTATGAAAAATAATGCATTTTTGCGGAGCAAATTTGCAAAGACTGGGAAGAATGATGAAGCTCGTCATGCACTTTTTTTCTACTATGGTTTGTTGTCAAATGATCATGTAAAGAGAAAAAGTTCAAGCAGTAAAAAAGGGGACCAGTTATTAACTCTAGAGTCAGGAAAAACTAAAAAACCAACCAAACGGAATTTCCTCTTTTTTAACCGTTCACCACTAGATCGTAGGTTTTTCGTTCAAGTCAAAAGGAAATAATGTTTAACATTTTTTACGAAGATGTTTCGCCGTAAAATCTATTTAACCGCCTTAGAAAAAAAATTAAGATAGATGGCCATTTTGGCGACTTGTACTGCATTTTAAGACTGGAATCTCGGCTTTAGGGCTTGAAGGCACGGGATTCGAAGTGCTTTTAAGTTAAAGCAAACATATTGCGACAGTCCATACAAAGAACAATAACACAGTAGAATATTCGTAAACATAACCTTAACAGGTTTTGAAATCAAAGTGACATGGTTAGATGAAAAGAGTACCTGTAAAAGGAGCAAGTGGCTCACAGCTTAACGAAAATAGGTGAAAACAGGTGTGAGATACTGCTTTGAACGATCACCTACGTCCTTTGTTTTGTAGACGCCGCACTTCTTTGGTGGTTTTTTTACTAACTAAAAATTCGGTTTCATCACCAGAGGTGTTACTTAGGTACTCCCTGGTAAATGTAAACAAATTGACGTTTCGAGCGATAATTAAGTTGTTTAAGTAAATCTAGAGACCTCAAAGAATTGTGGGTTGTGTGGAATTTACCTAGCAGGGCCCCGTGAGGAGTGGAGCGTAGGGTTAGGGCTAGGAAAATATTTGTCGTTTAGTTAACTTATGGGCTGCGTTGACCTGTCAAAACTCCCCCTTTCTCTCCCGGCCGTCAATTTCGAACGTCTGCCACTTAGGCTTAGGCTCAGTTAGTCTCCTTTGCAGCCGCTCGGACGGGAGTCACGCAAGCTCCCCGCCCCCACGCGCAAGGGCTCAGTCCACACGAATACAAATATTTTTAAACCCCAGTCGGCGTCTCTTCTACATGAAACCAGTATAACGGTGTCTTTCTGAACTCCTCTCTCCAGGCGTTGTTTTTCGTGCAGAACAAGCCAGATATTTTCGAATTTAAATAATTAGGTATATGGTTTCAGCCCGTCCGCTTCGTGTCGATTGGTCTAAGCCTTTCACTCATCCTGAAACCCTTTTTTAGGTCTAAAGGAAGCCCTAGAAGAACGAAAATTACTCATCGATGACCGTCTGAATTTCTGCATTGAACGAAAGATTCCCCCGGTCCAAGATGCCGTGCATGAGGTCAAGGCCATGGCGGCTAAGCTGCGCGCACGCGCAGAAGCCGTTAAAAGTGAGATAAGTGCCACAGCGGAGGAATGCGTCAAACGAATCGTCAGCCGAAAGCAAGAGATACTGTCAAGGGTAAATTACGCAATTACAATGGTTCTATAAAGAGTTATCCTCAGGTTGTTTGTCTCGGTTTTGGAGAATAAACAGTTTTATTATGTTTATTGGGTTTTACAATTTCAAAACCACTTTCTTCTTTCTTTCTTCTCGATGTCCGGGGCTCATTAAGAGACATTCCATTTGACATCCACACACCCCTTCCACAAGAGGTGAGATTTTCTGTGGGGAGCCTCGAAAGCTAATGTGAGGGGGCTGCTTCGGCACCTTTAATATTTGGATTATTTCTGAGGGGTACGGAAAAAACCCTCTTCTTGAAGGGCTAAAGAAAAAAAGAGGGGTGGAGGATTGTGTCGCTATTTTTGTCTTTTTTTCTTAGGGGTAAAAGTCGAGTCACCTCATCAATAGGGCGGTGGGGGGTGTCGAAATTAAATGGAATGGCCATGAGTACGTATGTCTTCTCTGTTTTGTTTAATTAAATCTTCCAAAGAACGCTTCCGAACCGTTAATTTTCTTGCTTCTTTCAGGTCGACGCCCTAGAACAAGAAAAAGAGGCCGTGCTCCGCAACCAACAGGGCCAACTCGACACTGAACTCTTCAAGTACGCAAGCTCACGTGACTTTGTAGAGAACGTTCTTCTGCATGGAAACGAGGTGGAAATTATCCAGCTTCGCCAGCTGATGCTTGATCGCTTGGACGAGCTCAACGCTATAAAGTTGGATTACAAAGAACCGGAAGAAAACGATGTTGTAGATTACATACTCAACATGGGATCAGTGGAAAACGTCGCGACAACGATGGGCCGCGTGACATCTAGTGTGACTTTTAGTGCTTTGTGTAACGCTAGGGGCCTCGGTATTAAGTCTGGAAAAGTAGGAGTGGAGTCGTCCTTTGTAGTCGAATTGAAAGATCGCTTTGGAAATACATCGGTTGAAGGCGATCACTCTTGCCCGGTGCAAGTAAAAGTACAAGCTCCTGAGGGTTTCTTCGTAGGGAATAAAGTCACGAATAATGGAGATGGAAGCATGAGAGTGCGTTACACTCCTGTCACGCATGGCAAGCACCTTGTTTACGTGGCAGTCCGTGGGCGGGAGATTGAGGGAAGCCCTTTTACCGTCAACGTATTCGAAGGAATCGACTACCAAAAGGTTGGCCCGATATTCATGAAGATTGGCTCCCAGGGAACGAAGAGCGGTGAATTCAAGCAACCGTGCTCCGTAATAACAGACAAAGAGGGAAATATATACGTCACAGACTTTGTCAACTGCCGAATTCAAAAGTTTGACGCGCTTGGAAAACATCTCCTGGATTTTGGGTCTCGCGGAAACAAAGATGGTCAGTTTCAAAGTCCTTGTGGTATCTTGGTTGACGCTAATGGCATAATCATCGTATCAGACTGGGATAATCATCGCGTGCAACTGTTTAGTCCTGAGGGAAAATTTATTGGCAAGTTTGGATCTAAAGGTAGGGTTCTTAGCGCCAGTTTTCTGTCTAAGTTGGTCGGGACAGGACACCAAACAGCGTAAGCCAATCACGTTTGAAGCTTACCTTACTGACAGCTATTCAACCTCACTATTGCGGACGGTACAGGTGGTCTAAAGTCATACATTTCCTATCACTATATTGCAAACACCTTGTAGCAGGCGCACCCTCGTTCCCAAGGCCCTGGGAAAGAGGTTGTAGCAGGCGGTGTATTTTTAGGACAAAGGGAGAAATTTCGAGGGCGCGCGAGGGGAGAAAAAGGAAAGCAGGCCTCCTCTTCCCTTTGCGTGTTCCCCTTGCGCGCTGTTTAAAGAAGTAATAGACAACAAACCGGCGCCTGCGAAGAAGGCCAGCACCTTTATAGTTCGGCTAACTATTTAGCTCTCTCTCTCTTTTGGTGTGCAATCACACCTCGTTGATACGGGCACTTAAATGACCAACCCAAGGTTGTCACTTTACAGAGGTGTCTGTATTATAGATATTAGTATTGTAGGACTTGGTGGTATTAAATTTGGACAAGACAGACGTTCGCGTAATGCGTAAAGTACAAGTCCGTAGGTAGACCAAGGGAACTCTTTCTTTTCCACTGCAGAGATGATGTATTGCAGGATCAAAACGTTTACAAACAGGATAAACAATTACTCATAACTAATCACTGGATTTATCTAACATTTTAGGATCCGAGGACGGAAAACTGAATCACCCCGCTGGTTTAGCTCTGACCAAAGACGGCAACTTGCTGCTGGCCGATAAAGACAACCACAGAATACAACTCTTCAAGATGGATGGGACCCACATTATGTCGTATGGTTGTCATGGCAACGAAGACGGCCAACTCAACAGTCCGAACCACGTGGCAGTGACAGAGGATAACGGTTGCCTGGTAACCGACACTGAAAACAACCGAGTCGTAAAGTTTGACTGCAATGGGAAATTCGAGTTCAGTTTTGGCGGGAAAGGTAGCGATAACGGCCAGCTCGACCGTCCCGGAGGAATCACTGTAGATCCCGAGGGGTTCATCATAGTTGGCGATTTTCAGAACCACCGAATACAGATCTTCCAGCCGAATGGCAGATTTTACGCCGCGTTTGGCAGTGAAGGTGACTCAGATGGTGAATTCAAGTTTCCGGGAGGTGTAGCACTTACAAAGGATGGACGAGTCATTGTTGCCGACAGGCATAACCACAGAGTCCAGGTCTTTTAGAGCGTCAATCGGCTTTTTCCGTCAAGGTGCCCTTTAAAATTTTGGAAGAAAAATCGAAAATGTCGCGAGAGATCAAGGAGAGCAGCACATTTCCAGACTCGAATTGTAGACAGGAGCATATAACAAACAAAACAGAGGCCTGGAGGTAACCAGTGGTAGAGCACCTTATAGTATCCAAGGTTACTGAGATTTTTTTCTTCCGAGCTGCCTGTGTTACTGACTTAAATAACATCTTTCTCATAGTTGTTGTTGTTGTATAAGAAAGATAAAAACAGGGTATCAACATATGGCCTTCCGGCGTGTAGGTCGCTTTATTTTAAGCTCTGAAGGAGATATTTGTTAGTTTCCTTTTCCATTTTTTGTTTTTTTTATCTCACTTTAATCTTCATTTTGGCCCGAATAGCCTTTTGGTTAACTGCGGACAAGTAGAAATTGTAAATTATTATACTGAAACATTGTTGTTGATGTTGCTGATGATTAGTAGACTTAGTAGTACAGACAAATGTAAAGAAAAGTTATTTTACCAAATGAGAAAATAATATTTATATTTATTCACTGTACCAACGCAACCTCTTTCGTTTAAAAAGTATTTTTTCAACATACCGCACCATGATTCCATCATTAAGCAGACGAAAATCTAATGCACAGTTATGATTTTAATTAATATTGTTGACTACCTCATAAATATACATTTAATGGAATCGGATAAATACGAAATGGATAGAATAGCTCTTTTTAATACTATAATGCAAAACCAAGAGGAAAATGATATAACTTTAATACATACTTAAAAATACCCCAATAAAATGTGACAGCAAGAACGTGCATGCCATTAATGCAAAATACGCTCAGAATAGTAAATCGGACTGACATTAATAAATCAGTCTCTTTAGTATTATCTTACTACAATAAATTAAAGCAATAGATATTGGTGCAATATGTGTATATAGGGGAAAATGTAACCCCCTCTAACAAGGCGAGGTGACGTCATGAGTCAAAACGTAAGATGACATCAGAACAACTTAAGGGGGAGATCAGCGGTTTCTTTATTCAATTATGTATCATTTTTTTTCGATCACCAAAGCCTTCTGCTGAAAAAAGCAATGCGGCCAACTGAAGAATTTCTCAAAACACCTTTGTCTCGTTGTCTAATCCCCGCACGAAACTGAATCTAGCAGAAGAGCAGAGGAGAGAACGTATCCTAACATAGCCCGGTATTTTACGTATCCGGATAAACATAATTAAATTTTCAAAATGTATTTCAATGTAAAAAACAATTACAGATCAGATCATTAACGGGCTAATATCATCCTTTTTACAGGAATTTTCGGGTTATCAAATACGTTACATAATGGCGTCTAAAAACTACAAATCATATTCAGAACACTAGGCCAAGCTCCACACCTAACTGACAGAAGGCAAGGTATTTGGTTGTCCTGAGAATAAACGTATTCACACTAGAGACGGATTATCGGTCCGAGACGGGTTATCCGTTGGATAAATTGCGCCACACAAATAACATATGTTTTAATTTAAAAATGGAATGGTCTTAATTTTGGATGGACAATCAGCCTGACTTCATCCATCTGTTTTTCCGTCAATTTTGACGGATTTTGAAGATGGATTATCCGTCTCTAGTGTGAAAACCTACCGATTATGGCAAAAACATGAAGCGATCTCGGGGGCATGGGAATTTCGAGTAAAAGTCCAAACTGGCAAACCGTAAACGCACTGTGAACACTCGCTTCTTTTAAGCATTACGTTTAAAATCAGCTATGAACTCCCGGCAATTCCCTATTATAATCAAAGCCGCAGACAGTGAGTGATAATCAGGGGTTTTGTAATATATTCACCAGAAATGAACAGAGGACACCGAGTCAAGTGAAATATAACCAGGTCGTTTTAAATTCCTGTACTGCTGTGAATGAATTTCTTCTTCTGATGATGATGATGATGATGATGATGATGATTCCAATCTTTGTCAGTGGAACCTGGATTCTGGATTCCAATCCTTAGTAGGATTCCGGATTCCTTAGGCTGTATTCCGGATTCCAAAGCCCAGGATTCCAGATTCCACAAGAAAAATTTTTCCGGAATCCGGATTCCCTAACATGGGGCCGCATTCTTCTTCTTCTTCTTCTTCTTCTTCTTTTTCTTCTCTGCAGTATATGTACGGTCATGTACGAGTAAACTTGTGCCTGACCTTCAGTGCGCCGAGCTACGATTTAGAGTAAGTGTAGTCTTCAACTAGGTGTGGCAGCATCCTTTCCTTTAAAAGATAGTAAATGACGGTAATGACTGTCCAGATCTTGCCCCTGTTCTTATATACATCTGTGGCTGTCATTCAGTCACTAAGATTCTTCACGGACCCATTTCCTTTTGTTTTTCGTTGGCTGTTTAGGTTTCTAGTGCGTAATCAAATGTTTGTTCAGCTCTTGCCTTCAGCTGAATTTCTTGTCACACTGTTCTTACCCGTATGGTCGTTCACCAGTCTGTTTCCTTTCGTGCAACTGGCGCTGAAAGCCCTGGGCAAAGTTCTTATCACAGTAGCTGCATTTGTAGGGCTTTTCTCCTGTATGTGTTCTTTTATGTCGTTTTAGACTGTAGCTGTCAATAAAGGTCTTGTCGCACTCCTCACACGTGAATGGTTTCTCTCCAGTGTGTGTACGCCTATGAAGATCCAGGCGAGCCTTCTGTTTATAAGCCATGCAGAGCAGCGGTCACACTTGAAAGGCTTTTCAATCACATGTGCTGTAAGATTGTGTTTATCCATAGTCGATTTTCCTGATGCAATGAAAGAACACTTTTCGCAACGAAAGATGTTTCCCTGACCGTAGTACTCTCTGGTGTGAGTAAACTATGAACATCCTGATTTCAAGATTTTTAAACAATGGTTGCACTGTACTCTTTTCGGCCTATGCCATGTGCAACCATCTCGTGTTGGCAACGGTGTCTAAACAAACCAAAGGTCTCGTCGCAATGGCGGCATTCGTAAGGCTTTTCTCCAGTGTGAAGGCGCATGTGCTCTTTCAATTTTAATTTAAACTTGAACGATTTAGGGCACTGTGGACACTGAAACAGCCGTTGGTCTCCGTGACGAATTAAGTGAATATTCAGTAAGTTTTACTTCTTAAACCACTTTCCGCATTGCTCACATTTGAAGCTTCGCTCCATGTTGAGAAATTTCATGAGAGCTTTTTGATCAGCTTCAGACGCAGATAATTTATCACAGAGGTCACAAGGAAATGTCTTCACCGTTGTGGCCCTTGACGTGCCTTTCAAGGGCGAAACGAGCGTAAAGGGTCTTCTGGAAAACCCAGAAAGTGACCCTCCTTCTTCCATCTTTTCCTGTCTCACTCATTTTATTGGCTAATCTCGACACAGGTGCCCCTTGAAATGTTCGATCTTACTTCCGCCTGTCCGTGGAAGATCTGGGTACAAGCAAGTCTTGTACAAGGTAATTTTAGGGCTTTTAGGCGGGTCCCCTTGAAGTGTGACGTCACGTCACCATGGTAGCACTATTTTTGGATGACAACAAAACCAATAACAACGCCGACGGAAGGATAACGACAAAAACGTAATAGACAGATAGATAGATGGATAATCTTTATTTATCAACGGTACAAAATTCGTCAGCTTTAAAAATGCCTAATACTAATATAATAAAAATATTTAAAAAAAGCTGCTTTCCACGAATGCCGTGCCTTACAGTTCTTGAGCAATCGTTTAAATTGCGTAAGGGACTCTGCTTCCCTTAAGTTACTAGGAAGACTGTTCCAGAGAATGGTGCCACTATAGCTGAAGCTGTTTTTGTAATAGTTTGTGCACAGTATTGGAACATTGAGTTTATTTTCAGAGTCCCTTAGGTTATATGCGATTCTCGCCTTTCAAATTTAGAACTAAGATAGTTTGGAGCCAACCCGTGCTGAGACCTGTAAACCATCGTAGCTCTTTTGAGTTGTTGCTGGCAAGCTAGGTTTTTGCATTATCAATATTGTCTGCATTATCACCTGCATATGTAAGGTGGGTGTCATCAGCATACATCCTCAGCTCACAATTTGAAAGACAGTTTGGAAGATCGTTGATGTATAACAGAAATAGTAGTGGACCTAAAATCGTCCCCTGGGGAACACCACAATTTAATAAACAGCTTTGAGAGAGAGCAATCCATTGATGGAGCACATTTGAGTACGATTCCCTAAATATGACTTAAACCATTGGTGCGCGTTACCATATATGCCGTAATTGCTTAATTTTGATAAAAGGATCTCATGGTCAACTGTCTCGAAGGCCTTTTTGAGATCTAAGAAAACAACGGCGTTGATTTTACCGCAGTCAATATTGTACGCCCAAGTGTCTGTGGCCTCAAGGAGAGCCGTGACAGTTGAGTGAATAGCACGAAAACCTGATTGATATTTACAGATTATATTGTGCTCTTCTAGGTAGGCATATAATTGATCATAGACGATTCTTTCAAAGACCTTGGCCATAACTGAGATCACCGAAATTGGACGATAATTATTTAAGTCGTCCCGATCGCCTTGTTTAAAAAGTGGGGTGACCTTTGCGCATTTCCAGTCATCCGAAAATATGCCTTGACTTACTGACTGGTTAAAAATATCACAGATAGGAATGCAAATGAGATCTGCACATTCCCGAATGAGCCTAGCAGATATCTTGTCAAGGCCAGCTGCCTTTGACTTATTTAGACGATTCAAAAGTGAGAGAACTTTATTTGTACTGGTCGGATGGAGCTTAAACCGTTTATCTGTGCCAGTGAGGTACTTTTGATAAAAGTTGAAGTCTCTCCGAGCAATAAATACTGTTGCAAATTCGTTGTCTGCATTCGGAACCTAAAATGTTGGAAGAGGGGAAATTATAAAAGTATATTTCAATGCCAGACCGTTCAGACGTAGTAACAACCATGCTTCACCATGCTTGGACTTCGATACTTCAATCACGTTTACCCTACAGAAAAACTGGGTCCAGACCAGTCAAAAAAAGCATATATAGTAAGGTACCAGTGACTGCTGTAAAGACACACTGGAGGTTTCGCAAGGCCACAGGCGCCTATGACCCTGTGAAAATTCCAGTATTTCTTTACTAAAGTTATCGGTATTAAAACCGGCTACAAAAATGAGTGAAATCTTATGTTAGTCTCGTAACAGCCCAAAAATAATGAGTTGTCCGAGCGGTGACCAGTTCTACTAATATAACAAGCCTTAATGTGGAATATTTGCTTTTAGTAAAATCCAACTAGTGGTCTATCATCAATGCTGCATTCTGATTGGTTGAGCTACTACTAGGCTATATGTTATAGCCCACTAGTAGCGAAAAGCGCGGGCTTTTTGGCGGCAAAAAAGGATTAAAGTCTAGCTTTAACTAGCTAAATTTTTTTTATTCTCGATCTTTTTGACCAACTAGTTGGATTTTACTAAAACAATTATTCCTCTCGCCCTTATGGCCTCTGAGTAAATAGCCCATTCGGCCTTCGGCCTCATGGGCTATTGAATCAGAGCCCATTCGGGCTCGAGGAATAATTGTTAGAGCCACCCATGCGGAAAAATACTCTTCTTCGTATAGAGTAATTAATTAATCCAGTCTGGAGTAAATCCTTACACTGACCTTACTCAAAGCACGAGTACTGATTCCTGCACTGATTGCATATTACCCACACGAACCATCTTACCTCTACCTCTGTCTTTCTAATTCTTCGCCAGTCTGCAGAAGGTCCATTTAATTGAGTAGTGGAGCTCATCATGCTCAAGTTTGAGTTCCGGTGGGATGTTTTTCGGCGCCGACATTCTTAAATCATTGTGGTCAGCGGAGTGTCGAGAAAAAGACACGCGCTATTCCTTAGCAACAGGAGCAATCCTGCTTAGCAACGATTGGCAACATCATTTGCAACAATCGAACGAGAAAGCGTTCGATAGACGGCGAACGCTACTGAACGCTACTGGGAATTCTGCTCCTCAAAAATACTTTTTTCTTTAACTCCCTGGCGACAGTGACTCCCACTGGTCATGACATCTGAACTTCGCAACGATCTTAACCTGACGTCCACAGGAAAAGCGCATTATTACCAGTCTGCTCATGGCTTTCCACCGGACGGCTTTCGGGTGAGTTACAATCTTTGCTGAATCACTGTCGAGCAAGATTTAGCGTCGCACCTCATTACCTTCGTTTTCTGGTTGTTTGTATTATGCAAAAATGTCCCCAAATACCCTACTTTATAGTTTTAAGCTCCTTGCACGTAACTTTGCAACCGTGATCACAAAAATGAACTCAATGATGTTACATTGTACATCGTGATCGATGGCGCTATGTGCACAGGAAAGTCAATAAGATATTTTTTTTGGAAATAAATTGAGAGATGCATTGTGAATCAGTGATGATTATTGAGTTTTGTCAATTTTGCTGATTTTATAGTAGTGCTAGATGTTTTTTCCACGTGTATTGAATAAGGGAAACACACACACATCCTTAGAAATACACTGACTCATTATGCTATTTTTAAAATTTGCTTTATTTCAGAGAACTGTTTATGATGTTTTGCCACCGGTACTTGGAAATCCAGATTATGTAACTGACAAAGACTACTTCCAAACAACAACTGGTACGACTCATGACTATAAAGCTCGTGGAGGAACACTGGGTAACATGCTGTTTAAAAAGGCCCCTGGATCATGGAAAGTTCATTATGTGGAGGATAATATTGGAAAGGTTACTATACTGAAAACTTCCCTAATTCAGACACAAATGGGACACTGACCTCAGAATGGTCATTCATTAATTCAGAGGTGGCCTTATTATAGAGATAACTTCCCTAATACAGACACTAAAGGGACGGACCCCAGCATCTGCATTGATATATAGGGGTTTCGAATGGTTACCTCGAAAAACGTGGGTCGCGGAAAATTTTGGCAGGATCTTCAAATCTCGGAAGCGTTTTTGATAAGTCTCGAAGTCTCGTTTTTGCATGGTTTGTGTATACTTTTTTTGAGTCTCGAAAGAGTCTCGGGCTCGGATTTCTAACTAGGATCTCGGCATCTCAGCGAGTCTCAGATTTTACCATTCGCCACCCCTATATATTGAGGTGTCTGTATATAAGAGGTGTCCATATAGTAGGGTCATTACAAGTGTTGTGTAGTTTAAGGTGCTGTGTGATGAAGTTTAGCCAAATTAAGACATTAGGACTAGCTAGGTACCCAACTGCTGTGATGAAACTTAATAATTGCTTAAAACATTCACAATGGAGTTTTTGAAAACATTTTAGCCTAAAAGGTTTTTAAATTTACACTTGTCTGTTTTTTTTTTTAAATTCAAATACATATTTCATAGATGGGATTAGCCAGTGGTAGATTCAGATCTCCAAGTGTAAATTAGGGAGCCTGATCTTTGAGACATCCCTTAGATACATAAAAATGCATTAAAAACTGAAGAATTGGAAGGTGTGCGTTAATAATTGAATAATTTGTTGATGTGCAATTTTACAATATATTATTAATTAACAGCTGAGTGTCAAACCATGGAGGAGACCTCTAACCATGGGAAACCAGTGCAGTGAAATGAAGTCTCAGTACACAGGAAGACCAGGAGTAAATCTAGACACTGCTTACAATGCAGGCATACAGCCATTCAACCTGGCTGATCACCACAGGGAGGGTAACAGTAAGGTAAAAAAAAACTCTCCTTTTTTGTTCCTTTATATTGTATCACATTCAAGCAAACTATAAAGCAACAGTGAGAGTGAATAATATAAGCCTTGCCATTAGTGCAAGCCCTCATCAGTTAGGATATAATATTCCAACAATCGATGTGGCCTTGAATATCAACATGACAGTTGAAATACAGTTAAAACTGTGACAATACCGACATGTACACATGGCTTAATTCTAATCAATATGTGAAATATGGGTTTTGAAATACAGGGTCTCCTTAGTGTGATAATAATAATAATAATTTATTCACTAATATATAGCTCCTTTTAACATTAAAATGATCAAAAGCATTTTACATGAATTTAAAAATATAGATAAAAATACAATAACTATAATGAATTATTCATAAGAAATGTCTATAAAACCTGATACTAAAAATACACAATTGACCACCCCCAAGAAAAGTTACTCGTTGCATGTACGCTAAATTAAAAACATGTCTTAATTTTTTTCTTAAAAATGCTGAATGATGTTATTTCCCAGATATTTGCTGGTCGTAGGAAGACTGTTCCACAGTGTGGGGCCGCAGCATAAAATGAATGAGCTCCTAATTTAGATAGCATGCACCCCTTGGTCCAAAAATAATGAAGAATTTGATCCAAGGGAATAAACAGAATGACTATTATAGACACTAAGTGAAAATTAGCTAGGTGTGGTTACCACACTAGAAATTTTTTCTGACAGTGACATTTTCACATATTATTTACAGGACCTTGTGCCATCAACAATCAACAGAGGTATTGCAGGTCAAAAGTTTTATCCCAGGGATAGAGGAGTGTTGACCTATCACATGGACCCTTATTTGACCACCACACAAAAGGACCACCGAGCATTCACCAAGTAAGTTACACTGTATCTGATTCCATATTGGCTTGTTTAGTTGAAAATCACCCTGAAATAGCATTAACCTTGCTTTGGGAAACTGTTTAATTAAAGGTAAAAATCACTAACGCTTGAATTGAATTATTTTATTATTTTTAAGAATTATGTGATTTCCTCAAATAAGTGTGGAACATAATATTGCACCATCACATAACGTCATAAGCCTTAATCCTTAGTTGGAAATATCAGTATTTGATTTTCCACTTGCACAATAATATTGTACACTTTTGGACCATTGTTATAAAATTGCTATATGAATATGCACAGCTTTATGTGGTAATTTAATTACGTTTAAAGCTTGTGTATATCTACAGCTATTTCAATGATTACATAACATTCCCTTAAAAATCTGAGCCAGTTAGACTGAACTGCAATAGGCAGACCTCTAGGCAGTATTAAATTTCATAGAACTTTATAACTCAATGTGGAGATGAAGCAATTTTTTTGTAAAAAATTACTAAGTTACTGGCAACAACGTGAAGTACTAATATAAGGATTTCAAAGAAATAACAGCTAATAAGTCTCATACATTGTTTATCTTGTCATGCAAAATTGCACCATAATTGCATAAATATATCAGAAGCCCTTTTCCTAAGTGGGATTATGCACCTATCAATGTTAAGCCCCAGGGTGGGGGGGGGGGGGGGGGCGGGCTACCCACGGGAAATTGACTAAGCATGCCTTCCCCTGGGTAGGGATTTTGACATTTAAGCGTTGCCCCAGGGTCGGGAATTTGACATGGCTGCCATCTTGGAAGACCGAGAGAAACTGGAAATGAGTGATCTTGGTAATACCCAGAAGGTAGGTGCCTGGGGGTGGGGAATTTGACTCTGGCTTCCATTAAAATGTCAAATTCCCCTGGGTCTGCCCACCCCCCCCCCCCCCCCCCCCCCACCCTGGGGCTTAACATTGATAGGTGCATTAGTATCATGTTTTGATTTTCCACATGTACATGTACCCTTTTGGACCATGTTTTGAAATTGCTGTGAATATGCATAGCCGTAGGTGTAATTTAATATTTTATTGCTCTTCCTGGCATGTGTATTTTTACAGTCATTTCAATAAATAAATTACATAAAGTTACATATAAATTTTCTCAATGCAGACATGAAGCAATTCTTCTATAAAAATCACAAAAGTTAAACTTTTTGTACCATCTGCCACATAACCTGCGCAGCTGGCGGTATTGTGAGATTAAAGTTTTGGCTGATTAAAGTTTTGGTGGTGGAGCCGCGATCCAAAAAAAGGAGTGGTACAGCGGCTCCACCGCCAAATCTCACTCGCCTAGTACACAATACCGCCAGCTACGCAGGCTATCTGCCACCAACATCATATAGTAATATCAGGATTACAAAGAAATAACAGTTACCCAGCCGACCTTGCTGTCTTGTCATGTTGTCTCGCCCATAATTATAAAATACCCAAAAACTTCGATTTCAGCCTGTGTAGATGGCAGAATTGTTTTTGCCTGTGTTCGTTGTGGAGATGAAGCCACCATTCTCATGGCTAATTGACATGAGAAAATTCCAAAGCTCTATCCCATGTCCCATTAATATTCACCACTTCGTAGCTCCTCTGCCAAAACTTTGCACATGCCAAGAATCCCCATGGCTATGCGGGCTACTTCGATTCATTACCGGCTGTCATGTAGTACATCTTTGCATATGCCACCCCTTGGAATTTCCATTTGTGATGAAGAATTAGACTGGACCATGACACCTTCCTAAAATTTGACATTCTTTAGCAGCTGGGGTAGGGTAGAGGGGGGAGGGAGGCATAATTACTCTAAAACTCCACTCCCTATTGAAAGCAGAAATATGGGGACTTTGTAAGGTTTAGCCATTAATGCAAGATGTGAAAGATTTGTGTTTGCTTTTTCTTAGCTGAGCACAATTATTGTATGCTAATTAATCATCTATCTCAAGAAGACGATAAATGAAGATGGTAGATGAATTTCTGTCCTGCGGAAATATTAAAAGAGTACTGACAGTTGAACCTCCACCTATTAAGCGGCCAGTAATATACGTCACGAAAATTAGGGAGCTGTCACTGCACGACTATGCCGTGAAAATGCCTAATTTCACGTTTTGTCGAGGAGGTGAACACTTGACAACGATTTCCTTTTTCTTTTCTTAAACTTTGATACAGTCTTTTAGAATTCAACTCCAGAAAAATTTGCCAACATTTGATGAATTGAACGAGTTGGAATAAGCGTCATGAAGTTTGAAGCAGCGCGAATTCACTTTTAAAGTGAGATTTTCGTAGCCGTCTTCGCCGTTGTTGCTTCAGTTCCCTATTTTTGAAAGGAGCGGTAACTCTATCAAGCGGACACCTCTATCCTCAAGCGGCTCCGGGCCTCGGCCACACCTTTCGGCCGTCCCAACGAGAGTTCTTTTATTGTTTTCACCTCTATTAAGCGGCCATCAAGCGATTGATACGCTTAATTTAGCTTTAGTTTAATTAATGATCAAGGAAAATACAGTCCGTGATAGTAAGTGAAGACTGATTTTGGACCAGCAATGCTGCTCCTGTCGCATGTTTGTTTCATTAATGAAAATAAAGTGATGTTTCTGCTAAAGATTATGATGCTTATTTCTGACAAACTCATTTTTTCAACTTAGCTTTTAAATAGATTTAATTGTTGGCTTTTTTTTTTTTTAGTTTTTAATACTTTTTATTGTAGTTTTTAATAGTTTCTCATGCTTTATTCACCTTTAACATAAATTTAATATAACAATATTGTAAAGCGCAACCAAATATATTCATATAGAGGTTTGCGCTATATAAATGTAAATTATTATTATTATAATGGAACGGCCAACCTCCATGTATAAAGCAGCCACTTGCCGGTACCCCGAGGGTGGCCGCTTAATGAAAGCTCAACTCTGTTTTGTTAAACTCTCAAATGTTTGTTTCCTTTATTAATCAGGCACGAGTTAGGACGTTATCCTTCAAAGGATTATGCGACTTACTGGGAGTGCGAAGAGTACCCAAAATCGTGGGGCCATGGCTCTAAGGAGAACCCACTACCCCTAAATTCTGTTCCTCGAGAAAAAGGACCCATGAGGGACCGTATCTGGTTTAGAGAACCGACTACCATTCCTAGGTTACCTAAGTCACTCAGTCCTGTACCGAATAAGTAAGTGTGCACATTGTACATTGTCGGTGTAATAATAGTATGTTTGCACCAATTTGATGAAGGGTGTTCTTTTGTATTACAGCAAATCCTAAGGGGTTAACTCTCTTCAGTTTTGACTTACCAACTTAAATACGTTTTTGTCTTTACTTGTTGTCTCTGTTCTTCATTTCAAGGGCGAAAGTTATTTTTGGCCGTTAAATTCCATTTTAATTTGCCAAGAGTTGCTGCCTACCATTGTATTTTTCTACGTGCGGTTTACATCGGTTTGTCCACACTTATCCCTCTTTTTCCAACCACGCTAAAGGGTTCTTGTTTGAAAGTCGTTTTTGCTTTTAACGTTTTCGATTATTTTCCACTTTGACCAACGCGGCTTATTGGCATCTGTGATTTTAGATTCGGTATCTGGCGCTTATAGGAAACAAGAAGACTCTGGGGCCTGTTACGCCCGTTGTAGGCTGCATCGAGGTTTCAGCTTATTTTGGTCTTTTCGCCAAAATGTATAGTCGGCGTTTGTTTTTTATGTATTTATACACTTAGAGGCGTTTTCGAAGAGATTTTGATCTGAAACTTAGGTGTAAGTTTTGTCACTTGTGTAAGAGGGGCCTCTATGACAGTACTTTCCTCGCATTTATAAACGAAAAACGAAAACTGGAGGTTGCATGAAAATTTCCCTGTTACATAGAATTAGAAGAAACTAAAATGGGTGACGGAAGTGGAGCGATAAGAAAGAACGAAAAATGAAGGACCGAGGCAACTATATAATTGCTCTACCAGTATCGTATTACTGTTAACAAGAAGCTACTCGACTTAGCACTCGCCATGACCATTATCTCTTTAGCTCTTTCCGAGAACTATAAATGATTGGAACCTAATCCCTTCTACGATTAGAGCAGAAAGTCATTCAAGCTTTCTTAATTACCTTATCTATAATTTTAAGGTTTTTCGTAATATTTTTTTCTTGTTTTCTTCGTATGTTTAAGTAGAAGTGGAAAGTGTGACTCGAGTTGGGTGTTATTAGCTATCATAAGTGGACAAAAGAACAAACTCTTCCCCTCTTTTCCCTCTAAGAATATGCAGTGGAGAGTTTTAATCACTGCTGAATTCTTAGTTTGATCATAAAAGCCAGCCCTAACACACATTGGTTTTGTTTTAGGGGAATGAAAACGCTGATGACCGAGTCGTACACGATGCCGCCCGAAAGAAAACGATGGGAGTTGTTTAGCTTGAACGTACCGAAACCATGGCATGCTCCTCTTGAAAGTAAGAGCCTTTCCATTGTGAACTGGCCTGTTGGTTTAATATTTCATTGAGCGAGCGAAAGCGACGGTCGGATTTAGCAACAGAACGGGAACGTCAGTTGACGACTAAACCCTTAAATCAAACAACTGGTTTGACCAATGGCAGAGCGGCAAATTGGGCATCGGAAGTCGAGTTTAGTCCTTTCCGCGCGCTTTTCCGTCGTCAAATGACTTTCCCGTTCTGTTACTAAGTCAGCATCTTCGCGCTTTTCTCACTCTCTCTGAAAACCTTGATCGAGTTATAGTTCTGTATCTAAATACACATAGTCTCGACTTCAAGATGCGCCGCTGTGTTCGCCAGCCTTAAAATCCCGATTTAAGCTCTCCTGGTTATAGATCCATCAATCCGGTTGTAAAACTAACATTCTTGTTGAAGCCTTCTGTCATTTCTCCTTTGTTCTTAATATATTATTAGTATTTTTTTACAAAAGCGGTTTAGCTTTAATCGTAAAGAATCATGCTAGAAGGAGAAAACTTGTTTTTTACCCTGAACAGTCTAGCCTCCCACGCGGACGTTTTTACGCGCTCCCCTAAAAACGCGTGCGTGGGAGGCTGTGAACAGTCTTGCTCTCACTTTTCGATCAACCAAACAACGTTAAACTTTATAGGTATTTTAACAGCAGCGGGTAACGAGAACTGTAAGGCATGAACCCTGAAAACATGCTTTTAGCCTGTGAAGCATGCACTTGAAAGTAATATGGGCGCAAGAATGAACAGGTTGCTGGCGCTTGAAAGTAATGGGTGCAAGAAAGAACAGATTGCGCAAGGGAGACACGTGCGTCTCCGTCGCGCGCCTCGCCCGTTCTCACATATTCCCGACCTCGCGCCTGTCACGCAGGCTAACATGTTTTAAATCAGTTTTAAGGACACGTGTTTCTGTACTTGATAAGTAATTGACATTTTCTTCTCCTTTTTTTCTCTCTTTGTGCAGGTCCTGGTCCAGGAGAGACATTCCGAGTACCCCGGATGTACAACACCGAATACCAGTTCTACGGAAGCGAAAAGCCTGTCACAGTTTGACTGAACATAAAGGCTAGTAGAAACGCGCGATGTCGTTTTCTTTTTACCTGTACATCTTACTATGTGGAAAGAGAACATTAGTACCTTTTTTTTAAAAAAAATCTATCAGAATATCAGCTCCTGGAATATATATTTTGTTCTGGCTTGTGGACAGGAAGTTGTGGTGAGGATGGAGGGGGTTGAGGGGGGGGGGGGGGGGGGTGGTGTAGGAGGAGAAAGAAAATCAATATTGCAAAATCTTGATTCTTTAACTTTCACTTGATAAATTTTATTAATTATTGGTTTTCTGTATATTAACAATCCCGTACGCAAAAAAAACATGAGATGAGGAACTAGTACCAAAAAAGAGCACAAAAGTAAAAATACTGTGATTTGTTCTTCTGTATGGTACAACCGAATGGAATAAATACAACTAGGATTTGGTCTATATAACGGACATCTGTTGAACGTGAGAGTGTAATTAATAAGAGTGGGTGTTACATCTTTAAGATTTGCGCTTTTCTCTCAATGCTTTCAACATTCCCCACTGTCCAAGAGTTTTTCGTTTTTCTTTTTTCACGAAGCAAAGAAAGGTGTTGTATCATTGCTGTAAATAATATTTGAAAAAAAAATAAAGTTGCCGTTTATTTATTAATAACAGACTGAAATTATAGATGATTGTTGATTGGTCGTCAACTCCTGCACCTTCCTGTAACATATAGTGGGATATACATTAGAAACCCACTCAACGTACCGACACCCGTGTATACCGGACAGTTTTATTTGTCCCGAAGAAATGCTCGTATCTTTTCTCTGAAATTAACCCGCTTAACACTGGTTATCTGCACACTATTTATGACTGAATATCTTACCAGCGAAAACCTAAAAGAAACGGCGAATGACATTTCAAAGTTGCTATATAACATTTAGGCCACCTGGCTGAGTGGCAATAAAGGCGTTATAGCAAAGTAAATTAAGGTCACTGATTCCATTGTCGTGTTTCAAGAAAAAAAATTTAGTCTGAGACTATGATAGATGATCGCGAGGCTTCCTCAGAATAAACTTGTTACAGTTAAAGTTAAGAAATTAAGCAACGTTTTTCCGTAAAAATGTCATTGTGTTTTAGTCTAAACAGTTAGATATGTCCCGTGGCATTTTTTTCAATGAAAGCACCCTTAATATGGACCCTTTTTGCTAAGTTACTGACTTGAATTCTATCTTCGTTAAAAAACGCTGAGTAATAACAAGAGGAAGTAGATTGTCAGTCAGATCAAAGCCTGAATTACAAACGGTTTATTCAAAAGTATAATTAGTGTATTTGAAAGTACATTTGCATGTATTTTCATTTGTTAAAACTGATTTACCCTTTTAGCTTTACATGTCACGACACAAGCATAACTTTGTGTTATTTTCAAAACTAAAACAAAGTGAATTGTATATTCAGAATGACGCTCAAAAGTATGTACCGACGACAAATTTGTGGATTTGAATTTGTGTTTTATGTACACTATTTTACAGTCTACTTTACTGAAAGGCTTGTTGACCACGGTATACTAGTCTGCGAGCAAGCTCTCTATTTTTTATTGTGGCGAATAAAGTGAGCTACGCTTCTCTTCTCTCACGCGTGCCATTCGTGTGGGTTTTTTTTTTTTTTTTTTGGGATATCTAATGGAGAGCCTTCCTTCAGGCTACTGTATACGAGCCATTGCTACTAGCAATCTCGTGAAAAAGCGGCCATTAAGTCACTTTTTCTTTCTTTATCCTTTTTTCTTCTTGTTCTTCTGCTTTAAAAATTGAAATTTAATATGAAAATGTATCAATACTTCCACTCGCGCTTAAATAATATAAATATGAAAATGACTGTATATGAAATGATTGTAGCCGGGAAATAATCAGTGTTGATAAATGAATGGAGCTGGACATGATCAAGGTGATACTTCCGTAGGGATTGGCTACCAGCCTAGCTTGCAAGGTAGAGTTTCGTTGCCCATACAGCAGCGGGATTTTCCTCCTCTTCGTGTTTCCGCTAGCTAAATTCAAGTTCTGAAATTATGTCCTTCCTAAAAAAAATACTTTAAAATGTTTCTGACGATAGAGCCTGAAGACAGAAACTGTAGCCCTCGAAGAAAAGAAAACAAATAAAAGCAGCACCTCAGATTACAACTATAGCTCACAGTCATCTTGACCTAAACGGCTTGGTTAATCGCTCCATAAATTATTTAGATTTCAATTATAACCTGTAGTTGGTCTTGACAAAAACGTTGATGAATTTAAAATAAGTATCGAATAGGCAAACTTGTTACAAACTTGATTGAGCTGATTGAGTAAAAGTATAAAATGAAATAACCAGATCAAGGCATTTAAGATAAGTTTGGACGACTGATGTATAGTAAAAGGGTATACGGATTCCGGAATCCGGGAAATTTTTACTTGTGGAAACTGGAATCTTGGGCTTAGGAATCCGGAATTCAACTAACGATTGGAAACCAGAATCCAACCAGAATCCAAATTCTACTGTCGAAGACTGGAATCCAGTACCTGTATTCCGGAATCCGCGGCGACTGAGGAATCCAGAATCCAAGAATGACTTGGATTCCGGCCCTTAGTTGAGGCGAAAAAAAGCTAGTTATAAAAAGATCTAAAAGACTTGGATCCGGTTATTTCCACTATCCACCACAACAATATTTCCCTCCTTAGTTACGGCTATGCCACAGGGGTTCTTGAAGCAGCCTTCATCTTCACCAAAGGCGCCAAAGGTGTTCACAAACTCGCCATTAGAATTGAACACTTG
The DNA here is from genome assembly GCA_038088405.1 of Porites divaricata. Classification (NCBI taxonomy): domain Eukaryota; kingdom Metazoa; phylum Cnidaria; class Anthozoa; order Scleractinia; family Poritidae; genus Porites; species Porites divaricata. Next base: position 2,044,570 of record JBBMOI010000009.1, read on the forward strand.
TATCCTGTGATTGTGATAATCACAGACCAAGATGTTGTCCTCGTCGTCACAGGCTACTCCCTCAGGGCCGTCGAATAATCCGTTCTGGGATCCTTCAAAAAATAAATAAGTTCTGTCTTAAAAGAAGATAGAAAGAGAAGGTATTTTTCTTTTGAATAGTTTTCCTGATTAATTTTTGCAGTCGAGGTAAAATAAAAAGCTTTTTCATTCGATGCAAATGTTTCTTCCTTTTCACTGGCCGAGAGCCCACCACGTGACCTGCAAATAACTGCCTACAAATAATGGTGTGCTCATGCGCAATGTCGTTCAACTTTTTGGGCTGCAAATACTATTCTGCTCATGCGTAGATGAAACCACGCTTGCTCCTTGCTCGTTTATGTGATCTCTGTCATTACTCCTGGAAGGCAGCGCGAGCAAACCGCCTTCCGAAGATATTATTTGTTAAAAAACAAACTCAGGGATCGAATGATAAAACAATTATTGAACTCGGTTATCGCCAAATATCGTGATTTGTCAGTGTCTCGCAGATCAATTATTTGCCTCAGCCTTTGGCTTCGGCAAATAATTGATCTGCTCGCCACTGACAAATCACGATATTTTGCTCAACCTCGTCCAATAATTGCTAATTGATTGCTGATTGATTGAACACCAAGTGATCACGTGCAAGGCTGGCTGCACCATGCTCGTTTTGGCGGGAAACTTGGCTGGTTCTTGGCGAAAATTTGAACAAGATTTGCTCGCAGCTTTGCATCGGAGTACGTTTGTACGATGAAGATAAGGATACAATACTCGAATTATACCTAAAAAGGGACTTTTTAAAGATATTTTACCGTGACTTAGGCTTACGGCAAGTGAATATTTGTGCACATGGATTAATTAGGCGACTGGCGTTGGGTGGCGGAGTTTGAAGATTAACGCGGGAATTCATTCATAGCGGTTAAATGACGGAACATTCGTTTTGTTACGAGACCGAACGACAAAAAAGTGTCCTGGAAGAAAGCAGTTTTATCGCCAGGCGTACGTACTAGTTTGGTGAAGACCTGTCGTTACTTTTTATGCAGTCAGCGAAATGTCACAACATCACAAGTCATAGAAAGGTAAGCTTATAAAAATTTGCTTAAAATTGCTCAACGTGTGTTTTTGAGAAATACAATGTAACATTTCGACTCTACAGTAAGCTTAACACTGAACTAAGTAACAGTCGGTCATTGTACTCAACATACACCGCAGCACTGACTTAGCTTTTCTTTTGACATAAAACTTTCACCTATTTTAAACTAATACTATTTTCGTGTCCTTTCATAATATCCTGCAAGAACTGCAAGCGACATTCATTAACTTGCCGACACTCGTGTAAAACCTGCATAATCTGTGCATTTTAATACGTGCAAAATTGCTTCTTTTTTTATTTTTCAAGTTCTAATCTATGATCTGCACTTGGTTCGAAAGTTACAACAAAATATGTGGCGAGCAGAAACACGTGGTTAGTACTTGTATATTAGGGACCTTACGAAACTACGACGGCGACGGTGAACGTCAAAAAAACAATTGGTTTAATGAGCAAAACAACAACTCTGCACATGCATCACGCTTTTTCGTACATTTCTTTGCTGTCCCTGCACAACTACGACATGAAATGACCAAATTTTAAGTTTACTTGAGAACGGGAACAGCAAGACGATAAATTTTACGATCTCTGTCTGAATTCGGGGGCGGTCCCTCTTTCTTCAGCTCCAACCAAAATTCCCTTCTTTTAAGCAAAGGGCGAATTGGGATAATCGCGAAAAAGTTTAAAAGAATGCGAAGTGTAGTTTTTCAGCGACGTTTTCATGGACGTCGCCGTTGTCGGATTGTCGCAACGAGACTGGCGGCAAAAAAGCAAGAGCCTATTAGCAAAACAACAACTTTGCACGTGCATCACGGGTGGTTGCATCACGCTTTTTTGTACATTTCTTAGCCGTCGTTGCACGACTACAACGTGAAAGTGCCTATTTTGACGTTTTGTCGAAGACGGGAAGACAAGACAACAACTTTCTTTTTATTTCCTTGAACTTTGATACAGTCCTTTTAGAATTCAACTTCCAAAAAATTTGCCAGAATTTGACTGACGAATTAAACGAAATGGAATAAGCGCAATAGAGTTTGAGGCAGCGCGAATTCACGTTTTAAGTGATGTTTTCGTAGAATATTAACAGTTAGTATAGATATTACAACTTATAAATATTTCGATACGTGTTCTTCTTCTGAAGAAAGTGAAAGCTTAGTTTCAACGAAATCTTAGTTCAATTTAGCAAAGGAGGATGAGTTTTCGTTGCTGAACAGTCAACTCAAAAAACAAGGGACCTTTTGAGGAAATAATCACCTTAATCTGAACTGAGAGTAAAATTCATTGTGTATAAGAGAAAAATTTAAGCCAATCATCAATACATCCATTCTCCCGATTGTTTCATAATTGTCAGAGGACTGTAACACTCGACAAAACTATGTTCAGTTGTCCAGTAGCTTTTGGTAATTTGGTCAGGACGCCTCTTTTTAAAGGTGGTTCACTCTTTTCTTATATACGGAATTACCAATCATCATCATTAATGTCATCATCATCATCATCATCATTATCATCATCATCATCAGTTATCATCATCATCACCATATTTATTGTTGTCAAGCCCTACCTTCTTTTCCAAAGTCTGACAGACATTTTCCTTCCATATCAAATACTTGAATACGATCATTGACACAGTCTGCCACAATGATTCTTCCCCTCTGATTCACGCTTACGTGATGTGGGTATATAAATTGTCCCTTAGAAAACCCCTGGGATCCAAATTGTCGAACTGGCTCCCCATTCATGTTAAACAGTTGAACCCGGTGATTGTCTTGCTCCGAAACTATCACCACTTCTCCGATGCATTCCACGCCGCACGGATGATTCATGAGGCCTGGTCGTTCAACTCCGAAGCTACCGAACTTCCTGATAAACCGACCATCTTCGTTGAAAACTTGTACTCGGTGATTGTTGAAGTCAGCGACCATTATGTGACCATTAGAGGCTTTAGCTACTCCTTTGGGGTTTCTAAACTGGCCTTTTTCCGCCCCCTCCGCACCAAACTTGAAGATAAATGTTCCTTCGAAGTCAAAAACCTGTACTCGATGGTTGTTGCAGTCTGTTATAATAAGATGATGATTTTCTTCGTCAACAGCAACGTCCCAAGGCATGTTAAATTCACCTAGAAAGAAAGATAATCAGATATGAAAATCACTTAAGGTCCTTTCTAATAACTAAAGAAAATCAACATATAGCCCTCCCTCCTTCGTAATTTTAAGTTTTTAAAAGAATCAGTTGTTAAAAAAGCAAAATTCAATACTGTAATTGTTCTGTCTGGCCAATCGCAACAGACGCAGGCAGTTAAATGAACCAAAACTTACATCTCTTCAAAACTAATTCATGCAGGTGGCTTAGGGGACAAAAGAACAAAAGACTTGATTTCTTCTGATTAGTTGAGCGAGTAACAAATTATAGGGGCACAAGACAAAGTCACGGCTTATTACTTTCGCTTTCTTACCTCCTCCAGTCCCTTCGCAGCCAAAGCACGCCATGACCTTTCCAACCTTGGCAAAGTCCATTCTGCCAGTCACATTGACACTGAAAGGACTTCCGTTGATGTTGCAATTTCTCATAGTAATCGTAATCTGATGGTTTCCTCTCACTGTTGGCTGATAAGACACAGTATGAGTTCCGTCTTCGTTGTCTATGACAGAAACTGACATGAAAGAGAAGGTTTGAGTCTTAAATCGGCAAAGGAAAGCGCGTGCGCGATTAAGCAGGAGAATTAAGGGTCAGTCTGCAAATGAAAGCCAACCTGTCATGATCTAGCGATCCTAATTTTCATTGTTTTTAAAAACTGTGTTATGTCGCAATGATTGAAAAGATTCATTATAGACTTGAAACGACGTTGCTGACTGTATTCAGCCTATACTCCTGGAGAAATACTTACTCGGGACGGGATCTCCCTCGGGTGGCTTAATCTCTACACTGATCGGTTCCCCTTTACCGCTGTATATTTCATTCATCCTGTCTTTTGCAGTGACAAGAAACACAGCTTCCAAGCCTGCCTTGGCGCGATGAATTCCAACACCAGTGGCAAAGCAGTAGGGTGGATAGGCGTGGTAAACTTTCACCTCTCCAATGTGCTCGATTGCGTTTCTAAAATTGTCCGTGGAAAACGTGTAATCGATGAGGGCATCTTCCAGTGGCAAGTACTCCAATTTCAAATTGTTTAGTTCATGCAAGCGTTGTGTCATCTGTTTCTTTACAATCATCACTTCTGCTTCGTTACCGTGTCTAAGCAAACTTTCAGTGAAATCGATGCTGCTGTTTAGATTGCCTAACATTAGCTGAAGCTCCTCGAGTTGTATTTCTAGTGTTTTTGACTTCATGCGGTACAAGTTGTTAACTTGAGTTAGTATTTCTTCTTCTCTCTCTTGGATGACTTCTCTGCAGCGCTTGCAGTTCTGATTCACCTCTTGCCTTACTTCTTGCAGCTTGTAATCTAGCCTTTGTTTCGTTTCGGTGACTTTCTCGATGGCCTCCTTAAGTGGACCGATTCTTTTCTTTGTGTTCATGACCAACACACCAACCTGAGTAAACAGAAACCAGAAAGAAGGGAGAAAAACAATTTATGGTAAATGATTGTAAAGTGCATTGATAAAGGAATAGCGACAGAATGAATGAACAATGAATGATTGGACGTTTATACTGGCTTAGGGACACGTTATCACATTGCCCTTACATTCTCTCAGAATTCAACCTGCTTAATACGGAGCCCCTCATTATTACGGACAGTCTGCTTCGTCCCTGGGAAAAGAAAGCCCTCACATTCTCTCTGAATTCAACCTGCTTAATACGCACACCCCGTTAATACGGACACTTTCTTTTTTCAGAAGCTAAACATGATACTGGTTGGGTTCCGAAGAAAAAATGGGAGATTCAGAAACTCAAGAATTTCTTGACCAAGAGGTGAGACTTTGGTTGATAATGGCGCCTTACTTATTTTATTACTTCGTTTACACTTGCTTGGTTATGGATAAAGAACATTTTATGACGGTTAATTATGCAAAAGGTTAATTTAATTTGAGTATCACCTGGTATGTCTTTATAATAATGACATGCAGAGGTAAAGCTTTAATCACCAAGAGCAGGGGGCAGTGCAAGTCCTACCAGCTTAGAAGCGTGAAAGCTGGAAAGTTGTAATCAGTAGTTTTATAAGATAAGCGCAATTTACGTTTCTTTACAAACACAGTGGCAATTACGGCGCTCATGCATTTTAATTTAGCTGAACGAACCCAATCGCGTGATTTAGGAATAAAAAGCCATACTTTCCGTACTTTATGGGGAATTCCGGCGCAGATGGAAATTTAAGCAAATTTGTTATACTTAAGCTGAAGTTACCACGATTTAGAAGGCGTTACTCAGATCGCGTGCAAGTATGAATAGATGAACAGAAATACTTTCAAGGAAATCGGGGTTGGGGGGGGGGGGGGATGGTTGACAATGAACTTAAATAAACAAAAAATGGTAGATTATTATTCAGTAAAATGAGCTGTTAGTGATAACTTGAAAACGAACTCTCTATGTGACATTTTTCTTGTTGCTAGCTGCATGGTTGCGACCTTTTTAAAAATAAATTGAAGAAATATAAACTAAGAGACTAACTGAATGGTAAAAATGGTAAATATAAGTTAAAATAAAAAGAACGAATTCCACTTTTAAGTCTGATTAAATTGACCATTGAATATTAATTACCATTGAAAAGTGCTTTTAGCATCACTTTCGACCCTTCCAAGAACAAATCAGCTTCTGAAGAATTCTGTTCATCATTTAAACTACGGCCGGTATAACATTTCCCAACCCTCAATTTCGGATTTTCGGTCTAAAGCCTTCATGCATAAAACATATTTACTCCAGGTGTATTAATGTGCTTTGGGAGTATCTCGATGTCACAATATGCTGTCAGTCAACATTCCAAAGGTTTCTTAAACAAAAGCCAGCTTTAGTTGCTCTCAGTTTAAGAAGCAGTTGAAATTTCAAATGTTGTTTAGTAGAATATCCCTTATTTTATTCAATATAAATGCACCCTAAACCCAAAGGCTTACCTCGGAACGATGTTTCTTATCCACGTCCTTCAAATAACCATAGTGATGTTCTCGGTGTTCGATAATCAGGCATTCCCGGCAAACAGGTTCATCGCAAGTCTCACAAAAGTACTTCAACACCTCTCTCTCGTGCACTGTGCAGAGAAGAGGCCGGTGTAATTTTTCCTGGACTTCTTTCTGTGCTTGCAAATCATTTAAGGCGATCACCTCGTGTTCCTTGGTCAAACGTGTTCTCCGATGCGCTGCAACGCACTGGGCACAGAGGAATTCCATGCACTCTATGCACCTTGAGGTGGCTCTGTTCTTCTCCTCACAGTTCGTGCAGATGACAGGATCGGAATTACTTTTGGCCACAGAAAGGAAATCTAGCATGTTGTTAATAAAGAAGTTGGTCGACAAGGCTCCGACGCCATCTTTGGGGACGGAAACTTCACAACGGCATGTTGGGCATACAATGCTGTTTTCTCCACTGTGAATGAGTCCCTGAAGGCAATGCTGACAGAACGTGTGCAAGCATGGGAGGACTTTTGGGGTTGTGTACGTTTCCAGGCAGATAGGGCATTTAAGAAGATGTTCTGAGAGTTTATCAACCTCCACGGATGCCATATTCAACGGGAAGGGCAAACACCTTGTAAACAATTCTTCTCCTTCGTATTACTATGGAATGGCCCCAAATCTCTCTGGAGCATTCACCATGTTTAGAACAATTTCTTGAGATGTCTTTCGATCGCGGTGTTCATTCAAGTCGCTCAAGCGGAGTACAAAGCCTACGTTTCTAAGTGATCTCGAAGAGAAAATTTTACACGCCCTTACAAAACAAATTTTGCGCAGTAGAGGACCTAGAAAAACAAGCGGATGTGAAATGTGAGTACGGCCACCTGCTACGGCACCTGTTTTACATCGCTGGTTTTTCGCCAATCGATTTAGAATCGTTCACTAATCGATAATTCTACGAACCGGTATCTATCAATCTCTAATTTTGGACTAAAGGAACCAAAAGTAGGTATACTTCAGCTAGAAACGAGCCAAGGGGATGTGCGATTGAAAATGCTTAACACATCTATCATATCACCACTATTGACTCAAATTTGCTACCAACGAATCCATCGTTTTTTCGACCGTGTGCTACTTCTTTCACAAGTACCGTATTATTATTTTTGACTTAAGAGACCAAAATGTAAAACAATGAAGCAATTGGAAGGCAATAGCCACGTTGCTACACGCGTGTAAGCACACCATACGTCCACATTCATATTCATTATTCGCATCTGTCAGTGACTGCAATTCGATACTTATCGGTAAATATGTATCAGATCTTGTGCCACCAGCGTGCTATTGTTGGACGAAACTGAGAAAACGCAGCCATCAACAACTCACATACTGTAAACTGCCGCTTATACAGCTTCGTAAGGGGTTTTCGGAGGGCTAATAAACGGGAGGGGGGGGGGGGGCAACCTATGTAAGGGGAAAGGGGGCAGCGCTTACGCTTATCACCCGGACAAAAAAGCTTTCCATAACAAGCTTCATAGCAATGCTGATCAAAATATTTTTAGAATTGACTCGCTTTTTTAGTTTCAAAATGTCGTACAAAATCGAATTCCTTTCCATACAAGCTAGAGGAGGGCTTATATCCTGGGGACGTTTATAACCGGGTGTATTTTTTTGTTTACAGGTAGATGGGCCTATAACTGAACTGGGGGCTTATAACTGGGGGTGTTTATAAGCGGAAGTTTACGAAATTCAGATTTAGATTCCGTTTAGGCTTACATTGTCTTGTAAATGACATACGCAAAGCAAGGCGATGAAATAGTAATTTCTCATTGACTGAAAACAGGCAACTGAGTGTGCTTTACTTCGCGTTTCTTTCTAGTTATAATTGCTGACCTCATATGACGTTGATCCCGGCAGTTTCGTTTGATATTTTACAAGAAAAACTGTAATTGATGCTTCGTCTTCTTTCAAATGTCTACATCAACAAATGACATAAAAAAGCCACCCGTTTGTCTGGCAAGTGTCCAACACTAAGTGCTGCATATTCAGTTAACAAATAACACGGCGCTAGACTGTATATTACATTTGCCACAGTAGCTTAAGAGGGTTAAATCATGAGAACTGCAGCGGAAAGGCTTATTATTTCGATCTTTGCTACTTGCTTCATCATAAAAGGTAAGGGAAAGCAGTTATCACTCTCTAGTCCATTTTTACATAAACCTCTCTTAAAGCGAACTTTAACTACGTTCTTTAATGTTTTGTAAGATCTTCAGGCAGCAAATGTAACTTACAAAAGTGAGTACAACCTCCTGAGGGAGTTGTTTGACTCTAAGAGGTATAACAACCGCGTAAGACCAGTGACGAACAGCCAAGATGAAGTCAGAGTAACCTTTGGATTGGTTGTTAAAGAGATAGAAGATCTGGTAAGCAGTAATCTTTATACGTAAAGGTAAAGTGTGTTTGCCAGACGCTACAAAAAAGATCGTTTCTTAGCGCAATTGGACGATTTGCCTACAAAAGACGAACCCAAACAATACCACTTTAGTCATAATGGGGTATTCAAACTCCACAAACGTCCTAGCTCTTGCTCTCCATACTATGCTAAAAATACTTTAAGCACTACTACTACTTCCGCTACAACCACTACCACTACCACTGTCCCATTCACTATATATAGCACCACTCTTACCACTATGATTACCACTAACACTAACAAAAAATCACTAACACTGCCAACAACATTAACAATACTTCCAACACTAACACTTTCAATAACACTACCACTAATACTGGCAATACCATTGCTACTATCGGCACCGCTACTGATGCTACAACTATCGCTAACACTACCACCATCCTTAGCAGTAACCACTAGAATTATTAGAGCTGATAACTATGGCAATTTCTCTTACCACTGATACTTCGTTACCAAGTAAAAGTATCCAATTAAACGTATTCTCAGTGATTCTGTTACACAAATAGTAATGGTGAGTCCGCCATGGGACTCATCTTGTGAAAAATCATGAGTCCCAGTCCAGCGCCAATGAGACCCAGTTAAAAAAAACCAGACCGAAATTGAAAATGCTTGGCCTTTATGTTTAACCAGACAGTTAATCTGAAGACAGACTAAAAAACTTTGTATTTAAGTACACTGAAATTAAAATACAGAGCTTCTATTTTAAAGGACAACAAAGGCTAAAAGAAATATGCATCACAGGTTCAACAACAGCCATAATAACTGCCACATAAATTACACAAACGGGATATTTCTACAAATACACATGTTCAGATCGATCGTTCGATCGATCGCTCTTTGCGTCCTACGGGACGCACCCTCAGAGACCCAGGGGCAGATCGTAGGGGCGAGGGAAAGTCTAAACGGGCGGAAAAATATGGCACGAAGAAAAGTAAAGAACGGCGAGAAGAGCCCCTGGGGACAATGTCTTACCAGACCAGTTCCATACGGTCGCCGCCGTTCTGCCCTCTGATTGGGCTGAAAAACACAAAAGTTTTCTGGCACCAATCAGAAGCCAGAACGGCGGCGACCGTTTGGAACTGGTCTGGTAAGACATTGTCCCCAGGGGCTCTTCTCGCCGTTCTTTACTTTTCTTCGTGCCATTATTTTCCGCCCGTTTAGACTTTCCCTCGCCCCCACTATCTGCCCCTGGGTCTCCGAGGATGTACGGGACGCATGCCATGACTTATTTTGTGTCTTCGGGGATTTTAATGCATCAGGGACGCAGGACGCAGAGGTAACAAAATCACTGATTATTCTGAAATATTTTTTATGGATCTCCTCGCGCTAATCTCTAGGACGACAAGAACCAGCTGCTTATTACAAGAGCAGAAATACGAGAGGTAAGGAGTACAGCCTCCTTTAGGCTTTTATGCAATCTCCATTTCATTTATTAACTACTTTCTGCATGCCTTTCTTACTCGCTTTCTATCTATCAATTTGCCAGTTTAATTAACTGCCAGTGTATACTCATCTGTATATGAGTCAGTGATGAGTTACACTCGATTCTGGTATTCTGCTTTTCTAATTCTGTTTTTGTGTCTGTGTACCTGTCACTCTCGTATATTTTCCCGCGTCTGTCTGGTGGCTAACTTATAGATGCATAAGATTTGGCATTCGAACTTGTCAGTCAAAAAACTCCCTGTTCTGACGGTCCGTTACTTGATCAATGAGCTTTCATGAAACGTTCAGTTTTCTTTGTTTTCTCTGTAGTATTGGCTTGATCCTTTATTAAAGTGGAATCCATCAGAGTATGGGGGAGTGAAACGTATCAGTGTTGATGCAGGCAAAATCTGGTTACCGGATATCGTGCTGTATAACAAGTAATTATTATTAACATTATTATCATTATTATTGTTATTCTCCTAATTAATTTTTATTCGATTAAGTGTTATTTCTCGATGATCGATGCGTAAATGTATTTACTTTTAGCGCTGGAGAAGGCTTTGGGAGTGGCATTACTCGAACAAAGGCGGTTATAACACATCGTGGGCAAGTCACTCTGAATGTGCCGACAATTATTCAAAGCAGCTGCAAGTTACGTGTGGACAATTACCCGTTTGACCAACAAAACTGTAAACTGAAATTTGGTTCTTGGACTTATGACGCAAAAGGAATATCTCTTTCTTTGGAGGTAAGTGAACGGTGAGCTTAAAAGATTATTTATATGATTTTCATTTTAGATCAATATTCTACAGTCCATTAGACATCTTTATAATCAGATATTTTTGTACCAGAACTCCTCCGCAGACCTGAGTGAGTATTCTGAAAGTGTGGAATGGGAACTTCTAGGAGTCCCAGGAGAGTTCCATTCCGAGGAATACAAGTGCTGTCCAAATCCTTATCATGACGTCACTTACAGCGTGCGAATTAAAAGGCGAGCACTGTATTACGCCATGTATCTGATAATACCATGTGCATTGATCGCCGTGCTGACGTTGTTGGTGTTCCTGTTGCCTCCAGATTGTAACGAGAGAATGACAGTAGGTATGATGAGAACGTTATGTGAAGTGATATAGATATCGTGATGTTATAGAATCTTGCTCTGGTCTTACATGATAACGTGAGTTTTTCTTAATTTCAATTGTTTTGGAAAAGCCGGTGATAGTAAATTGTAACTTGTAAGTACATTATTATCCACTATCCTCAGGGATCATTTACAGGGATAATTTTCAACACTGATTGCGGGACTGCTATCATACTACTTATGGTGCAGTTTACAAGTAATGAAGGAAAAAATAATGATGCCCCCTGTGATCTGTGAGTGGTTGCTACTTTCCCTCCGTACTCTTTGCGAACAGTGTGTGGCTTCTTCAACGTTCCTGAGATTCTCTGTTGGGTCACGGTGCAGGCGCCAGTTGTTCGAAAGGTGGATTGCGCTATCCACTGGATAGCGCAATTGGTTTCTCTAATACTTATCCGATAGATCCGATGGATAATCATATCCATCTTTTGAACAACTGAGCCCAGGCACATTAATTTTTATGCCTTATGCGCTGAATATGTGTAAAAATTACATTCGGTCATTTCGGACCGTAAATTTGCTATTCAAATGGTTGGGGGCTTGAAGTGAGCAAAGTTTATGTAGTTGAACCTCTCCACAACGGCCACCATGGGGACGGAATAAGAAAGTTGCCGTTGTAGAGAGGTTTAAACAAGAGTCAATGTATGGACTGTCCACCGGGACAAAAAAGTGGTAGCCGTTGTGGCAGAGGTGACCGTTATTGGAAGTTCGACTGTACTGTACTCTACCATTTTACTACTATTTTTCAGGTATGGCGATTCTTGTTGGTCTGAGCTTCTTTTTTCTTCTGGTAGCCGAGTACATGCCCGAAACATCTGAGGCGGTGCCCCTGATAGGAATGTATTACACTGTGACAATGATAGAGGTGTCATGTGCGTTCTTCATGACCTGCTGGGTATTGCGTTTTCATCATCAGAACCCAACAGAAGGAGAGGTTCCTGAGTGGGCCAAGGTAAGCGTTCTTGTGAGCAGGTTCGTTCTTGTGTAACAAATAAAAATCGATTCAACTAAGTCCTCTTACCGGTGTTATAACCCACGGAAGATGCTTGGAGAACACCAGAAAAGCTAGCTGATTGTGTATGGCAAGTGATTTAAGTGGCTTTCAGGAGTGTTTCCAATACGCTAGTCCGGTGGGGAGGGGCGGGGGGTACTTAACAAATGTTTATACCGGGAGGTTCCGCCCCAGGTCCAACCCTTTTCCCTTTTGTATACCATTTTTCACGAAAAAGGTACCCCTTTCGTATACCTTCTATTGACAAATGGTACCCCTTTCACATAACTTATTTAGAACTTTGCATCCCTTTTAACTTCTGTAAATGCACTGTCTTTTAAATAGGAATCAATCACAAAATAGAACGACTTTATAAAGCCATAAAAATTTATCTGTTAACCCTTTTGGATCCTTTCACAGACCGAAATGACGGATTTTCCTACCCTTTTATATACTTCAACAAGTGAAATCCCTACCCTTTTTATGAACCTGAAGCCTGAAAAAGGTACCGCTTTCGTGCGGAGCCTCCTCTTATTGGCCATGATAGGGAGTAACCCAAATGGTCAACCGCTAAAAAGTGCGTTAAAATACCAGTGAAAACAAAGTGTTTCACTGTTAGTTTTCCCCTGACTATAAACGGCGTAATTAACAGATGGTTTTTGACCAATCAAAACACGCTTTGTATCCAAGTTACTTTGGAACAAGTTGTAAAAAAAAAGGTCTGTTGTAGCTGTAATACAAGCCAAGTTATTTTAAAAACCTTATTATTTTTCCAGAGAAGAAGACTGTTTTAAGTCTTTGATTTTAGTCTGTTCTGTTGACAGAAATATTTACTTGGTTACGGAGCGAGACTATTTTGCTTCAAGTTTGGGACCAGCAGCGACGTTAAAGAGACTATAGTCCAAAACGGAAAAACGAAAAGTGACCTTCCCTCGGAAGAAAACACTAATGGCTCAAAAAGTAATAACCTTTTTTCTTTGATTATTTTTTTATTTCATATATTGTAGTACTACAGTGCATTTTATTATCTGTTTCTAAGCGATATTTTGACTACTTTTAAGACTCACCCCATGCAAAAGAATCCGGATTCCGGAATCTGGGAAATTTTTACTCATGGAATCCGGAATCCTGGGCTTTGGAAACCGGAATACAGCTCAAGCAATCGGGAATCCCACTAAAGATTGGAATCCAGAATCCAAGTTTCACTGTCAAACAGTGGAATACAGTACCTGGAATCCGGAATCCGCGGCGTGGAATCCAGAATCCAGGACTGTCTTGGATTTCCTTTAGCTGTGTAGGAGCTGCCCGGAAGGTCTCTTCTGATTGGTCGCAGAAAACAATGACACGTCATTCTTTCAATTGTTTCAGTATTGTTTGAGGAAAGGGTTAGGCACCATTAGTGACTTCTCTTTCGAGCAGCTGCTGCATGGGATTTCCTTACAATTGGTGATGAATACAGTACCCAACCAGTAAATGATGTTAGGATTATGTTCACTTAATAGGCGACAAGAAAACCTCCAATAGGATCCTGGGTGATAACATACGTCACCAGATGATCTTGGAAACGAGGCAGGGAGAGTGGAGAAAGGCAGCACTGGTACTGAATCATATCTGCATCTGGGTGTTTCTCATTGCTGTTATAGTTTCATTCCTGGCCATATTCTTACAAGCACCATTATAATTACTCTTTGAATATATATGGTCCTCCACTTAAGCAAATTTAGACCTGACAGTTTGAACTAAAATTAACAGTAGAAATATCGTATCTCTGCTTAAACGTTTTTAAGCGGTTTCATGTAAACGGGTTCCGCATTCTTTTCTCTCTTCTTAATCGTATTTTTATCCTTCACATTGAAAATTTTCAGCATCGTAATCTTCTTAAACTTAAAGTCTGATTTACGGGGGTAGGGGCTGCAAGGAAAGGTAGTCACCTTTATCTATTATTTGATGGGTGCCCTGAGCTTGTGTCATAGTTTTGACTACCTTCAAAAGTTCACGCTCCTATAAAGCAGCCATTCCTTAACCGACTAGTTATCTGAACCTTTCATTAAGAGACCAGTCTTTATTAAGCCGGCCCTTTGTCCCTTCCTGGACGGCGGCCGACACAAACCGTGCAAACTATGATTTCGGTATCATTAATTTGAATGGTAATCCCACAAGATTTTATATACACAGCCTCAGAATTTAACTTAAAAAAACGCTGAGCTGGTTGACCTAATGTGGTGGGTTCAGGATCAGATGGTAGCAAAGACTGATTACTAATAAATTGCCTTCAAAGGTATCATTTTTTTTGCGTATTTTGCCTGAATTACGTTTAAATTTGCCTTACTTTTGGGATCCCATCTTTTTCAAAGCTGCAAGGTCACCTCCCCCCTACCCAACCCCCTTGTTGGTTGGGTTGATACCACACCCTATCCTGAATGTCGCATTTCTTAGTTGCAATGGGAATGACTGCTGTTTGGGGTCAATAAAATACTTATTCACCAGTACAGAATAAGAAATGTCTAGATAGAAGCAAAGTTTTCAGTTTGTAAACAATGTAGTAACGAAATTTACTCCCGGGTTTGCTATTAAATAATTCGTAACACAGTATAATGAGATATATGTAATATGACTGTCATTCATATGATTGATTATCCATTTTCTAAATAGGCCTGCGACCAAGCGTTGACCATATTGTGCCTTTCTATGACCCTGAAAAACGTGGTGTCCCGACACGTATCAACGAAGGTCTTACGCACGTTCACAAATTTCATTTTGTTTTGTCATTTTGTCTGCAGTGTCCTTATGGTCCTTTTTGATATTGCTTTTTTTTCTTTTTAAGAAACAGTCAAACCTTCAGTCAAACCCCGTTAAAACGGACACTGAGGGGGCCACAGAAAGTGTCCGTATTAAAAAATATGCCTTGTTAATTTTATTGCGGAACATTATGGGTTTCCTGAGACCAAAATATTTTTTTCTGAAAGTTTAATTTTTGCCCTTTCCAATGAGGTATAGCTTTATATGGAACTGTAAATAACAACAGAGATATAATTTTTTAAAGTTGCATGGTGTTGAATTTTAGAAAATGTGAGAGCTCACTTTGCCCAGGGGCAAGGAGAACTATCGGTAACAACGATGTGTCCGTATCAAGCGGGGGTTGGTAAAGCGGGGTTCGACTGTACCTTGTTAAAGCATTATCCACGCAGAGCACGAACTATTCCTTAGCGGGATTAGATGAGGCCACTCCTCCGGTGGTCACGTCATCTTTTAACATCCGGGCTTATTCAATTGCCCACTAGCCTCGACAGGAAGTCTGCAAAGTGAGGTTTTTTTTTTACAAGGGGCTAAGTACTAGTCTATGGCTGCCACCCCCTGAGGTGATATGGTCATATGGCAGTGTCGCATGAGAAACTTACTGGCAATACTCCTCGTTCTTGAAGAAGCCCCTTTTCCTTAAGTCCAGCTACGAAAGTCGGACACAGGGGCCGAACATTTTGAGGAAAACTCAAAAACCTGTTGCGAAACGCGATCATCTATGTTCGATTTTGTTTCCGAGCAGAGCGAGCCTTAAGGCAATATATACAGTACCAGATAAAGAGTTTAAGGGGAAGTTCGCTAACTAAAAAATTTTTCGCGGCTATACGAGCATCGCTTTGGTCGAAAATGTGTGGAATGTGTGCTGCTCCTCTAGATTCGCCACTTCCTAGGGTCATGAGGTAGGTAGTCAAATTCAGTTCCCTGGTAGTACTACCCATTTATACATCGGGATTGAGGACAATGAGGCACTATGTGAGAAAAATGTCTTGCCCAAGAACACATTAAACAATGATCCCTGCTAGTGTTCGAGCCCGAACCTCCTCTTAATCGGGAGTTTATCGTATCCCCCATCCATACGTGAACTTTATTCTACCTTCTACTTTATTTCACGCAGTACGAGATTTTTCTTAAATGGATGATAAATATGCATTTTTAATCTATTTGAGCATTCGAGTAGCTACCACTAAAGAGAATATCAAGTTTTTCACTCAATTAATGGTGTCCCGAATTTGTCAGTAGTGTGAAATGTACACACCGGCCCGGCTCTCCAACGCCAGAAATTAGACACAGTTTTAAAAAGGTACTTATAATGTACTAACTTTGATGATAAATGGTAACACAGGATCGATACATTAGAATTTCTTTTTCGAACCCTTTCGAGATT
This sequence comes from Porites divaricata, assembly GCA_038088405.1. Classification (NCBI taxonomy): domain Eukaryota; kingdom Metazoa; phylum Cnidaria; class Anthozoa; order Scleractinia; family Poritidae; genus Porites; species Porites divaricata. Next base: position 2,060,924 of record JBBMOI010000009.1, read on the forward strand.
CTCTGATAATTCAACACTGTTATATATAATGACTAATAGTTTTCAATAAGCTAAAAATAGAGCAGCGACCTGAAGCAACAGAATAACACTGATTTGCATCCACAATGCGTTTACTGCGGAAGAACTTGAGCTTTTGCCTGGTGTTATACTCGGGTCTATCAAAGAATTTTGGTTGAACTTAGGAATGCGGAACTTAAACTTCATTTCTCCATCTTCAATTTCCATTTTAGGGAATCCTGTTGGCATGGCAGTGTACTTGTCGTCATTCATGATCTAAGAAGGAAAAGGATTGTAGATGTTAAAAGAAAACCAGGTCTCTTTCGGTACTAACATAATTTAAGACGGAATCCACCAGGAAACTGAGTAATATTAATCAGTGGACAAAAGCCTTGTTCCAGAATAATCTTAAGAATATTGCATTCTTTTTTTACATTTTTCAAGGGCTAAAGATGTAAGTAGTCATCTGCAATAACACCAAAGAAAATTTCTCATGGTAGTCTGAGAAAATGAATGTCACATTTCACAAGAATTGTAAAAACACAGAAAAAATTCTGAAAATTTCATGTCTACGATGTAATTTTGTGAACTTTAACATTCATTTTCTCGGGCTCCCATATGAAATTTTCTTTGCAGTTATTACAGAAGACTAATAACACTTACTTAACCCTTGAAAAATGCAAAAAAGAATGCAACATTCTTTAAATTATTCTGGTACAAGGTTTTGTCCACGGAAAATTAAAATTACTCAATTTTCTTGCTGGTGGATTCGGTCAACTCATTCTCCTTTTAAGCACAAACCAACGAGTAGTGCTCTCTTCTGCTCTTTTCGTGCAGTTTAATACATGGCCTGCCACCGATTTCGCCCCATGTAAGGGAAACCAAGACAGTCTCACGCCGTGAATTCCAGATTCCAGGGATAAGATTCCGAATACCTTGGCAATAGAACTTCAATTCCCGTTTCCAATCAGTCGCTGGATTTCACCCGTCCTTGAGCTGAATTCCGGATTCCTCTACAAAAATTCTTGGATTCCAGATTGTACAAGCAAAAACCTCTCAAATTCTTCCGGAATCCGGGGCGAGATCCATTTAACAAAAATTTCCGGAAATTTTGGTCCAAAACTCAATGGATCGGTTCGGTCCAACCGGAAAAGTTTCGAAAAAACTGGTCCACCTTTTGAGGTGGACCACTTTTCCAGGACGGATCGGTCTGAATTTTGGTTGAATGGATCGCGCCCAGGATTGCCTTACAAGGCTTATATGGGGCGACACCGGTTCGTTAACTTACGCCTTTGTTGAGCAGCATCTCAGAGTCCCCTCCCATGTCATATATGTTGGGACAATCATCACTGTCGTCGTTTGCGTCATTTACATCGTTATCGGACTTGTCTTTGCTCTGACAAATAGCGTCTTTATTGGCTTTCTTGCGGTCTTCGTCATCCACCTCTTCAGGTGTTCCCTTGCTCTTGATTTTTAGTTTGAGATCCAGGTATTCCCCTGCTTTTCCCTCACTGCAGTCGGTTTCTTTACAGAAATTCCAGTTGCTAATCTGCGTGAAAAAATTATTTATTTCGACGTTCATAGTTTAATCTGTGGGTAGGGAGGCGCGGAAAGGGAAAAGAGTTTATGAGACCTTGATTCACGGGACTTCTTTCATGCATGCACGATCGATACTAGTGCTAGCAATTAAGAACAATTAATATTGACTATGTCGCTCTATATAAAGTCGTCCAAGAAAGACTTTTATTCTGGAATACACCGTGAGGATTCGGGATTCCGGTATCTGGTTCGGGAAAAGTTCCCGGATTCCGAAATCCGGGTTACATTACATGAAGCGAACAATGTCTTGTGTTCTATTACGTTATTTGTACGTTTCAATGGTGAAACTATCAAGTGTTTCCTATAGTTCAAATATTCATGCTGATTAACTCGGCTAACACAACACAAAAAGCCTCCTTAACTTGTCATGAAAATTTTTGCGCAGGAGTTTTACTCGAAAACCAGATCTTTTAAGTTCTTAGCAATCTTCGCTACCTTCCATTTTGTATCTTGAGTTTTGTATATTTTTAATTCATAAAGAATATATTTCACAAAAGGAGAATTAACTAATGTTACTTTTTCCCTTACTATAACGTTTCTAATTATACAAGAAGTAAAGTATAGCTAATCTATACGAGAAGATACACTAGTATAAGTTACATTGTTAAAAAGATATTTCTTATAAGAAAAGAACGTCATCTTTCACTTTCTTCCCTTTGTTACTGGACCGTCGTTTCTCTATAGTGAATATTTCTTTTTAACTCACTGAGTTATCGAAAACGCGGTCATCTTGATTTCTGACCGACCACAAATATTGAAATTCAGGAAAAGGCATCCATCTATGAAATGTTTTAGGTGGGCCTTCCTTCATTGACGCCACCCCCCCCCCCCCCCCTCCCCGCACAATCACAGCCAGACATAGTTTCACTGCAGTTAAATAGATGTGCCCATATTCTTGCTTTCCGTTCACACATTTTTTCCTGGTTATATGAATACACATGGGAGACTTGACAAACAATTTTTGCTGTGTTAAGAAATGGCTTAGTGTTCGAAAGGGGGGTTGATGGCTAAACTTAAAACATCTGAAAATAACAAACCTGGATATTAAACTTTACTGTTCCAGCTTGAACATTAAATGCCTCAGTACCAAACTTGACATTACCAGCCTCACGAAACAGATAAACCATGACGTCAAGGTTAGCCTTAGGATCGTCAAGATAAGCGGAAATGTTGACATTAACTGCCGAGAGGCCTTGAAAGGAGGAGTCGCTTTTTACTTGAGACAATTGAAAGAAAGTGTCGTCGAACGAGTCCACGGAATGTCTCTCCAGTTTGCCCACGTCGTTCCCATCTGCATCTTTTTCTTCGATTCCATCCAGTTCGAACGATAACAAGTCCTCGTTGTCGTCACTAAAATCTTCATCGTCATCGTCGTCATCATCGTCGTCGTCGTCATCATCATCGTCATCATCATCGTCATCATCATCATCATCGTCATCATCGTCGCTGTCTTCGTCCCTCAGGCGAACAACTTTGATTTTACCTGAACGACGTTCCACTCTGGCTGAAACATCGTCTGAACGGATTGTTTCATCATCGTCTGGCTTTCTGTTTATTTCATCGGCGATACATACTACCACAAGCAAAGCTGTGCAATAAATATAACACAAATGGGTTTGCAATCAAAGGCTTAGCTTGACTGAACAGTTCTTTTGAACACACTTTTTTATATAATCTGAAGCCCAAAAGTGCTGGATCAGTCATCGAGGATATAAACCTCGCCTCAGCTTTTATCGTTGCTCCTTGAGGGAGTGATTCAGTTCTTTCAGGAGCTAAAGTACACATAGAAAACGGCCACCATGCATAGAAAAGTACTTAAGGTGCTCAATGGTTAAAATTGCAAATGTAGTAGGAGCTAGAGCTCATCCGGAACTATCGTTTTGTACCGCTCTCAATGACATTATCTTCTTGATGGTCTCTGATATTCAAAAGCAACTTACTACATGAAGTATTCAACTTTTCATGAGGTCAAAATAGATCATTTTAGAAGACACTTCGTAACAGAAACAAAAATTTAGGAGACAAGTGGGATTGTGGGTGAAATGCTCCGCCGTTATTGACTGTTGTGTCTCTATCCTTTCATTCGATCACTTGTAGACTGCAAAACAGTTGGTTTTTTTTCTCAAAATCAGTAATAAAAGTAAAGTGTGGCGTAAGAGTCTTACGCGTTCCAAACCTTTTGTTTGACTGCTCGTAGTTGAATATGCAAAAATACGGACTGTTTTGCAGTCTAGATCACTTGGGAATGTAAAGCATGGTTATGTGCCAGTACCAACAGGAAATAGACTAGTAAAGATATATAGGTAACTTGCTCTTAAATTCTTGGAAGTGAGCTCAGGAGGTCAATTTCGATTCAACGACTTGTTTTATCACCAGTACAGAAACAAAAAAAAAAGAGTCTATCCACTGTTAAGATTTTTTTGTCAATATAATAAGCCATCTTTAAAAAAGGTAGAGGAATCTCTAAGCGCTCAAGAAAGTTTATTGTTAATATCGGCTTTCGAGACTTAGCTGACAATACTACTCAATGATATCTTGGGCCAAGATGAAGATAGAGTCCGCTTGGTTATACTTAAATTGTCATAGATAACGTAATCAAACTGAATCCGTCTGGAAAACACCTGTAAACTCCGATAGTAATAAAGAAAATGTCATGAACATTTGATGATGCCAAAATGAATTAAAGGTCCTGGGGTTAAGCTTGTTAGTGAACTTTTTTCTGAAAGCAGTAAATGTTCCTAGCCCAGAGGATAAATTAGGAAAGTAGAACCCGTACTTTCAGGGTACCTAATCAGTCTAGAACACACTGTGATATCATTTTAATGATAAATAAATAGTGTCCATTATAATAAGAATTCATGACGAAATTTGAATAAAAAGCTTCTTTGATGAATTGGGGCTGTAATAGCAAGATTACAAATATAAGTTGAAAACGTTTCCGATCTTATTTACGCGCATTTTTGTACTTCGTTCTGTGAACTATCTAGTCGTTTTGTAAATCTACGGCTTTCGAGGGTGTCCACAACTCCAACAGGAATAACCAAATTCCTCTTTGTGAATTATCGACCAACAGATATGTTGTGGATTTGAGATTTCTATCCATTGTTCAGAGGAAAAGTTAGGACTGTTATTTTTCTCTTTAATTAGAAGCGAAAGGACTTAAAGTGCGGTTAGGCTGTTTCCTTACTGGGTAGCAGCCCACGCGTCAGTTGCTCTTAACTGGAAAGGTAACAAACGTTACAAATTAAGGTGACGGGAACTTCAACAGTTATGCTGTATAAATTAATACTGTTAGTACAGTAAGAAACGCATCTTTCCAAGACCTCTCTGGTACTGATTATCGATACCTCACAATTAATGTTTTAGAGTACAGTTCTCTTAGTCCGTACAAATATCACAATTTCTGATTCGTCCCTGTCTCCAAAATGGAGACACCTGTACATAACCCTAACGCGGAGACAGTAACACTGCTTAAATACAGTTAATTCTTAACAGTAATAAGGCATAAATACTTTTATAGTAAGTTATAAGCCCATCTTTCAAAGACGTCTGTAAAGAGTTATAATAAAGGCTACGAGTCCTCAGCTTTACGTCAGTTCGCAGGATTTAGATCAACTTTGGCGGCTATAGCTATAGGAGAATTCTCTTAGTCTCATTAATATAACCATAATTTATCTGTCCTTATTTCCATATTGGAGACAGCTCTACATTAAATACGCCAACTGAACTTGTTCCTTAATTCTTGGTGTCCATTTTAATGAGTTTTGAATGTACGTAGAGTAATTTACCAGCTACAACATACTTGTTTTAGCTAAATACCTTTTACAACTCTAAAACTCTAATGTCTAAGATTAAGTCACCTTACCTAACGTTAAGAGTAGCAAGCTCTTGGGAAAACGCTGTGCGAACGCCATGGCTTTTTACCTGTTCTTAATGAACATCGAAAAAGTGAGCACTCCTTTTAGAAGACAGCTATAAAGATGATTAATTTGTTTTGTGATACGATATTTGTAGTTTTTAATTCCGAATTTTCTGTGTCGATATTTTTGTTTGATATTTGGCTAAATCTTTTTTTGGCTTTCATCCTAGTTGCAACAATTTGCTAATTACTTGCTTTCAGCGATTACACTCTGCTGAAATCCATTTTCTCGCAGTAATGTCCTATTATTCTTCTCAGCAATTTTAACTTGTTTAACAACGTAAAGTAATAGTGCAAAGCTTCGTTTGATAACTCTTAAGATCTGTTCAGTTGCCATCTGAAATATTGGTCGACGAAAAGGTGTTCTAGCTCCATCCAGGCGAGTTGCGGCGCTTTTCATATGCATTCCGTTAGCTAAACATGTTAAGACAAACACTTGAGGTTGCTATGGTTAAGTTGCCGTCTCTAAGGAGATATGCTCCGGTCAGCCATGTTTACCTATCACCTCATTGGTAATGCAACATCATGGGAGGGTCTGAAGTGCTCTCACAAACAGTATTGATCGTAAGATTGTTTTGTCAAACCATCTCAAACCACGAGGCCTGTCTAACATGCAAATTAAAGAATCTAAACTGTTAAAACAGAAAATATACCTTTTGATGAATACCTAACTTGTAAATTATAGAATCAAATAATACCGGTTTTTGACGTCTTGAATTATTTTGATCTTTGAGTCGATCGGTGGACAGTTCCTTTTGTTAAACGTCAGTTACGTAACGAACATTAGATGTCCTCCTGATATGATTTCTAGATTACTGCAGCCATCAGCAATGAATGCTTTTGCTTAAAATTAGCTTCCATACTCTACAGGGCTTTTCAGCCATCAATAAAAGATTGAATCACTCTGCAAACTAATTTGAAGTTGCTCCTCTAGGCTTCATTTCATTATTCGATAATTTGAAGGCGACTAAACGAGATGCTATCAGTTTTGCCCAATCTAGCGAAAAATCCGACCTCAGGCGATGTTTGTTCTGGCATTTTAGACAGCCTTGTAAGTTTGAGTTTGAACTGTTTTCAAATAATTGAAATATAGGACAGAGACAAAAGATATGGGTCAAAGTTGAAAGATTCCGCGTTATAAAAAACAAGAGAGAATGATCTAAAAAAAAGTATTTAAGATATTCTGTTGTAATGTCGAAGGTAGCCTAATATTAATTAACATCGCTTAGCATTTGAAGAATCTACGGAACAAATATTACCTCTCAACTCCTGAACTTTTTGTCTTCAGCCATAGTAACTATGGTCTCACCTCGTGGACAATCGATCAAGTTCCTCGGAACAACGCCTGTCGGCTAATGTTTCTGTTCCGACTGCAATGCCTGTAAGTAAACTAGGCCGTCTGAATCTATCCATAAAAAAGCAAGGTGCTTGTGAGAGTCCTTATTGACTGAGTCGCTTTCAAAATTGCCTGCAGTGAAACTTACGAAAGAGCGGAGAGGAAGGGCGGTCCCCTCCTCATCGCAACTGAATCTTGAGTACACCCCTGAAACTTGTGCACAGTCAGATAAAGTGAGTCAGACTGTCTTTAAGCGTTGTGTTTTAGATGAATTTATTAGGCGTTTATCGTTTCCATAGTCTGTCATTGAGCTGCAGGTAATTCACTTAACCCAGCTGCCCAGCGAAAACGAAAATATTCGATCGCGCTCTAAAGGCGCTCTAAAAGCTGACGGGAACAGATTGAATTGAATTGAATTGGTGCGCGCGTTGGTTTATGGGATACGGCATTAAAATTTCTTTCCCCAGGCCCCCGCAATGACGTCACAGATCACCTGGTTAGGCCTAAGACAAACGTCGAACTTTTCATGAGAAGAACCAAACTTAGTGAGTTAAGTTCATGAAAAGTTCGACTTCTGGCTCAGTTAAGTTCGTCTGAATGAGTTTGGATCGTCCAACACGTTCTTTCCGTCTGCTTCAGACGGATAGAACGTCTGAAGATCTTATCCGGGACAAACGTGGGTCTTCACATGCGAAGAGCTAGTTAACCTGATAAATTAAAAATTTGTATGATAATGTATATTTAGTCTGGTTCGGAAGAAAATTTATCACTGAACACCTGCTGGCCAGCTAAAATTGCTTTTTGGTCTGATTCAGCTGATTTATTCGACGCATCCTAAGTTCGACGTCTAACGCAACTGACGATCTTAAATTAATTTAGGTCGACCCCAAATTAGGCTAGAGTTTGGTTCTTCTCTTGAAAAGTTCGTCGCTTGGCCTGGGCCTTAGACACTACTTCGTCCAAGGAAGCCCTTTCAAAAACTGAAAAGGGGAAAAATTATCATGAAAGCCCAAAGGAATTAGTGACTGTACCACTTACCATTTTTAAGGTTTCGTCTCCATTGAAATTTAGGCGAAAATGCTCGAGAACATAAACATAATTTTTGATCATATTAACTCTGAGAGAGCAAGAATGAACCGCCTAAGTATAAGGGCCTATGTTTGTTTTTGACTAGATGTATCAACCTCGGGGGGGACTCCCATATAAAAGTGACAGAGATGCTCGTCGGAAAAATCAACCTAAAACCCCTAAGGGAGACCAATGTGGGTGTGGCTTAATTAAGCTTAAACTGACCCCAAAGGCAGATTTCTGTATGGTCAGTGTCAGGGCACCAAAATCTGTAATTTACACCATAAAGCGAGACGACGAGCATCCCCGTCACTTTTATATGGGAGTCTTCCCCGGCGCATCAATTAGAAATATTGACCTGACAACTGATAATGATAACAATCTATTTCCGTTCGTTTTTGTCATGTTACCATAACAATATATAAATTACGTCGCTCATAACGAAAAAACCGCACTGTTCGAAAGTCTAATGCATTTCTGAGCAGTACAACACACCACACTGATTATTATATTTTAAGACTTTTAGAAAATCGTCTAAATCCATTAAGTCAGAGAATAAGGCTTATAATGGATAAAGTAGTTGCACAAACAAACGCTTTAATATTTAACTTTTTGACATTGATAATGAGGCAAGAAATTGAGGAACTGGAAAAAGCAATAGAAGAAATATTCTTGCAGTTTCTGCAGTTTTAAGCAGTTCGGAATCTTGCCTGATGGGTTCGTAGGTCATGTTCTGTAAGCCACAGATTATGTAACCCATAATTGTCGCAATTTTAAGCAAATAAGCGATGACAAGGCATTTTATTTTACTTTGTATATTACTCAGATAACATCTTTGGCTCAAAGCTAGACTTGGTAGTTAGACACGAGAAGTGCGAGCCTTTGAATAATTTTCGTTCTATACTTTTTAGCGACTACCCCAACGAATAGAGCTGCTGAAAACCTTACAAAAACACGACCTTAAACCAACCGTACCTTAATTCACATTTGTCACCGATTTTAAGAGCCTGCCTACGTGTATTGCCTGACAGCGGTTGGCCACCTGCTATTGCCTGTTTGAAGAGTGATCTGTCAAATATGTTGTAGAAGCAGTGAGATGTATCTGCTGATTCCCATTATGTAATGTTCTCACTGGCTTACAAATATCTCTACAAAATATGTTCCAATTCATTCTATCCGTAACAGAATGTATATCCACGCAAAAATATACATAGCTTGGCTCATTCTAATTCTAAAGGGTAAGTGTTAAACTCCTTTGCTTTTAAGAATGGGATATCTAATTAATTCATTTTTCTGAACAAGGAATTACCTGCAGCATCCTGTATATGGGGAGTTGCTTGGATCGTTTTGCACCGATGTTAAATTTTTGTAGATAAAAAGAACGTGATAAGTTGAAAAATAATTAGTTACGCGTCTCTCTACTATAGTTTTGCTCGATCAATACAAACTAAAAATTCAGCGGGATGACAATGAGAACGAAAAGAAATAATTTTGAAGCCAGTGGGTAATATTGAGGGAAATGAGAAGTATTTTGTTAATGGTTCCTCGAGTGCCTGGTATAAAGTCGATAATGTATTTTAAAATACTTTGGTTATTTGTGTTTGGGTAAAAATATGAATGTATATTTTATTTTCGCTTATCAATCATCACGTGACTACATGGATAACGCGACCTCCAATTTCTATATTTTCGGTGTACTTTTCGGTATCACTAATAGCCATAAAGTGTTCCATGGTCCTTGGAAGTTAAACATTAACTTATTCTTTGAAACTTCGATATAACGAACTTGTATATAACGAAGTCCTCGGTATAACTAACGGTTTTCTTTTACTATAGTGAGAGCAAAATATTTGAAAAAGAACCTTGATATAATGAAACCTCGTTATAGCGGATAAATTTTGCTAGTCGTTAGATCATGGTTCCACCGTAATTATGATTAAAACACACCTACTGCAATCATTTTAACGGATTAGTAAAATAAGAAAAAAATAATCTGTTATCCCATCACCATTGCTTAGAGAATCTCCGGCCATGGTTTTGTTTACCTGAACCTGAACACTTGACTTAAGCTCCTTTGTCAGTTATAACAAGGAACAACCATTCAGGAATACAGTCAAACTACCGTCAATATGGGCACTGAGGGAGCCATAGAAAGTGTCCGTAGTAATGGGGTGTTCGAGTAATTAGCGGGTTGAATTTAGAGAAAATTCATTTGAGGGCTTACTTCTCTCAGGACAGAGAAACTGTTCGTAATAACGAGGTGTCTGTTCGTATTAAGCGGGTGTCCATAAAACAGGGTTCAACTGTATAACCATCTTAATAAAATGAAACTTTATAATTTAAGATCTTCGGATTTCTTATATTTAAGCACGAGAACAAAAAAGGACCTTTGATATGCTTTTGTTTTAGGTTAGTCATTTGCATGACATCGATCGTTTGTTATCGTAAGTCAGTTTCCGGGTTAACTGATGTACGGTTCTATCCTTCTTTCAACAATTTGTTTTTTCTCTTTTGCTTTTTGTGACGTACAAATTGGAGAAGATTTACGCCAAACATCATTTCCTTTAAGTTAGTTGCTTAATGGAGATACTTGGACCATTGATGTCATCAATGCCATAGTCCTACTATTGGCAAGTCTGATGTAGATAGCAAGCAAAGAAAATAACCAGACGTCAGTGTTCATGGGACATTTGACAGGTTTTAATAAAACATATGAGGAAAGAAGACTCTATAAAGAAAAAAAAAAAGATCACAATGCTTTATTTGTGTTGGAAAAGTGTAACAAATTGCTTTTCCAAAATCGATCAGAGTAAAGAAAAGATGGAATAATTCTGAATAATTATTAACGGGTACAGATATGTTTATATTAAATTATTCATTAACATACATAATAAGAGGAAGTTAATGACTAGTAAGCAGACTTATGAATAAAATTGAACAGAGCTTTCCCCGTTCCTAAGTGTGAAAAAAATCTAATATTCTTTTGCTCATGTTCTTTGTTTTTTTTTTTTTGTTTTATTCTATATCCGGTGGGCAAAGGAATAAGAAAGGAGTTTTTCCTATGTATGCCCTTTTGTATGCCTTTTTTATGCCCTTCCCTTTTACGTCGTAAGCTACATGTTTTTATGTTCTTCTTACGCATTTTATGCATTCTATTTACGGACAAAAATTATCAAACCAACAAGCTGTTTATCATTTTGCCCTTTTTCACTGGCAAGTCATAAAACTAAACAACAGCACAGAAATCAGTAAAGATGACTATGTGAAAGAAGACGAATGGTCTGTAAACTGAAGAATTGCCTTGAGTGAAATTGCAAAGTTATTGTATGCTGTGAATGTTTCTTCCCTAATCTTTTAAAATTAGAATGATTGCCATGGAAAGAGATCTAAACAACCCTTCTTCATCCAGTCACTCGTGAATGTTTTCCTGTACAATTATACAAGTCTTTGTCTTATATTTCTATCTGCAAAATAATTTTTTCCTTATGGTTATTATATAACTGTAACTAAAAAAAATACTGTATTATATTTAACAATTATTCCTCGAGCCCGAATTGGGCTTTGAGTCAATAGCCCATGAGGCCGAAGGCCGAATGGGCTATTGACTCAGAGGTCATGAGGGCGAGAGGAATAATTGTTTTAGTAAAATCCAACTAGTTGGTCAAAACTATCGAGAACAAAAAAATTTTAGCTAGTTAAAGCTAGACTTTAACCCTTTTTTTGCCGCCAAAAAGCTCGCGCTTTTTGCTACTAGTGGGCTATAACATATAGCCTAGTAGTAGCTTAACCAATCAGAACGCAGCATTGATAATAGACCACTAGCTGGATTTTACTAAATATGTATAACCTTTTAGCTTATCTCTGTTAAGACATTTTATTAATATAAAACTGACGAATTTCTTTCATTTTATATATTAACGGGTAATGTAACTCAGATGCAAAAAATAAGCCTCTCAAGGGCGTCTATGATATATATCCAGCATAAAACTGCAGTATTGACAATTTTAAGCAAAGGAGCTGTACCAGTTGACCTGTCCTACCGATAAGAGAACAAACTCCTTAGATCCTGTAATCGTATTTTCAACAATCCTATCTTTTTTTCGTTCTAATAGGTTTAACAAGGTGCTCTGGTCAAGAGGGAGAGTTAACAAGATATCTTCTGAACACTACTCAATACAACAACAAGTTTAGACCGGTTAAAGACGATAACAACACAATAAATGTCGAGCACAGTTTGATTTTGCACAGGATAGTGAAAGTAGTAAGTTGCTTTAAAATACAGTATGTGTTATTGTTGTGTTTTGGCAAGTAAATCGACTTCTTTAAATCCCATCCAAAGTCATTGAAACAATCGCCTTGGCCTACAGGACACCAGAAATCTTCCTCGAGGGAACAACATCAGTAGGTTCTACCGTCAAACCCGGCTTACGTAACGCCGGGTAATTGATGCTGGGAACTTGTTTCGATTCGTGCATAATGCATTGAAACTTTTACTTTCGTTTCTAACAAGACCTTTGAATGTGGGATTCCTTTTACTAGCCCGAGTATCAGACCTTCCTTAGGGGTAAGGGGAGAGGAGATTTTAGAGGGGGAGGGCGAGTTTCTCTTTCTCTCTCTCTCTCTCTCTCTCCTTTTTCCTTCTCTCTTCCCCCTTTCCACCAGAGACGACTGATACTCCGCCTAGCCTTTCACGACTCTTTTACTAGTCATCTTACTGTTTGCTATAGTATTTTACTGAGACAGGAGCCCGTGACCATAGGCTCCTGCCTGAGATTAGTAGCTTTGTATGAAATACTTCTTGCCCCGCAAGGTACTAAATTCTGTCAATTGTCCCTGTTACAATTTTCTCATTGGCCACGCCTTAGTTTCCTGGTAGTAGAGGCCTCTTTTCCCTAGTATTCAGGGAAAAGAGGCCTCTACTAGTAAGGAAGACGTTCATTGCCGGAATCCACGACAATCTTAGATTCTGGATTCCAGGAACTGGATTCCGGATTCCTTATTAGTGAAACTTGGATTTCGGATTGGACTTGGACTTGGTTTTCGGACTTGAAATACTGGATTCCACAAGCAAAAATTTCCCGGATTTATCTTACATAGGGCAACTTTCAATAGAGAGCAGGCATTTTAATTTCATGCTCAGTTTAGATTTCTCCTTGTACTTTTTAGTAATAAAAGGAATCAACACCATTCAACGTGCTAATTTACAATTTTTTCCACTGTTCAATACAGATTTTTTCTTTTCCTCTTCAGGAAGAAAAACACCTTAGAATTGCTTTAGATGTGTTAATTAAAATGGTAAGGCATGAATATTAGTAAATAAAATAAATCTCTCCAATTTCAGTTCGAACAAGCGGTAGTAGGCAAAAGTAGAGTGGGACTGAGTGTCGGCACTGCTGCAATCATGGAAATAGACCATTTCTGAGTTCCAAACCTCTCATTGTCAAACCTAGGACAAGTGTAAAAACATTCTTGTGAAAATGAATTTTATCTGCTTGAGAATGAAAACGATCATTTTCATGGCTTTGCACATAGCCTCGCTTTGAAACAGAGGCTTGAAGAAACTTGCAAATAGCCTTTTGACTGATGCACCACCGTTATCATTTTAGAGGGTCGGCGTGGCAGAGTGGTTACGGAGCCTGACGTTTATTTTAGACATCTTTGGTTTAGATTCCGCTCTGACCACCAACTGGAGCTCTTTCGTGGTAGTCCTGAGTTCATCGACTTTGCTTTGGGATAGCCAAGAAAGGCTTCACTCTCAGTTCTGTTGGCTTTTTTAACTAACTATATTATATCATAAGCCTAACATGTAAGAATAATTACCCTCTCGTCACTAGTCTGTTAAATAATTTATTTCAGCAATGGAGGGATGAAAATTTGAAGTGGAATATTTCTCAGTTTGGCGGGATAAAACAGATTAATTTGGACAATACAGATATTTGGACGCCGAAGATTATTTTATACAACAGGTAAGAAGACATATCGTTCACCTCTTTAGAAAAGAAAAGAGAACTGAAGCTCAAATAAGCCCGACAATTGTTTCTATGATCGCTACTTTTACTAGGGACGCGCCGGTTACCCATTGGCCAATTTCTTTCAATGGTTACCTTGCGGAATTATTGTCTATTTTCCTCGTCACAATCGTGTGCTTATTGTAGACATTGTACTCAGTTAAAATTATGATACAGTGTCATGTTGGAAGCCCGTCTTTTTTCCCGTGTTTGACCCTGGCACAGAAGCCTTTAATTTAACAAAGTTTTCTGTCTCCTACTACTCAAGTTTAACTTCCTTGGCTTTTTGATGCATGTTTTGGCCCTTCTCTTCTTCCTCTTTGTCTGTTATTAATAGTCTTCATATCAATATTAAGCCATGCATGTGTCCGTGACGTTTTCTGAGAGCCCGCTTAATACGGAGGGTTCAAATCCCGGCGTTGACGCCATATGTGGGTAGAGTTTGTTGTTGGTTCTCTCCTTTGCCCCGAGAGGTTTTTCTCCGAGTACTCCGGTTTTTCCCTCTCTTCAAAAACCAACATTACCAAATTCCAATCGACCAGGAATCAGGCAGACGAAGAACCACTTTGTGAATGTGCTACCTCTAAATCATTACTTATTTATTTATTAACCGGGTTTACTTTATTCTCAGAGGACTTTGCGAACGTTAACTCGGCAGTTTCCTTCTGGTTTCTAAAGTGGCGAAGCTGTTTCACGCAAAGTTGTTTAATTTGTTTTGCCAAATTCTCGGTATTAAACTTAACAGCAGCGCCTGAACGAAATGTCTTCTAAGGAGTAAAATTACAACGTCCATGAGAAACAACCTGAGCAGTATAATTCAAAGTTAAAACCAGTTTCAAAAAATCCGAAACTCAGCGACACATAGCTTCTTATAAACAAAGTCTCTGCCTATTCTAATGCCGGAATTTTGTTCTGGTTCCTTGTCTCGACGCCTTTGTCGATGGAAAAAAAAACTTTCGTTTGGTTCAGATCTCTTGGTGTTACGTTCATTACCTTCCTTACAATTTAGAGAGATCCAGACTCGTTTACCAAAACGTCGATGATTTGTACCACGGGCTAAGTTTTCCGTTTACTTGTCGTTTACTGTTTATTATGCCCACACAAAAATTAGCAGTTTCCTGTCAAGCGCATCCATATTATTTATATATATTTATATATATATATATTTTTAACTATTTTGGACAGAGTTTATTCACCCATTTCTTAAAGGGGCTGTGTCACAGCAGTCCAGTTCATTTTGTTTAATTTTGCCAATGACTCGCCCTCAATCGCTATGGAACTTAAAGTAAACAAAGAAATTACACGGAAATGACAAAATCAGAGATTCGAGACAGACAAATATGTCTCCTGAGCATTATCTTTGAAGTTGCAAACAGCAGAGATGAACTTTGAAAAAACTGTTAGGCTGAGTTTTCAAAAACCCTAATTTCAATCCGTTTCAGTTTTGCCCATCCGTAGTATCTGTTTTAACCTTCCTTTAATGTTTTAAGCGATTATTTTTATGTTTCTCTTAATTTAGCGGTCATTTTGTAATTACCTAATTTGGCTGAATTTCGTGACACAGCTCCTTCAATTTTTTAAATTGTCAAATTGAACTATCTGATGTTTGCCGTTTGCAGTAAATGTGATTCAGTTTGAAAACTCTCTATTATAACGTCTTACCGAGTCTGCGGCGAATGATTTTTGGTTGTTAACAGCATCACAATCTCTCCGATCCGCTTTCTTGGTCGGTTTTACTTGAACCGTAAGTGGCCTGGGAACCATGAAGCAGGCAAGAAAGCGGTCGGTGATACCCCCCCTCCCGCCCCCAAAAGGCTGCAAAGCCATTACAGTTCCAGTCTACGTCCCACGTGGTTCAGAAACAAGAGACAGCTTAAAACCTCAGATTAAACCGTGCATTTGACTTCTAACGCATGTGCAAATATCTTTTGCCAAAATAAAACACGTGGGACTCGTTTTATGCAACGTTTCTTCTTTGTGTATTGTGCAACTTACAATTATTTTTTCAGGGCATTTTAATATCGATAGTAAAATCCAACTTAACTGCATGTAGGAATAACGGGTTCAGGATCATGATTGTAGTAAAGTTTGAGTTTTGCCGTTTGAGTTGTATCAAAGAGATGCCATTTCCTCTTCTTACAACGAAACCTGGGCATCAAAAACAGCCAGCATTTTGTTGTACTAATTGTTTCCAGGA
The DNA here is from genome assembly GCA_038088405.1 of Porites divaricata. Taxonomy (NCBI): domain Eukaryota; kingdom Metazoa; phylum Cnidaria; class Anthozoa; order Scleractinia; family Poritidae; genus Porites; species Porites divaricata. Next base: position 2,077,048 of record JBBMOI010000009.1, read on the forward strand.
CTTTTAATTGATTCTGAGGAAACTCAACTGAAACTCACAATTGATTTAATCAACAAAGAAATGAGTTAATGTGTGAAACATAGTCAGTCTTCCTACACAAATGGAAGAAAAAAAAAAGAAGAAAAAAAGAAACAGGTTTCAACCAGAACTGAGGCTACCGGTTCTTATCACAAGCCTTGAGGTTTCTTGAGGTGACCTCACCCATAATTCTCTTTATTTATCTTATTTACTGTATGTGATGAGAGGTAAAAATAACCTTTTTTATAATAGAAAAATGATCATGAACAGACCCTTTCACTTTTTTTAAAAATTTTGACAGGGAGCACTCTAGTAGGCAAAAATCTGTCCACAGCGCTTGAAAGAACGCCTTAAATTGATATAATTAAAGCTGCCAAGTAATAGCTCCGCAACGTCTCTGAATTTCTACAGGCGTTTGTATTGCGAAGAGCTCAGAACAAAAACAGCTGATACAAAAAAGACAATTTAAGATGTAGTCACTGCGACTTCTACAAATAAAGTCACGTTTTCATAACTGCTTGATACTATTTGATGACACACGAAATTCCTCGGACAGTCAGCTTGCTAAACCTACATGACTGCAAAACAATACATAATCACGCTTACGCTCTCATTATCACATTCATTAGCAGAATTAATTCACGTTTTCTCTTATACTTTGCAGGACTCTAAGGGTGCGTTCGATTGGGAAATCCGGATTTAGATTTTCAAAATCTAAATTTGGATTTCCCAATCGAACGCGAAATCCGAAAACGGATTTCACCTCCGAGGAATCCGTCCTCAGCGTGGATTTCAATTAAGAAATCCAAATCCGGATTTTTTGGATTTCCCTTTTTGTCGTTCCCATGATTGGGAAATCCGAAAAAGGATTTGCAAAACTGTTCTCGTGAACAGCGGTCTTCTTTTTACTAATTATGCGTGTGCATGCAAGACCGCTGTTCCTAAGGCAGTTTTACAAATCTTTTTTCGGATTTCCCAATCGAACGACAAAAAGGGAGATCCAAAACAATCCGGATTTGGATTTCTTAATTGAAATCCACCCTGAGGACGGATTTCTCGGAGGTAAAATCCGTTTTCGGATTTCGCGTTCGATTGAGAAATCCAGATTTAGATTTTGAAAATCTAAATCCGGATTTCCCAATCGAACGCACCCTAAATCAACATGCATCCGCGCTATCCTTGTTAAATTTTATATAGTCACACTGCTTTTAAAAAAAATTATTTCACGTTCTCCTTTCTGAATAACATAGCTCCGACTCAACACACATTCACACCATAGTCGCAAAAGCTTTACTTCACTTTCTAGTTTTTTATTTTACACAATTTCAAATAATAATATAATAACAAAAAAAACATTCTCACCAGAATCCAATTCACACTCATATTCACATTGCATCTGTAGCAGATGTTCTTATTTCACATTCTTCTTTCTTATTCTCTTTTGTTTAGACTCCAAACAAAGACACAATCGCGCCCACGTTCACAACCACCACCTAAAACCGAACAAAATATTCTATCTGAATCTAAGATCTCTGAATCTTCGATTTTATTGTATACTTTCTCTGGACTTTTTACTTGAAATATTTAGAAAGGCATTTATCAAACGTCCAAGTTTATTTACTTTTCAGCAGGTGTTGTTTCTCTTCGCGTGTACTTTACAACCAAAAAAAATTAACAAGTGTTCAGTATATTTCCGGTTTTTCGCGCCAACACTTCCCCCACTTCTGGGAAACTAGCCTACGAGCAAGCTCTCTAGGGTGCTCTGGCGGCGGGGCAGGAAAAGGAAGGAGAGCTAGCAACTAAGTCCCTGAAATTTGAATACCATCTCCAATTCTCCTGTGGCTTCCCGTCGACTGATCTGTCAGATTTCCGCCAATCAGCGCCAAGCAGAAACAAGCGCGAATGTAAAGAAAATATAGAAAAATACGTGCCGAGGTTAATGACGTCATTACTCCGCTAATCAGCATTTTGCTCGCATGGGCTACGTTACGTTAAAAAGCTAAAACTTGTCTTCGCAGCCATTCAATTCCAAACCTAAGGGTCCAGATTTGTTTTTTAAGACTATATTAAGGCTTTGAAACTGTTTCCTGTTGTCTGTTGCAAAGAATGACAATGATGGACTTTTCTAGCTTTGTCATCTCTTACGGGTAGGGATATATCATCATCATCAGGCATCATCATCATCAGGGTTTGTATTCACTCTTGACAGAGGAACCCCTCCCTGGATCGATCCCACAGGTGTCTGTGCTTGCGCTTGGCTAATCTTGACCATAAGGGTCCGATCTGTCTGGTGAGACCGTCTCTCCATGTTGTTTTTGGACGACCCTGCTTTCTGGTCCAATCTCTTGGGGTCCACTCTGTTGCTCTGATGGGGTATATGTTAATTAATAATTATTAACTTAAAAAATTCAGTGATAACACAGGTACCTATAAATCTCCTTTCCTTTTTGTCCAACGAGTCTTCAGGCAATCTATTAATGAGACAAAGAAAAAAATATTGGTTTATTTACAACAACAACAAATGCTTTATTTGCATGACCATAAATGAATTACAGTATTGCAAAAGCTATTAGTCTAAATTTAAGAACTAATGCAACTAATTAGTACGTGCAAAACATTACAAAACGTTACAGTTCTCATTCATTCATTCATTGATGTCAATTTGGTTCTTAATTCAAAGCATTGCGAGATAAATGAAACTTATTGACAGTTAATCAAATAATTAGAAGAATTCATAAGAAGAGATATTAAAGTATCGTGTGAAAGTGATTTGAAGTCAGGTATTTTAGTTTCTAGTTTGGAGAAAAATGTGTCTCTGATTAAATACAACATTCTTTTACGAGCTGTATACTCCGTTATATACCGAAGAGAATTCTTCTCGTGTGTGTCGGTTTTTATGTAGTGATCATCCCATGCAGGATAATCCATAAAGACAGTATTGGATTCCGGATTCCAAGCACTGGATTCCAGATTCCAGGTATTGGTATTTTAATGGAACTTAAATTCCGGATCCCAATCGTTAGTGGGATTCTAGCTTCCTGGAGCTGAGTCCCGGATTCCAAAGCCCAGGATTTCGGATTCACAAGCAAAAATTGATCGGATTCCGGGGAGATAGTGAGCAATTACCTTGACGTCTTCTATCATGTCTTAGGGCAGATATCGACGAATCTGAAACACAGTCTTTCAAAGCCACCGTGACGTACGATGGGAATGTTACGTGGCTGGTACCAAAGGTTACCAAGAGTTCCTGTCAAATAAGTGTTGAACACTTTCCCTTGGATGAGCAGGTTTGTTTATGTGATTTTCTCTTAGTTACAGCGTATTGTAACTTCTTCAGTTCATCTCACTTACTTTATAAGGCAAAACCGTGTTCCTTTTGTTTGTTGCCTGTTGGCATTCTCTTAAGTCCATTTATAGCTCGCCCCATGTGAAGACAGTATTGGACTTTGGATTCTAAGCTGCGGATTCCGGATTCCAATCGTTAGCAGGATTCCGGCTTCCAAAGCCAAGGATTCCGGAGTCCACAAGCAAAAATTTCCCGAATTCCTGATTACAAAGCAAAAAAATTCCCGGGTTCCCTTCCGGAATCCCGGAATACCTTAAATGAGCCGATCTAGCATATTCTAGTTATCGCTTTAGGGTTTACTCATCTATGTAGATAGCTGATATTAAGCCAGTTTTCATATTTGTAACTTTGTTTAGATGTGCAAATTAACTTTCGGCTCATGGAACTATGACATTACCAAGCTCAACATCTCCGCTGCCAGTCGGACTGTCTTCACTAGCGAGTACATCGCCGATGGAGAGTGGGTTCTGATCAGCGCGCGCTCTGAGCGCAGCCTTATGTCACATCTCTGCTGCAAGAACATGGTGTCTGGGGTATCTTACGTGCTCCATATCAGGCGTCTTCCTCTTTTTTATGTCACCAATTTCATCATACCGTGTGCGCTTATATCTGTTCTGACTCTCCTGGTGTTTCTTATGCCTGAAGGTTAGACACAGTGCTTTAACATTGTAAAGTCTGATCAGGATTATAAGAGATTATCCTAAAGGGATTCATAAACGGATGTTTCAAACGATATTGAGTCACACAGCACGGTAATCTACGGAATCAGTAGTGAATTGTATGCGGCTTTTTATTTAACGTAGAGTAACACTACTGGTGGCCTGGGAACTAGGCATCAGGCATTCAGAGTGAGCATGTTACGTCACCTTTGACGAAAAATAGGAGCTGGAAGCGTTGACAATTTACCTTCATTTCCGTTTTGATGCAGTACCATATATATTTTTTTAACACAAATGATGCCCGCCACTTTGTTATTCCATCCCACCAAGGGTTGTCACCCAGCTGTCTGTTTTTCCGACGTACGGTTCCATGTGTTTCGGCCAGTCATCCATTTATTCACTCAGTCAGTCAGTCTGTCAGTTAGTGAGTCAGTCAAAGAGTCAGCCAGTCAGCCAGTCTATCAATCAGCTGGCCACTCAGTAATTTCACGGTCAATTGGTCAATAAGTCTAACGGTAAATATTACCCACCCGAACTTTTCTGTCTGCCTTCATCTGTAATATATTTTCTTCGCTGTCTTTAATTCAGACACTGGTGAACGAATGGCAGTGGGAGTCACAATTCTTTTATCGCTGGCTGTATTTTTTTTAATGGTGGAAGAGAAAATGCCTGTTTCAGAGAACCTTCCGTTGATTGGTAAATACTACAGTTGCACCATAATAGAAGTATCAATATCTCTAGCGGCCATGTGTTATGTACTGCGCTATGTACACCATGGGCCTGGTCCATTGCCTCACTGGAGAAAGGTCAGTAAAACAATAAAGATTTGCTCCATGTAAGGGAATCCAAGTCAGTCTAGGATTCTGGATTTCATGATCTGGATTCAGGATTTTTTTACCAGTGGAACGTGGATCGTTAGTGGGATTCCGGATTCCTTGTGCTGTATTCCAGATTCCATAGCTCAGGATTCCGGATTCCGCAACTCAAATTTCCCCGATTTCGGAATCCGTAATCCGGATTCCTTCCTAAGGGACGATAACATAATGACGAGTGGTAAATGTTATCTTACTCATATATTAAATCAGCTGAAGCCGCTTAAGGTGATGTTACACGGCCTGCGATTCGCAACGACGATCTTTACGGCAACACAGCGTTGCAATGTTAATAACGTTGGAACAATGTTGTAACTATTCGAAACAATGTCGCAATAATGTTGCAACGCTGTATCGCGCTAAGAATCGTCTCGTGTATCATCACCTTTAACGACTTGGGATTCCAACCTGACTTGCAGGAGCACATCAGTTGAACTAACCATTCGTTAATCGATACGTGACAAACTGGAGATCAGAGACGAGTTTTAGTTCGTAAACTACCCCATGATAATAAAAATTAAGATGAATTTGGTTATGTAACATGATTTATAAGTGAGATAGTTTTTTATATATCTGTTAGTCATTGCAACACCTTCAAAGTGGAGCCCGTTTACGAACTAACAACTATATCTAATCGGCCCGTTTTTAATATCCACCCATCCCTCACCCGACTTTCGCTTCTCCTACCTGAATCGGACCCAGATTTAACTCCCAACTGTTGTCATAGTTGTTTAAACTTTCCTTGGTGGGAAGAAGAGGGGGAGGAGGGGGGGGGGGGGGGGGGAGCGTTTTCAGGGTTCATTTCTCTTGAAGAACACCACATTTTTTATTAGATGAAATTTAATGTTAAGGAAATCGATGTTGATGATTTAGGGTCCTCGTCACCCTCGTCATCTAAGGAAGGCCAGCAATTTGAGTTCAATAAACGTGGACAAATATGCAAATTATTGCAAATTAAAGAATGATTTCAAACTTTTGAGGGACTTACAATGTAATTGGTTTCAAGAAATTCATTGATACGTTCACTTGACCATTCGAGTAACAGCAGGCTTTTCTTCTGAAATTCATGAAAGGCCTTTTTTGTTTACCAGAAATATATTCTAGGTTTATTGGCGCGGGTGGTTTTTTACAACACCGGACAGACAGAGACGCGTGAAAACGAGGCACCGAGGGCGCAACCACTGGACACTCGAGGTTCCCGAGCGACCGAAGAAGGAGGGAAAAAAGTACAGATGGCCATGAAAAAGTGGAAAAATCGTAAGACAAGGGACTTTTTAGGTCATAGATTTACCGGTATTTTCTGTCTCCAGGATATAGAATGCAACCTGCATGGCAACAGCAGTTGTTGTAAGGGGAGGGGGTCTGACGAATGCTTTGTTGCCACCCCTCCCCTGCTTCTTCTTATCCCTACTCCATTCGTAGTTATAGCAACCACGCTCTGACAAGATTCCTGGGTCCTCACGGTTGTAGAGTGGGCATAATCAGTGTTTTGAGTGTGGTTTTTTTAGGTTGGCGTTATGCGAAAAATGAAATAGCGATTGCGGTACCTTCCACTGACTTTCTTCTGGAATCATAACCCTTCTTGTACCGAACAAACCTTTTTCACTTTTTCTTTTTTTGTTCACTTAGCGACGATTCCAAAAAAGAAACCCGATCTCCCAGTAGCCGAGTCTCGAGCGGTCAAAATCCTCGCGGAAAACGTCAAGGAAAATGACAAGACAGATGAAATACACGAACAATGGCTGCTAGCGGCGAACGTTCTCAACCGGTTCTTCATTTGGCTGTTTCTTATCGCAGTAATCATCACTTTCATAGCTGTGTTTACTGAGGATACAAGGAGACTTGAAACTTGAATATTACTGAACACAGAGGGAAATTTTAATGGCTTTGATCGAGAGGTGATCGACGTTTTGACTGAAAGATGAGAAGCGAAAGAACGATGGAAAGTTTTTTTTATAACAGCCGAGGAGCATTACGCAAAGATTCTAAATTTTCCCGCAGAAGATCTGACTAGGGTAGAAAGACCGATTTTTCATTTTTTTTTTAATGCACGTCAAGTCAGATTGGAAAGATGCCGCCTACGTGTAGCCGCAGGGAAGTAAGCAATCTCGCCGCCTTTTTGCCGTGAATTTTGGCCATGTGCGTGTGTGTTTCACATTTAAACCAACGAGCGCCTCCGACAGAAATGATCGAACGGGCAGCGAATGAAAAACTATTATATATTTTCTTGCAAAAGGAGTGACGTCACATAACACTATTCGTGCCAGTCTTTCGTAGACGGTCTCTCTCTCCGTTTTTCCTTTGTCGGGAGGGGGGAAGGGGGTGCGGCTACACGTACGTAGGTTAGGGATAATGCAGTGATATGGATGGATGGTGGAAGGGAATTAATACTTACATTTAAGAAGTTTGTTCATTCAAGCCCATCGTGTCATTAAGTGACACCAACACTCCGACACAATACCTTGTAAAATTTCACTGTTGTAGACCCATATATTTATTGACGTCACATTCGGGTTATAAGCCCCATCGCTGCGATGGGACTTCGGAAATCCTATATTTTCCCCTTACGGATGTAACTCATACAGGCCTAAGGCTTAAAACAAAAACCAGAGTATAGCTTCACATTATGGAGGAGAATCTACTACAAGTTAAGGTAATCGTGGGGTTGGGTAGGGGTTTTATGCTGGACGGCACTTAACTGATAAGTATGCTAATGCTTGGTAATATGTGGAGGCCTGAGTAATTCATATTCTGTGAAAAATGCCTACCCAAAGGGAAAATGCTTTGATCTTTATAAGTTCTCTTAACTAATTCTTTAACAAAAAGCAAGGAAATCAGTCTGAAGAAATTGTATTTCGATACTGGGCCAGGTGTTTAACTGAGAACTCAAAGTAGACTTAGAACATACAACCTGATAATATATGTTCTTTTAATTCCAAACGTTGACCCTGAGAATTAACTTACAGAGGACATAAAACAATGAAGCAAGAGGAATCTTTGCATTGAAGAGATGAAAAATAATTTACCTACATTAGGCAATTACCATCTATAAACAGCTTCAATTTGTACAGGTGCAATATTTAATAATTTCACAAATAACTACAATACAGCTTTAAATAAATAACTCTTCCACAAATACACTTCATAATGAAGTAATAATTCCCTAAATTAACACCATACAGCAATTAAATATCTAAAAACGTAATATTCTATACCATTCCTTTTTTATGCATAACAATCAAATAAAAGGTAGTGTGTTTCCTTCACCTTTATTTTAACCCACAGGAGATATGAACTTAATTTTTATAATTTATAGTTAGTAATGTTTTTTTTTTGTATTTTAATGAATTTTTATTTTGTTATGTATTACATTTTTTTTACACACTGACTTATGAACACGTAGGAAAAATACAAAAAAACGGAAAGGAAAACTAAACATTTATACATCGCAGACTTGCAAAAATTACATACTTACAAAAAAGAAATAAACAAAAAGAAAAAAAACAAAACAAACAAACCCCAGTACCTTCTTTTCTATTGACATGAAAAAAAAAAGTAAAATAAAGAATAAAGATTAATAATTGAAGTAAGCGGAGAAGAGATCGTATGCTAATCAGGTTTATATTTGCTCCATTTCATATTGTGGGTCTCCAACTTATTGTTTGACTTAGCGATCATTGTCTCTATTAAGAAGACAGTATTAATTTTGGAATGAAGAACTCTAATGGAGGGAGAATATTTGTTCTGTCTACAAGAGTGTAGATATTGTTTTGCCAGTAATAAAATATGATTCAGAAACATCTCTTCCTCACATCCAATAATACCAAACAGTATATCTTTGTCTGAAAGATTTTCAATCTTGACCTTATGATCAACAAGCCATTTTATAACCTCAGACGAGAAATTCTAAGTATAATGACAAGACAGGAAAAGATGTTCGAGGGATTCGTCCGATTCACCACACAAGGAGCACGCTGCAGATGGTATAATACCAATTCTGCATAAGGAGGTATTTGTCACAAGGCATCTATTTAGTAATTTATACTGAAATTCGCGAGTCTTTGTATCCAAGGCAACACGATATGGCAAGCTATAGATTTTTTTCCAATTCAAAGTATCATTAACAAAATGAGCATCAAACTTTAGTTTAGCAGTTGGTGGAGTGACGATTCCGTTTCGAAGTTCTTTATAAAAAATTTTCGAATACGCTTTTTCAAGTAAAACAATTTGACCACTTAAGCGTAACTTAATCTCATCACGCAAATTGAATGGTGTGTCACCTGTAGAGATGCAAGTTTTCAACGATTCACGCCATTGAGTTGGTAGAGCGTCTATTAAAGAGACAAGCCTAAATGCATCCAACGGCGAAAGGTTCAAGACTCTCAACTCACTTTTGATTATAAGTTCATGTTTATTCGAGATTAAATCCCCCACTCGAAAGATCCCTTTTTCAGCGAGATTTCGAAAATACACAGACTTGTCACCAACACAAATAAATTTGTTGTTCCATAAGATAACTTTTGACAAGTCTTTTCCATTTAAATCCTGTATATGTAAATTATTTACCGCAGAGCACTTTGCAAAAAATCTTAAGCCTTCTTCATAAAAGGCTGGTAACTTGATAGTCAATTTCTTCAAATCAAAGTCGCAACATAAGACTAATTTACCACCAACAGGTTTCAGATAATGCAAAAGGATTATTTTCCATCCACTCGGTTGATCGTTTGCTAATTTCTTGCAGCAAAGTATTCTTTGTGTTTCAATTATGGAATTTAAATGTGGGGCTTTAAGTCCTCCATCTTCGATATCACTGATAAGTGTAGAGCGTTTAACTTTATCCTTTCCTTTCCAGATAAAATCAAAGATAATTTTGTTCGCTTCTTTCACAAATTCTTTATCCAATGATATCAAGCTCGTGCGATATAAGAAGATAGGGATAATAAAGGTTTTGACAATTTGAATTCTCCCTATGATAGTCAAATCCCTCCACCTCCAGATTCGTAGCTTAAGTTGAATGGAGCTGATTAATTCATTGATGTTTAGCTTTTGTTTTGCGTGAATGTCATAGGTAAAATGTACTCCTAAGATTTTAACTGATCGTTTAATTTTTATATTGTTCAGAACGGCCTCATGTACGGTACAGGCCAGGTTACCTAGTAGCAAAAGCTCTGTCTTTTCATGGTTAACCTTTAGGGCAGAGCAAGTTCCATAATCTTCTATAAGTTTAAGAAAGTTTGTTAGAGAGAGGTCATCCTTTAAAAACCCAGTCAGGTCATCTGCGAAAAGGCTTACTTTGATCTCTTCATTATCGACTTTAATACCACGAATGTCATTACTGTTACGTATGTTAACACATAAAACTTCTAATGCTATAATTAGTAGCAATTAGTCGCCTGAGGCGACTAATTGTTATTTAGCATAATTATATTGATGATTATCGAAAATGGAGCGCTGTGATTGGCTAGGAGCTTCGCTTTATCCCGCTATAATTACAGCGCGGTGATTATAGCATTGAAGGCTAGCAGTTCTCAAAATGGCAGCCAGATTTTTTGATGTTTCGGAGTCGGAAATTGATCAATACTTTTATTTTCTCGAATAATCATCAAAGTAATTATACTAAAACAATTAGTCGCCTGAGGCGACTAATTGTTAAATAGAAATAGATTTTTTAAAATGTTAATTTTATTCTGATTCTTTTTCCATTTCACTCGTGTTCTTCGTTTGTCGGAAATGTATCATAGCCAAGTGTCATATCTATAAAAAAAGACGAAAAAAAAAAAAAAAAAATCAAAATTGAAATATGTTTAGACTCCTTGAACTTATCCAAGAACGTTATATAGAGCTTCACACGGGCCTGTCGCCCGTCACACCTAGTCAAAACTACTGTTCTCTTTGAGGTATTCCGAGTTCCGGATTAGTAGAATTATTCTACTTTTTTTCGTCTTTTCGCCCTATTCAAACTTGACATCATGATTGTTTGTACTGAGCACCATCGACTATCGTTGAAAAAGGGACTTTTTTCCCCAGAATTGCCTAACTTGACAATTTTGCTACGATTTATGTCTCGGATCACCACTCTAATCTTTTGTTCTTCCATGTGCAAACACTATGTGCTTGTGTGCTGGATTTGTATTTCGAAGCCAGGAATAATCTTTTGTGATAATGATTCCTTTCACTCTTTTGCTTGGAATTGCTCAATTAAGTCTTTGAAGAAACTCTTTATATATTGTCGTCTTCGTGTGCCATCAAATGAAATTTTCACGTCATTTTCCAAAGCGTCAAATACATATATCTCTGAACTCTAGCTACCCCCCTCCCCTTTTTGACAACAACCATACGTGAGAGAACACGTGAACACATAAAACAAATATCCCATCATGTTAAGAATTTTCCTACGGCACACTCCCCATATAAACAAATAAACTACTTACACCTCTCCCCCTGTGACTGGATCTCTTTTTCTGACTACACTCCCACTTCTTAGAACTGTGCGCCGCTTGCCACTTCCCTTAGCAACAACCAAATCTAGATTTTCCTGAAGAAAAAAAAGTCGTGAAAATAAAAAATGCTACTAGACCGGCAACCTGAGCAAAACGAGAACATACATTATTATGGTCCCGGAGCCACGGATGGATTTTAATATATCGAAAATGGTCCACTGCAACAGGAATATCGAAGGTTTTCCGTAGCTTCTGATGTTATGGCGATAATAAGAATTGCTACTCTTCTAGTTCATATTTTTCTTTGCCGCAATTACCACACACGGGTACAAACGAAGGTGTGGCTAAAGCAATCGGTAAAACGGATCGTACCGCGCTCCTGCTCATGGCTTTGTTAAGTTCCTCATGCGCCTGCTGTACACTGATTCCCAGTAGACTGATTCCCTCAACATTAAGCAACTGGTCTCCTGGCTCGACACCGCCTGACATGAACAAGAAATAGAGACTATTAGAGCAAAATTCGCTTCAGTCGGTGGATATTGCAACTTGAGTAAAGCATTTCAAATGCTTTCAAGGATTTCAGACGCCTGCGTAGCTGGCGGAATTGGTCCTCTCCCGAGCGAGGTTTGTCTCTTCCCCAATTCTCCGCAGGGATGCGCAACTCTGCCTCAATACGCACTGACATGACGATCCCAGCAGCTTCAAAGCGTCTCTTTCCCATTCTCCGCGGGGATGCGCAGCTCTGCCGCAATACGCGCTGACGTGACGATCCCGCCAGGTCAGTGTAACCGTGACAGTAGGAGTTGCCTACGGAGGACGGTACTAGCTACGCAGGCTAACGGACTTTCTCAAAGCCCGTTTCCAGTTTCTGCTGGTTCTTGTGGCAAGTCCACATTTCAAAGTGCTCTTCGATTGCGGCACGTAACCTGAGTTATATACAGTCGAACTCCACTAACGGTCACCTCTGCCACAACGGCCACCCCTTTTTTGTCCCGGCGGACAGTCCATACATTGACTCTTGTTTAAATCTCTCTAAAACGGCCACCTCTCTACAACGGCCACATTCTTCTGTTCCCAAGGTGAGCATTGTGAAGAGGTTCAACTTTACAACATGAATAAAAGGTTTAGTTTCTAAGGAAACTGTGGCGTATTAAATGTCGATGTTGGAATGAAAAGTAACTTGACCACCGTAACGATATTCAAAAGCTGACATTTGAGGCACTAGACCCTCGTCAGAGCTACTCGTACGTTCAATTTTTGAGTGTAATCTGGCCACGGATTCGTTCTCTTTTGAGCGGGCTTTTCAGAAAGTTTTCTCCCACTGCACAAATTGTGCATCTACGTAGTCTTTCAAAGTTAAGGGTGATGACGTCACAAGCGCTACAGGAATGGTAGGGGATTTCCACTAGGGTGGTTAAAAACATTCTGGGTGTCAATGAGTTACACAAGCATAGTTTGTGTACTTAAATTTAATGAGTTTTTTAAGTGATGAGTGTCCCTTTTAACAAGTATAACATGCATCAACCACCATACACCAAAGGCCGGTGCGCCAACTTACCATGGACGGCCACACAGCCATGTTCCTGAACTTCTTTTACGAATATTCCGCCATCACGCTCTTCTATTTCCATTCCTAAGTCTGAAAGCTGCAGAATTATTAAAAGGAAAAATGGTATAGAGTCGACTCTTTCTTAATAACATCTCTATAAGACGGACACCTCAGTAAAACGGACACGTAAAGTTGGTCTCTGCATTTCTATTTGCCTTTCTATAAGCCGGGGATCACTCTTAGACGGACATTTAGCAGTGGCGGATCCAGACCTTCAGACAAGAGGTGTGTGTGTGTGTGTGTGTGTGGGGGGGGGGGGGGGGGCAGTCTCACAGAAAACTTTTTTTCGGCCCCTCAGGGCTCAGTTTGGTCTAAAAATAAGGGGGACTCTCCACTGGATCCGCTACTGTTTAGTGCCGGTCCCAAAGGTGTCAGTCTTAGAGAAAGTTAACAGTAAAAAGAACCAACAAGGTAGAAAACTCACTGCGACTTCAGTAATGCAAGACAGTGACTACAGCTAGAGAACCAGAGATAAGAAAAGGAGAATTTGAAGAAAATCACCGGAAGCCTCCTTCACTTCCATCTTTACCTTTTCAATTGATAAGAAGTGAGCTTCTCTTCCCTCAAGCACATCATCTTGAAACTGTCCACAAATAAAATAGAAAGAAAGATAACGCTCATAGAGAAGTCCTGTCAGTCAAAGAGATAATTCATTGCGGGCGACCAGAGGAGCCCGCAATCCTAATCTCCAGGTTGTTATTACGCATGCGCGGCAGGTATGTAGTCACTTCTCGTTTGGAATTCCACTAACAATGAATGGAATGCAAAATGAAATCTGATTATACTCATGTTTGAACCTTCTATCGCGTGAAACCTCTGCAAAGCTCAGCGCTGGAGAAAAAGCGTTTTGACTTTCGATTGATCTCACCCACACTCCCTAACCTTCGGTTATTACCATTTTTGTCTACTATTTTGAACGTTTAGGAGGGCTTTCAAGACGCTGGGAACAAACTTTGAGTCCGGTACACTCTTTGGAGAATGTCTTAAACCATTAAAGCGGTTACAGTTCTTCAGTAAAACGTGATACCTGTTTGTTACTGGGATTTAATGGCGTGGGGTCTACATCAGCTGGTACCGTTTCCTCATGGTGGCTTTCACTAGGTCCTGTCACAACCACTTTAACTCTGAAACATAACATGAGGATAAACTAGTACCTCAGCCATAACCTCGATATATAACGAAGGCCCAAGGGACTGGCAAAATGTCTTCGCTTTTACGAGGTTTCAATCGTTATTGCGAGATTCTCTCTCACATATTTTACTACTACTAGGGCGTTCGTTAAATCGAGGACTTCGTTGTACAGAGATTCGTTATATCTAGGTTCCACTGTATGCGAACATAAGGTAACAGACCGTAAATGAGTTCCCCTTCCCCTCTTACATTTTAGTGGATACCAGGTATTCATTTTCACATACTGGAACAAATACAATGGAATCCCAGTGACAACAAAGCACCACCGGATTCCAGGCAAATCGGTCGTTTTAGTGGGTCCCTGATCAGTAGAACCCAGATAATATACCGCCACCAACGGGCCATAAGAATTTGTCCGGCGTATTATCAGAGTAGGGTCGAGTATTTCATGGTTGCTTTCTTTTCTCGTTTTAACTGAAGGGATACTTTTATACTACTGACTTTGTACAAGAAATCACTGTTTTGAGTGAGCAAAATGATTTCACACATATATTTCGTTTGTCACTTGTTTGTGTTTTGAAATGCACATTTACTTTAAATAGTCGCATTAACGAGATGAATCTGCACTTTGGGATTTTAAAATGTGGCCGTTGGCCGCATTTAAAAGGTTTTCATATCTACAACTGTACGAATATTTCGCCGGGACTAATCAAAGTGGCCGTAATAGCAGGATGGTCCGGTAAAAATGAGATAGAGGTAGTGGATGAAATCTGTTATTGTCTTGGAAGTCGTTATATTGGGGTCTTATTGTAGCTTACGTTTCTGAAAATGCTGCTCTTTTCTGGCTGTTCGGTGTCACTCCTATTGGATGTGATTCTTCAAGCAGTTGAACCGAGGCGTTAGAGGTTTCTTCGCTGTTTGTACTTGTATCTTGAAATTGGCAAAAAAATAGAACAATTTAATAAAACAAAATAAGTGATTAGCTCCAAAGCTGCTATTAACAATATGTAAGAACACGTTTACACTTCACTTTCAGAAAAAAAAAAAAGAAAAAAAAAAACACCTCTTAGTTTTAAGTTAAAATCGCTTAAGTTCAACATCGAATTCTGATCTGCAAGAGGAACGTTTGTCTCTCTGCAGTGTTTTAAATCCTACTCCTCTTAAGGTTTCTTTGAATTCCTTTACTACTATTCTTTTCAAATGCTTTTTAGTCATCTCTACCGACTAAGCACATTTTGCCCCGGTACAAGATCACCCGAGAACCCCCCTCCCCCCCCTCCCCCCCCCCCCCACACACACCGGTTAACAGGTGGCAATCCTGTAGGCGTGTCTCCATGAGAATGTCAGTCAAGTTTCATCTACTAAAGTTCTAAGCAGTACATAATAAGTTGACCACACTACCAGTGTTTCCTTCCACAGCATCATCCTTTTTATCTTCTGTTAATTTTTGAAAGTGCATTTGTTCCTTGGCTTTTTCCAGTTTTTTCTTTTCCTCAGCTTTTCGAGCCAGGATCTGGGTTTTGATGGCAAATTCAGGCAGTTTGTCTTCCTGTTGTTTTGCGATTTCCTCCATTATAAACTGTTCGGCTTCCTGAATTACGACGCAGTAATACTTTTATTTACTTTTTTTATCATGAGACGCGTCTGTCAATAGACCCTTCAGGGGTTTATTTAACTTTAGACTGGGACCAGTTAGCGAAAATCCGTCCCGGGGGAAGGGGGTACTCAACAAATGTTTATACGGGGAGGCTCCGCCCGGAGGTCAAACCCCGTACCCTTTAATATACCATTTTTCACGAAAAAGGTACCCCTTTCGTATACTTTCTATTGAGAAATGCAGAAAAATGCATCTCCCTAAATGAAAAGTTTCAAAATCGTTCGGGATGCATGCACCCGGGACCTGCCAAAGGTTCAGGCCTTGCGTTAGGTATGCCCAGGTACCATATTCCGATGCCCCTCCGTTTAAACCCCTGGTAACAGTACTTTTATACAATTATACTCAATAAGACTATACCTTATTATGACGTAAAACAAGATGTAACTCCTTGAATGACTTTAGCAAGTAGATCGCCTGCAAGGGACGTTAACATAAAATGACTCGGTGAACTCCCATCGGAGAGGCCGCAATTACCGGTACGGTATTATAATTAAGGAACGTTGAGCAACGAGAACGTCAACAAAGTAATAGGTTTAATAAGCAAAACAACAACTTTGCACGTGCAGCACGCTTTTATTGTACATTTCTTTGCCGTCCCTGCACGACTACGACGTTAAAAAGCCTAATTTTACGTTTTATGGAGGAGAAAACAAGCGAGGATGAAATTGTCTTGATATGCCAAGACTAAGTAATTCAACTTCAGGAGAGCTCGCCTGCATTTGATAAAGTAAGTGGGTAGAAATAATGGAGATAGAGATTGAAAGAACGCGAATTCATTTTTTAAGCAAAGTTTTCGCTGCTCTCGCCGTCCACGAATCTCAAAGTCCCTATTACCTGTAGCCAGTCGGGGTGCTACGCCTTTCCGGCAGTAACTTAACAACGGACAATGAAGGATACCGGCATTTACACCTTGACCCTCATCTTCAAACTAATTCCTCGAATTAAGGCATAACCCCAAATACAACTTGACATGCGCCTGTAGCTTTAAAGTAGCGGCGCGAACGCTCGAATGAACACAGTCTGAACCTGAAGTCTTTCACCCTGACAATGCGTAGGCTTCAATTTATCGATTTATTTCGATTATCGTTTAACATCTTCACTATCCTTTGATTTTGCAGCCTGTGTGGCAGGCGCGGGTTCGTTTTTTTAGACAGTTGTTATAGAACTCGCGAGTGAAACACGCGAAGGGGAGAGGAGGTCCTCTCGCAAGCGCACGTCCTCGACATTTCGCCCTAAACACAAAACGCAGGCTATTTAAAACTTTGTTACCAAGGAACATGAGCGTATACTAGGAATCCCCTATGCCCGAAAACATCTAGCTGTTAGTTGTGCTGCTTGCAAATAACGAACTCTCAACTAACCAGTTTTCAGGGTTTCCTTATTTAGATTAAATTCACAATAGCTTAAAGCCCAGATATCGCAAAGAGACAAGACGAGCCTAAATTTTTGCCACATATTTTACGTTTTTGCTTTTTCTCGGCTACTTCAGTTGATCACTTAACTAAATTGGTTGAAGATATTTCTGAATCAAAAAAAGACAAAAACAAAAACAAACAAAGAAATTTACCTACCTCCGAATATCTTAGTTTCATAATATTCTTTCCATTAACAGCAACAATTTGGTCACCGATCTAAACATACAGGCAAAAATACCAGTTAGGAAATATATATGCGTGAAAAAAAGTTCAAACTTATAAACGCTTCTAAAAGTGAAAATCCCTTCTCTGAAAAGACACTGGCACGACACCAGTTTACAAAATATGCCCTGAGGGGTAAGTTTAAGCTCGAGCCATACCCACATTGGTCTCCCTTAAGGGATTTACAGTCAAACAGGTCAAGCGTACCCCAAAGATTGCACTGAATGAATCGATTACTTGAAAAATGGATCCGTCGTTAGTGGTTGCTGCAACCAGTCTCCAATTCAAATCTGCATTCCTAAATGCGTAATGAGCAGTGAATTTTTCACGATAACTCCTCTGTATTCGGTCAGATTGAAATATCTTTGAATGGAAAAAATTGTTTTAAAGACAATTACATCAAATTCGAGAAAACTGAGCTGGCAGCTCATTACTTATGCAACGGTGCAGAGATAAAACTGTAATGAAATCTTGGGGGGGGGGGGGGGGAGGTACGCTTGACCTGCCCTGACTGCAATTTGAATATTCCGACGAGGATCCCAGTCACTTTATATGGGAGTCCCCCCGGGTCTTACCGCGGCCGGAGCAACAACCCGGGTCTTTCAAAAACTGGTAAGATACAAAGATCTCAGTTCAGGTGATTGCGGCATTGTACGCATCCTTATCTCAAATCGAAGGGACTGTAACAGAACCCACAGCACTGTTCGAAAAGAGGAGAAGTTTCTCCGGTGGTGTGGTCTCCCTTGCACACATCATTCATATCACGGGCTGGGTGGTTTGCGTTATTAATATATTAGGAACTTTAACATCCAGTGACACGACGGCAGCGAGAACGTCGAAAAAACAAATAGGCTTAAAAAGTAAAACAACAACTTGCATTTGCAGCACGCTTTTTTGCACATTTCTTTGCCGTCTTTGCACGCCTACGACGTGAAAATGCCTAATTCGCGTTTTATGGCGAACGTTGACAAGCAACTACGAAATTTTGTTTTCTTTCTGAACATGGATATATATGGTTCCTAGCAATCAACTCCAGGAGGGTGGCGTACATTTGATAAAGTAAGTAGGTAGGAATAATTAGTCGAGCGTTGCTTGAGCAGCGCGAGACTCTTAAAATGCAGTCGGTTTTTTTTTTTGTCGGACCTAGTTTGTAGGCCCCGCGTTCCTAGCGAAGACCGTGGAAACTGGGGATAAGAATCGTGACGACTTTCATTGTATGGAAATGATCTCGTGATGAGAATGCGGTTTATTTTCGGCGATGACTGAAAAGACGCGTACAAGTTTGGCAATGATGTAATTATCCTCGAATGGAGGTCCTTGATTTTCGTGCAATTATGCACGACATGCAGGCACTTTAAAAAGGAAATATCCCCAAGCAGGATGAGAAAATATTATAGCTGGGAAATCTTCAGGATTTTGTGGCTTTTTAAGGCGTTACGTTTCTCAGAATATTGTCGCAATTACAGGAAATGTACAGTTAAATAGATTCACTTTGTTTTATGTATTTAATTGATAGATTTTCGCAGTTGTTAAGAGATGTTAAGTCGCGCTGCACTTCATAAATACTTGAGATATCAAGTATCCACTGTCACGTAATTTTTACGTGCGAACGTGCGTAGTGCGTTCGCAAATAAAATACAATATGTAAGCGTAAAAGTAGAATCTCGCTTAATTTGACGTTTAATCTCAGTACTTTATGTCATACCTCTATTTGATTTACGTGATTAAAACTAACGTGCGTTAACGTGCGGAGCCAAAAACGCATCAGTGGAAATCCACCCTAACGTGTCACGGATGTGTTTATACGGGTCTTGCAGCACTTCATGTCCACAGAATAGAAATCCCATATCGAGCGTTTCCGGAATGGGTTGGTCCAAGAATTCTATAGCTTGAAAGTGTTGATTATTTTGGAACAACTGATCACTTCAGTGGTCGAAAAAAAAAAAGAATGATCTTAATGAGCAAAACTTCAAGGTTTACTGGAAAATCAGGATCGAGGATCGAGAAATCAGGGATCGAGGACTGGTTAAAAAGAACTTGAAAATAAAATAAATAAGTAAATCGTGGATCAGTGGTGATGTGGGCCACAGACTGTAGATAAATTTCACAGAACATAACCTCGTTCTCTGTCACCTGAACACTAAATTCAAGTAAACTAATCCGAGTCTGTCCGAGTCAGTGATCGTTTTGACGAGAAAGAGAAATTTTCCTGGAAAATGAAACGCTTTATCCCGGTGATACTGTAATACAAGAAAAAACTTTAACAGTTTTTAATTTTTAACTGTACATTTGCTTTCAGTACTCCTTATTTTTCTTGTAATTGTTGTATGCACGACCCCACCAGCAATGCTGATCTTTTTATCGTGCCGTAAACTACGGTTCTTAGCTACCCACCTACCTATCTATCCATCTGTCTATCTGTCTGTCTGTCTGTCTGTCTGTCTGTCTATCTATCTGTCTATCTGCCTATCTATCTATCTATCTATCTATCTATCTATCTATCTGTCTATCTATCTATCTAAAATGAATGCTGTGTACAACTCTAAACAATGTACTCTGAGACTGTACGGAGACATTAAAAGTAGATACTAAGCAGCTACGGAAAATGTCATTACTTTCACGCGATATTGATATTTTATAAAACGGACAACAAATTCAGCAGGAATACGCGCGAACTGAATTAACTGTGTGTTGTATAAGGTTCTGTTAAACTTGCACTTTGTTCCTGTGCTGAACATATACTGTACCGAGCCGTTTCTTGGTCCGGTACAAAGAAGCTATGTATATTTATACTGAGAGAGTCATGGGCCCCTGATACCGATAAAAATCATCGTTCAATTTTTCGAGTGTAAAATCCCTGAAAGAGTACTCCTCAGTGGAGCAATATCAATATGTAGAAGGTTTTCAAAGGCTTCACACCGGTTTGAGGCTAAGATGTGGGGCCTGTCTCTCCTTGCAATTTTTTCTACTTTTTAAGTATATACATTATGACATACAACACTCGTTTTGTATTCCAAACGAAAAAGTAGTATAACAGCCCCGGTTGCTTTACTCCAAGCACGCGAGACTCAACGCTACTCAGAGCGTTCTTGTTGCTATTAAGACTGAAAGAACACAAATTCACTTATTAAGCGACGTTCTCGTTGCTGTCGCGTCGTTGGATCTTAAAGTCTCTATTATGTAACGATGACACGTCTGTTGCCCTCTCATCCTCGACATTTCATTATTCAATCATTCATTAATTTCAAACTTACCCGCACACCAGTCTTGTCTGCCAGTGAACCTGAAGTTACTGAGATAATAAACAACCCTTCTTTGCCTGGAACACCATTACGCACGCTGGGAAGAAAGTAAGACGGCTCATAAAAATGTTTGCACAGCAGTGAAACAGGGTCAGAAATATCTAAAAAAGACTAACCAGCGAGCAAGCTCCCTGGGGACCCTAGCGTTGCTCTAGAGAGCTTTCTCGCAGGATAAAGGGGGGCTGGGTGGATAACTTGAAATGTTTGCGGCTTTTTCTTCGTTCAAAGGAAGCAAATAGTAGCTTTAAAGCGGGGAAGATGGAGAATAGAGCGGAGCGCCAGTGAGCGCGCAGAGGATGATGGGAGGAAGCGAGCGAAGAGAAGGTACCAGGGCAGATAAGGGTTAAACCTTTATCCGCCCCGGTAAGTACGTACCGCGAAGCCAGCGCCGCAAAGATCGGATTCTACATATATAGTATTCCTCACCATTAGAGGCGACGGAGAATGTCGACGGTCATTCATGTGTCTATTATTCTTAAAATCTAAGATGATCGAGAAGAGGCAAATCTTATATCAACCTCACACACCCCCTCTACCCGTCCGACAACCGAACGAAGAGTTGAAAGTAACTCTTACCTACAACCGATTCCTTTAGGACCAACGATCAACGTAACTTGCTTGTCATCTGGGGCAGGTTGAAACAATGCTTCATCAAGGAAGTCGCCTTCTTTAATCAGATAATCCTGTAATCGGATTCATAAGTCAACAAGAAATTTTCACCATTTTGTCCTTACAGGAAAGTGCTATTTACCTCTTATCGTCTGAATGTGCTACATGTACTTTTACACGTTCGGCCATTTTCTACCTTACACAGAGCTAATGTCAAAAACGCTAAAAACGTACCTTGCCGGGCTACTAAGAGGCTAGGTGGGTCTTGCTGCAATGGATTTTTATGAGATTTAATGGTATGCTATTAAGTTCCGGTACATATTATAGTCTATATACGGTTTTATAGTTTGGTACCATAGGGCGAGGACCTTCGCCATCTCGGCTTGCCTTGTAGCTCAGTCGTGATAAGTCGGTAGAATAACGACGATCTAATAAGGAATTCGTGAGTCTGATTTCTTTCAAAAGTCTTTAGTCCACTTTCCTTGTGTGAGTGCTTTTCCATACTATAGGCTAGGATTGACACTTTTAGCAGTCTCTCATTTGTTCGAAAATCTGTGCACGGAAGCCCTTCCCCCCCAAACCTCCTCCACTTGAGTCGTCCAATCTTATTAAGGTCTTTTTTTCAACATGGTACTTATACTTATTTATAGATGACTTGTCCTAAGTGAATTCTAGTTGTCACACGCCACCAGACTAGAGTATTCTATTGTCCACGGCACTATGTGTTAAGCAGACGTCCAACCCCTCAATTAACAATAAGTTTGATGGAAATCTCCTGTGCGTCTTATGAGATGATTTTCCTGGTACTGCCGAATAACACTAACCAGTAGATCAGGGTGGTAGTAAACATTTTCTTTCCCCTCAGCAGTCTCCCAGCTAATGGCCTCATTTCTGTTTGAAAAACAGAGACGTCAAGCAAGCATTTTAACAAAAAATGTTATCTGATAGAGTACGTACAATACCGGTATTGGGGAGAGGAAAAACAAAAGAAAGCGCGCGGGGGGCGATATGAGGGCGTTTTCTATTTGTCAGAACTGACCGGCCAGTCCATTTTTATCGTAATGAGAATTTCACTTTTAATAAAAACTAACCATCCACACCAGTCAAATCCGAAATATTATGCACAAAGGAGATGGTTTTTCAGCAAAACCTCTTAGAAAACGCCCATTTCATCACCAAAATGTCCATGGTCCGGCCGGCCAGTTCTGACTTTTGGATCGCACCTTAAGAGAGCTTTAGCAACGATGACGGCGACGACGACGGCCACGGCGACTGCGACGGCGACTGCGACGGCGACAGCGACGGTAACGAGAACGTCAAAAGAGCAATAGGTTTAGATTAGTAAAACAACAATTTTGCACGTACAGCACGCCTTTTGGTAGATCTTCTTGCCGTCCCTGCACGACCAAGACGTGAAATAATTTTATGCGACGTTTCCTGGAGGACGTATTAAAACACAGAAAGATGAATGTTTCTTTCTCTTCGTACATTTGGGTGTGGTTTCCAGGAATTCAACTCCAGCAAAATTCACCTACAGAGTACATTTGACATTTTTTTTGGCGAGGTGCAATAAACGCAACAAAATTGGAAAAAAAAAGGGCGAATTCATTTTTCCTTATCTGCGCCGTCGTCGTTGCTCTCTCTATTGGAATACCGTGACCCTGAGAGAACCTCTGCGGAGAAGAGAGATAAAAATCTGAGTCGAAATTTCGTGATCAATAACATCGCACAAACATACAACAATTCAGCAACAATGTTAACTACACCTGCTTTCGTTTCTAGTTCAAAAATACCGTCTTTTGGCGCGGTCAGGCATGAACAAAGAGCAAACTGTTGAGTTCTTTTTCTTTTTCCTTTCTGCTGGGAAACGTTTCACAAAAGTGCCGAGGAATGAGTAATGAGACAGAATTTCTATCCGAGTTTGCACAAATTAACGATGGCGTCTTATCTGGCCCGTTTCATGAAGATTTTTCACAGTTAACGTTTGTTGCTTTGAGGGTTTTAACTGATGACGTCATAAGTGGTGCGGGGGTTTGTTGTCAAGCGGTGGTGAACGGATCAAACACGCAGACATAACTTACATTTTACACGGTACTTTTCCTGTGGCTGTAGATGAAACACAAAATACTCATCAGACACGCTTAGTTCCATTAAATGTAAACGTATTTAGCAAAACCAGAAAGAAAAACAAACATTACAGTAAATTAAAATACTTACTTCGTACTTTAAGAAGCAGATTTTTGCGAGATCTCAGGATATTTACTACTTCCCCATGGGTTGAATCAGCAATATACAATCCATTAATGCTCAAAATTTCATCACCTGCCTGAAGAGAACAGATCGCAAATCAGATACTTGCACACACACCCAGGCAAAACGAAGCAGAACCATCCAAAGTTTAGTTGCTTAGTTTACAAGTCAAACATTATGCATCAGTCAATTCCACCTGCGCCCAGCCCCCCCGGGCAACCGCGGGGCATTTGCCAGCCTTGTCAGTCCCGGGGGAGGGGCTTTAACTAATTTAGCGCGACCCGGGGGCCGGGCATTGGTCAACCCCGGGGGCACCCCCGGGCTTTTGACACGCACGTGGTTAACTTTAAAACGTGGTCGACAGAGAGAATTTCCGAGATAAAGATCAGCAGTTTGTGGCGGATTGGCTTGTCCAGCAAGGGCTAGAAAAACTTGTCGACGTTTTTAAAGGTATGTTTTCTTAATTTCCGATGTACTGTAATCTAAAAAGCTATAATTTCAAAGCAAATAGCGAGAGCGTGAATGAATTGTATAGTTTTTCGCAACAGGCCACATTTGATTCATTTTTAAGTTGGTATATTACTTCTTACTACCGTTGTTTTTGAAACAAATATGATATAAAGAAAGAGACCCTCGATTGCATAGAATTATCCAGGAGGAATTAGTCCGTTGTTTTCTTTGGTATTGAAACTTATATTAGTTCTTCCTCGTTTAGAAGTAAAAAGTTCTTTTTTTAAGTGTTTCTTATCATTACTGTAAGAGATACAAATTTGGAAGACCTTTTCACGGATAGTATATCGGTTTTTACTACCGTTAGTTTTTGAACGATGAATATTAAGAAAGTCATGGCCGTTTGCATGGAGTTATCCACGAGGAGAAGTCCTTTGGCTTTCGTTTTTGAACCAAAAATTTTAAAGTTAGGAGTGATCTATTGCAGCGTACGAAAATGAAAACTGGCATTAAAACGATCCCGGGGGCCGGACATTCGCCCTCTACTTTCGTCCCCACCGCCGGGCATTTGACAGCTTAAGTGCTCCAGCCCCAGGGAATTTGCCATCCATGAGAAAAAAAGGCTAATTCCCGGGGGTTAGCCCGGGGGGGGGGGGGTGCTGGGCGCAGGTGGAATTGACTGATGCATTACAGCTTTTTGGGTTTGTTCGTGCACAGAAGAATAACTTAAGATCAGGCGGTCCTTCTTCCTTTCTTTTGGGAGGACCTTGTTGTTCCTTATTTTCCTTTTCCCTGTCCTCGAATTTCGGGCTTCCCCGAAAAAAAAAGCCTTAAGGCAGGTTAACACACAAAAAAACTTTTTCCTTCTCTTTCGGCACGGTTTTAGCCTTTCTAGTATGCTTGCTTTCTGTCAATGCACTTATTAACCCTCTGTAAGAGGTTTTCGTGAAAACCCATGGATCTTAGCAACACTTTTAAGGAAGTACCAGGGTAAAGAGACAAGTTTTCCCTTAAAATAGTCAAAGCTAAATATTTTTTTCGAGCGATTTTTTTTGGGAAAATCGCGATCATTCAGGAATGCTTAGAAGATATTCTCCTCTTCCACAAGTTGATCGTTGGATATTTAAACTGATGACGTCACAAGTGGTAAAACGCCGTTTCACACGGGCGGTTTTGTGCGTTTCTGGTGTAACAGATGGGATAACTGATTATCCAGTATTACACGCATATCATCCTGTTTCGAACACTTTATCAAACCCAGAGCATGTACTGATTAATTCTTCTGATGCTGACAGTTTCCGCTTCAAACATACTATTCCTAATGCTTACATGTTCATTCATTAACCGTCGATGTTTGGGTCTTTCAGAGAGTTAAGACCATGCAGCAATAATACACTGTAAATACCTTCAGTCCAACTATGTCAGCCTGAGATCCTCGAGAAACGAGAGAAACAAAAATTCCGACCCCATGCTCTCGTCCTAAACAAAACAATTTAATACAAATATATTCGAATATAATGTTTTAAATAACTACACTGTAGATTTATATCTTAAATTATGCATCAAATTAACGACACGCAGAGGTACAGTTTTCCTGCAATGTACATTGTGTGATTTGCCTGCAGCACCATTTTATGAACACTTTTCCAATAAGTATTATTGTCTCCGTAGAAATGTAGATCCGTCAAAAGAAGCAACTGACCAATAGGCTACATTAGGGAGCTTAATCAAGACGCTTTTGAGCGAGGCGCACGTTAACCGGAAGAGGACATTTTGCATATTTTGGCTGTCATGCACCCAAATTTTCAGGCAGATTGTCTCAATAAGAGCAAATACATGTACAAGGCATTAGAAGGACTGCCACTTCTGGTTGATGTGCGTTGCTGAAAAACACCTGTGTTTAGGCTACCTATTGTATCAACATGGAGGCATACTTAATATGGTCATGGAAGACAAACATGCCTGCTCCGATGAGAGTGGAAATTCAATTTTGTAATTATGGAATGGCTGACCCATGCCACAGAAAAACTTTCACTTTATTTAGCACTACCCAGCACGTTCTGACCTGAAACTTGCAAACTGGTGACTATGAACCAGTCCCTTCTTTTTTGAGGGGAATTTTAGTGACAGTCGTCTCCTGATGAGCTATCATGGTTTGGGAACTGATTAAGAAAAATGGAACAACTACTACACATACCTCCACGAATACTGAAACCTATGCCTCCATTTCCAAAGTGTTGCACCTTGATAAGACGTATGCCATCACTACAACACAGATGGATTTACTGTCCTTAACCAGTGGCCAATCTGGGCCTCAGGTCTGAAAGGGGTGGGGGTCTGGATCCCCAAGACCCCCCTATCAGACCTGAAGCTTGTTTGAGACTGAAATTCTTGCATTGACATGCAGGATTGTATATCACTATTTGACTGGCTGATTTTTTCAAAGAAACGCATGTTGCATTTTGTGAAATCTGTACAATCTCTGTTATAACCAAGCACAACTGACAAAATGAGGATGTTCCAAGGTTGAATGCTTTATGAGTAGAATTCAAATACAGAGTATAAGGGGCCAAGGAATTATAATGTGTATTACTGCAACTGGTGGGAGGGGTGTGGGGGGTGTGTGTGAGAAGTAATTTGTAAAGTTTGGACCCTCCCCCCACCTCAATCAAAAATTCCTGGATCTGCCCCTGTTAACAGAGTTTTTGTAACTCAAACATACCATTAGAATAAATAGCAGAGCTTAACATACCATGTGAATAAATAAGTAAATGACTTGTACTGTTTAAAAAAATTACATAATGCAATTGACTCCCACTAACTTGAATCCTCGCTAGCTCGAACCTCGCACTAACTCGAACCAAAATCAGTTTCCCCTCGATTTCCTTCATACATTTACTTTTGTAATTTTACCCTTGGTAACTCGAACCCGTGATAACTTGAACCTCCTGCTAACTCGAAGTAGTTTTTGTTTCCCCTCAGATCATTTCTGTATCATTTTATCCTCGATAACTTGAACCATGTTTTGAGCCCTCAAAAAGTCGGGAAAAAAGAGTCTACTGGGGTCTGAAATATTGAATTTTGAATTTCCCATTGATGTGTTGTAGGCAATAGTTTACTACCGGAGGCTGATGTTGTTGGTCACAAATCTAACGTGAAAACAGCTTTACCTCTCAAAACAGTGAAACGAATGCTCTATTATATAGGCAATGTGTTATGTTATGTTCTGATTTAATATAATCTAGAACTTAAGAAGTATCTTTTAATTTTCACTTCACATTTCTACAATTAAATGTGATTTAAATGTTCACTGCGCAGTAAAAACTCCTTTTTTCCTTACTCCTGGCTATTCTCTTCGAGCTCCTGATAACTGGGACTTTTTTCGATTTCCCTTGAAGGTTCGAGTTATCTGGATTTGACTGTAAGTACTCCTACTGCACAAGTGATTATGTCAAAGAGCTAAGTATACACATTGTGCAAATGTTATAACATTCAGTAAATAAAAAATATCGTCTAAGATCTGTCTTAAATAATCATCAAATTTCAATAATTTGGGCCAACACTGACTTTTAGCATTAGCCTGAATTTCATCCGATTACTTCGAGTCGTTATTACTCCCTCAGTAACGTCTGAATCGACCAGCCGTTAATGCCGTCCAGTGACGTCACTACTCCTTGATCTTTGCTTTAATTCATGCAAAAAGTAAAACACGGTTTTCAAGTGGCAAACCGAGAAACACCGTTTGGAAATGTCTGCATGATACAGAATTGCTTTATTTTTTTCGATCGTAATTCATGTTTAACATTCAAAATATCAACTGCATGCAGTACAACTCTGAACTGGTTGTACTGAATTCTATAATCAAACTCAGTCGCAATCACGCAATGAAATATAAACACACACATGGAACACTTAGTTCAAAAACACATTCAATTTGATTTGCTTTAATTGAAAAGAAGCTATTTGGTCCTTAACGAAGAAAACAAAACAAGGAAACAAGAAAGAAAAGCTAACAGAATCATTACACTTGACGGTAAAAATAGCAAGAAGGGCGAATTATAACATTCAAATCTCGGAAAACTTCACGTAAACAAAGTCACCGGCCGCCAAAACCACAAAGCGGCTCTAAATGAAAAACCTACCGACTCTCCGCAATGATTCTTTATTTGCAGTTAAATTTAGCATTTCAGTTTCAAAGACAAGGGCAATTTTGCTGTTTAAGATACAGATTAAGCTTATAGAAATGTTTGAACTGCACGAAAGAATGCCAGGGAAGCGATCCGCTGAATATCAAGCGACAATCCTGCTAAAATTTTTCATAATTATACATAATTATGCGAATGTTTAGACAATCAACCGATCAAAATCACTACCCGGTTTTCAGGTAGTGAGTGACGTCACTGGACGGCATTAACTGCCAGTCGATTCAGACGTTGTTGAGAGGAGAAAACGACTCGAAGCAATCGGATGAATTTCAGGCTAGTTTAGCATAGTATTTTTTCATTTCTCAATTTGTACTTGAAGACTTTGAATTCATAAAAAGCTTGTTTTTATTAGTCATCAAAGGCAGTTAATAAAGTGTAATTTAAAATTTATATGCCTACAGATCAGAGTAACTTAAGCCTGTGAATACATCCGTTTCTCCTTGCTCTTTGCCGCTGGGGACGTTTCGCGCGAAACGTCCCCAGTGGTGAAGTAGCAAGGAGAAACCAATGTTTTCGCAGGCTATAACAGCTAGAGTAACATGTAATATTCAAATAAACAATGACTAAAATACCTTGGTGACTTAGGAATCAAATTCAGGTATGCAGAAGCATCTGTGGGTTTTACCAAATATCTGCGGTTGAATGATTCAAAGGTTTTTATCTATATGGTACTATATAGTTGGGAATTCTAACAGAAATATTTAATGTTTTGTGTTTAAAATACAACAATTTCCATGCACCATCGCTTTTTTGTCCAGGATAGTGGATTGCAGTTACTAGGTTAGATCAAATCAAATAATTGTTTGGCGTCTACTTAAGTACATGTAGATAAGAAGCAAGGGCTTACTCTACAAGATTTTAGAGTCCTTTCATTCTTAGATCATTGGACAGTCATAAAATTGACCTTGTTTTTAATGCTAATTATTATTTCTTTAACATCTTTCCCATCCATCTATTTTAAGTATGTTGTAGTTAACCATTCTTATACCTTGTATTTTGTTTCTCAAGCCTATTCACTTCCCTGTGTGGTATATACTCTGTACATACTATACAGACTAAAGATTGTCATCAAAAGAGAAACGGTTACCATAAAAATGACCCCGAATACAACTAGAAATAATAGTTAAATAATCCAGTCCATATGAACCAAATATGAACTTATTTTAATGCATATAGCATTTGAAAACCTATTAATAGTGATGAATAAATCATTGACACTCAGTTGAGGGGGGACCTTTCTGAGATTTCACAGACACCAACTATTAAATTAAGTTAAGCAATATAATTTTTTATTATTCTCACACTTACCTTATTTCTCTAAATAGTGGATATCTTTTCGGAGTGTTAATAACAGCTTTCAGATCATCGACAAGTTTTGATATCGAGCTTGACCTAATAAAAGAACATTGTAATAAGACAATCTATCTCAAGCATACCAAATTAATAGAGTATTCAGATTATGAGTGGGAGGAAAGGGGAGCAATACCACACAAAACTGACATTACAGGAATGCTGATTTGACCTCACTTAGGGTGTTTATAAGGACAGAATGTCAACAGAATGTCAATATTTGAACCCATAAAGGTATTGCTTGGGGTTGTGCAAAAAAAAAGTATCTATACTAATGAGCAAAAAATGATGTATGATCTTCTCTGGGGATCAAATAAAGCTTCAGAGCCATTCCCAGATTGTTCTTCTTTAAAGGGTTTAATAATAAAAAATTATTCTAATTTTCAGACAAGAATCCCCATTACTCGCATATGGAATCCCCCCTTCTATTGAATACCCACATCCTCCCCCACCTCCCAATGGATGAGAATTTCTGCAGGGTCTTGAAAGATATTAAAGCGAGGGGAGCAGCTGTGTTGGCACCTTTGATCTTTGGAATATTTCTGGAGGGACGGGGAATGGACTATTTCTGAGGGGGGGGGGGGGGGTGGAGGCTGTGTGCTTTTTTTCTTACCTCATCCATAGGAGGGGGAGGGTGTGGCTATTAAATGGAATGGCCTAGTTTAGAACCAATCAGAAACCGAGAAACATTTTTGAATGAATAATAAATAAGGTTAGATTATGGACTTTCTGCGTTAATTTTATAAAAATTTCAACGCTTACCCTTGATAGCCCCTGAGGGCTTCATAAAGCGTAGCTCTCTCCTCGTCATTCTCAATCAAGACTTTGACCTTGAATATAATCAATAGAATATTATGCTCAAAAACGCGGGTTTTCGAATAATTCAAAATAAACTATGTAAACAGTCCAGAAATTTTGACGGGAAACGTTTGGCAAAGTGTTACCTTATTTTTAAATTCGGTAGCATGTTTGGACAAAGTGTAGCGATTCTCTTGCTCAAATCCGCGCTTCATCGTAATGATAAAGATCGCGCAAAATGCGCCAAAATTTATGTCGGCAAAATCGAAGCTTCCATCGAACTTCCATCACAAGCTGACAGCATACTGAAAACGAGGTCAAAACATGAAGCCTTAGTGCTTTTGGTCAGCGATTCCAATAATATGACGTCACCGATGCTCGGTTTTGGCCGTTCCATCATTGAATGATTTTGAAATATGCGTTGCTTAGAATCGAATTTATTGGCACTCTGGAAGAATTAGAAGGTTAAAATGGACGTAGATTGCGAGTTAGACAGTGATCTTTTAACGAAGTTCAGCTGTCTGGGAACGACAGACCGCGATGTGCTTATAAATGAACTGCAAAGATTGTTGGACTTCCAACTCAATCCGTCAGGTTGTGCTTTCTTCCTTGATATGACAAATTGGTAAGCGTGGTTTTATTTTTGACACTGTTTATTGCATGTGATTTTTCGTTCTCGAATGTTTACAGCGTGTATATTCTAAAAATTGAAAATCTAATATGTGGTTTTCTTTTAACGCCATTTTCCTCGTCCCAAGGAATCTACAGGTAAGCTGACAATAAACTTATCTTTATTCAGCTTCGTTAATATGTAACTTGCTTAAACGTTTTGCTAAAAATATGATACATTGTGTATGTTTTGTTAGAACTTAAATAATCTGATAAAGCAGTATACGTCCTTTTTGGTTGGTTATATTTTCTTATCAAAATGACTGCGCAGCAATTGTTTAGCTATTATTATTGTTAAATGTTGAATTTTGTGGCTATTAAGCTTTGATAGGATTCATTGCTGGTAAGATACATGTAGTAGAACAATCAGTGTGCCACAGTGATAATTTGAATAAATTGGTGCACTTGTAGATCATTGAAGCAGATTTTTATGGCTGTCATTTGAGTATAATTTGAAGTATCACACATAAGTTCTGCATTTCATGATCAAACATGTTAGGTTAATAAATAATTATTACTTACAGCTATAGTACAAACTGTATTTTTTTTCCTGCACCACAGGTAGTCCAAGCTTAAAATGCTAGCAACTGCATTGCTACAAAACAATCGAAATATAAGGATTTGCATGGGGGTGAAAAAAAAGCATCATTTTGGTAACATTTGAACTTGAAGGGATTCGAATAAAAAGTTGCTTACCATATTTAAAATGTGATACTTCTTTCCTGTGTGGAAAAAGTACGCACACATGTATATAATATTATTGTGGTTCAATTTTATCCTTGGCTTAAATTTTATTTCCCCATTTTTAAAATTCATTATCATACATTACCATACCCTATACCCAATTGAAATAAAATTTAAACCAAAGGCAAATTGAACCATTACAGCAAGACTAGCCCCCAAAACAGTCGAGCACAAAAATTGTGTGAATAAATGTCCTATTTAGTGCCTTTATTCAATCTAGCAATATGTAGTAATTATGAAAGTTTACTTCATCCATCTATTTTTTTTTAATTTCTCTTTGTAGGCAGCAGTAGGTGCATATTATGATTTTAACAGTCCCCAGGAAAATCTTCCCAGTATGGCATTTATGCGAGATGTTACTATAGGAGAAGGAGAATCTGTCCCGCCTAATACAACTTTTTTAAAAACTTGGAAAATTCAGAATAATGGTAAGAAGCTTACAGCCTGTTCCAGGACTTCAGTTAGTTGGAATAAGAAAAAAAAAGCAAAGCCTCCGTGAATGCCATTAATTATTTTGTCCTTCCAAAATGAACCTTCGCTTCTTTTGGCACATGGATTCTAGGGAGGGTCATGTGATATTGAAACTGGGCCATTAAGAAGAAAAAGCAAATGGGCAAGGATTCTTCTCACCTGAGTCCTCACCGCTACCCCTACTTTCTTTTTTGTATTTTCCTACTAACTGAGAGCCTACTCTGAACAGGCTAGGATCTCATACGGTAGCGTTGTTTTGACATAATATACTACTTATTAACCAAGAGTGAGGTCTGACATTTCTCTGTAAAGACCGAACAGATGAGGTTAATAAGTTATTTATCATAATATGGCTTTTTCATAATGGACCTGAGCCAGCAATCAATAATTAAAACCAACAACTGGTTAGCAGATAACTTTAAAAGATCACATCATCTCAGTGAGTTGTACACTTTAGTCCATGTTACAGTTAGATCACACTGGTCAGCAGATGCCCTTTTTGACAGCTGTCAATCAGGGCACGCATACTATTGTAGCCTTATGATAAAGTACAGTAAACCCCCACGACTAAAAATCTGGATTTTTTCAAGGTAGCCTAAACAGGTTCTTATATCAATGGTAGTTAGCACAAGTTTGCTATTAAGGGACGGACCATTAGAAATGTTATGGGGGGGGGGGGGGGGAGAATTTTCGAGCAGCTGGAATTTTTTTTCGTTATCAAATTCCTTGTATGATTTTTTAAGGCCGTAGCATGAATATTTTTTAGGGTTAATTGGCATGCATGAATTTTTGTTTCATTTAATTTTCCCTTGTGTTCAATATTTTTTTTTGTACTTCGCCTGACAAATTCAATATTTTTTGCGCTGCACATCTTTCTTTTATGGTTTCGTTTACATGTGTCTTTTCATTTTGAATATTAGAGGCAATTTTATCCAAAATGCCTATTTCGACCACACCCTAAATTTTAATAAACTCCACAAATTCCTTAATAGTTATTCAAAAGAAGATGCAATATTTCAAAACCCCATACACGTATGACTTGCATCCAAAAATTTCACTCATTTTTATTAAATACTTCTAGTATATTCACACAACTAAAATTTACAAAAAAATGCCCAAATTAGCCTCTGGTATCACCTTAAAATCCAGGTTCTTAGTTGTGGGGTTTTACTGTATTCATTTAACAGTTTGGAGCCTTTAAAATGTTTCTGTCATGTATCACATCCACGGTACTGTATGTACACTGTACTATAGAACATAACTATTTATTTACACTGCATTATTAACTGCGGGTGACCAGAGAAGACCCCAATCTTACAGCGAAATCTCTGGATTGCTATTACGCATTAGCGGCATATTGTAATATGTAGTCAGCATTTGTTTGGACTTCCCCTAAAAATGAGTGGAATGCATAGATTGCAATCCGATCACGTGCATTTGGACCTTCTGTCAGTAATGAAACTTATGGCAAAGTGTAGCTTTGGAACAAGAATATTAAACCTGAGGTTGATCTCGCCCACACTTGCTGACCTTTGGCTATTACTAGCTCTGAAAGTTATTGTTTTCTTACCAGGTAATATTGCATGGCCCATTGGGGTTTTCCTAAAGTACACTTCAGGGGATCAACTAGGTCCCATAAATATGGTGTCAGTAAAACCTTTGGGTGCTGGCGAAGAATATGATCTTAGTGTAAACATGATATCACCTGGGAAAACAGGCATGTACCAAGGTCAATGGCGTATGTGCACCCCCACAGGGCAGTATTTTGGAGGTGAGTGAGTTTTTTACAATGTATTTCATGTCTGAAGTTAAAGAACTACACAGTACCAGCAAACTTTCCAAGGGTGCCAGGGGCTTTAAAGTGATGTTACACAAGACGATGCGCAACGGCGAATGTATTAGATAGTGCAATACAGCATTGCAACATTGTTGCAACATTGTTTGGAATACATGTAGTTACAACACTGTTCCAACATCACAATGCTGTGTTGCGCTAAAAGTCGTCATTGCAAATTGTCTCATGTAACATCACCTTTAGTGGCTTTTATCTTTGCTACAAGTACAATATCCATGTGGAGGGCTCCCAGCAGGGATGGTACATGTACATGTAGCTAAGGTTTGCTTGTTACCAAAAGAACTTGAAACTTTACGATAATAGACCAGGAGAAACTGAGAAACTCGAACAAAGTTACATCTGGAACCCCATGACTACCTGATAAATAATGAACAGACATATAACGTAAACACTGACAGTAATTTTGTTACCTAATTAGTCTGCGTCCTACATCCTGTGTCTTGCAGCCCTGATACCCAGAATCCCCAAAGACACAAAATAATTCCTGGCATGCATCCCCCAGGATGCAAAGATCAATTGATATCTCAAGATGTCTTTGTAGAAAAGCCTGTTTGGTGTGATTTCCGTGACTCTTCTTGTGTCTGCTGTTTAACAACACATCTCTTTTACTCTCTGTTGTGCTTTACAATAGAAGGAGTATTTTTATTTCAGTAAACTGTAATACAGAGTTTCGGAGTCTGTTTTCGCATCAACTGTCTGGTTACACAAAGACACGAGCAGCTTTAATTTAGGACTTGTCTTTTGAACTGTCTGGGACTCATTGGTTCTATACTAGAACTCATGATTTTTCACAAAATGAATCCCAGGACTCACCATAACTTATTTTTTAACTGCCGGTAATTCACTACTCTGATTTACGTTGTTGTTAATGGCATTTCTGTCGTTGAGGCACAGACGTCCTCCTGTGTATTGTTCCAAGCAGCAAGGAGAGATGGCAACTACATGTATACTGACAAGCTATTCTCTTTGAAGATCACTGTTGATTCATGTGCTTGATTTCTTTTCCAGATGTAATATGGGTTATTCTTTGTGTGGATGAAGGCGGACTTTTAGGATTAACACAACAGCTGTCAAGTTTAGGAAGGGAAATGAACATGCAAATTTCCAACCCAGCTTCCCCTTCTGCTAATCCATTTCAACTTTCTACTCCTATTGGAACTTCTCCACAACCTATTTATTCTGTTCCCCACAACAGTCCAGCAAATGGCGCGTCAGATGTAGTACATGTTTCATCCGCTAGGAGATCTCTTTTTAATTCTATGGTAAGTTTATTAAGGGGTTATACCTCTCTTTGCCTTATCAGCAAGTCACTCAATGATGTATAGTGAACTTATATAGAGAAGGGAGTGACGATGTCACAAAATTAAATTGGGAAATAATGGGGTTGGTGAGCATATCCAGAAAGAACAAGATGGAAACTGTGGACTTGCTAAAGATCAGCCTGTTGGTGCAAATTGGTGGGGAGATAGACATGTAAGCACTGTCATGCTCCAGTGACACTATAAAAAATCATTCTACATGTAAAAAAGGCCTGGATCATTATTGTTATGATCCAAGCCATTGTATGGAACCATCAGAACATAGAGGTGCTCACAGCTGTATATCCCCCACACATGAAGACAAACATGCTGATTTCAGGAAGAGGATTTTTCCCTTTAGGAGTCTTTGTGGAACTTGTTTTTGTTTTGAGGATTTCAAAAAAAAAGTAAATTTGGAATTTTGTTGTATTATGATTTTGACAATTATCCAAACTAAAAAGGCTTGATGATTTGAGGCTTTTTATTGTCAGTGTTGTGTTCAACTTTACTTTGTACATTGTACTAATCACTTGACGTATTACCTGGCTGTATACAGTAATTTTATCTACACGTAACTCCAGCATCTTTTTTTCATTCACCACAATCTTTCAAAGATGTACAATTTATTCATTTTACTTGTTTTTTATAGGTAAATGGGGATCATATAGAACCTCTTATAACACCCAGTCTTCAAGTTGGTTCATCATTAAGTAGCAAAGATGAAGAACGTTTAGTCAATCAGCTAAGTGAAACATCGCTTTTACAAGACTCAGACCTGAATAATTCGTTATAACAGTAGTCCATGTTGCTAGCTTGCAATAAGCACATCATAGTGACAGAAATAAATAAGTTAAAAAGTTGAATGGCACAGGGACACAATTCATATATGGGGGCATTAATCACAG
The DNA here is from genome assembly GCA_038088405.1 of Porites divaricata. Lineage (NCBI taxonomy): Eukaryota > Metazoa > Cnidaria > Anthozoa > Scleractinia > Poritidae > Porites > Porites divaricata. Next base: position 2,113,323 of record JBBMOI010000009.1, read on the forward strand.
GATGATTACGTTGATGGTGGATCCCAGCTGGAGTTCATAAGCCATTGTACTTTTAATCAGATAAAATATTGCACTAAGTTTATGAAATGCATGGGCTAAAAAAAGTAAATGGGAATTGTTCAAATTTAGGGTTGGAGTTTGGGACATGGACATGTTGATGCTCATTTGATACTGCCTTTTTGTAATGTTTAACGGTTGTATGTTTGTTTTTATCCTGTGTAGCATGGCGGTTTTGGTTGGGCGCGCTAAGTAATATAAGCGGGTGGTCCGCAGGGAAGGGCAGAGAAACTGCGAGGTTTTATTTTTCTCGTAGCTCCTGACAAAACTGCCATGCTACACAGGCTAATTTGTTTCGTGTTTCAAATTGTTTGCTTTATAAGGCATCTTATTTATGTCATTCACTATTTAGTTTTACAGAAAATTTTATTTTTGTGACAAATTCTTTCTGCCCTTGAGGGTAGGATAATATTAAGTTGAAAAGCGGAAAAAGCTATTTTGCTGCCAGTCTCTCCAGCTAATGGAAACAAGCCACGTATACTTCTCGTGTATTGGACTGCTTAAAATTCCTATGCCGAGCTCCTAAACTGAGTTTAAACTGTGAATAACAGTTGTTTCTGCTTTCAGTGAATGGAAAATTCACGGTAAAGAAAGCAGGGATACCGCCCCCACCCCCACCCCCCTCAGAAGTCCGCCCCACTGCAGGGGAAATAAGACACATAACGCCTTCTGGGATATCCTTTTTTTTGATTGGGCCAACCACAGGCAACCCAATGAGAAGGGACAGCTAGAAATTCACCTTCATGCGCAGGCAAATGTTAAATAATAGTTGGTTAATACTGTACAATACAGTCAATTGGATGTGTCAGAAACTTTAAGAGTGGCATTTCTACCTTAGCTGGTTTTCAGTAAGTTAAAATATCGTCAATTCAAGTGAAAATCTTGCAAAATCTAATTAGTTACATTATGTCATGAGACCCACTGTCAACACATTTTAAACCTCTTGCAATTTGTTTTTCACGTGTTGTAACGAATTGTAAGTTATTTGCCTTGAAAGACAAGGTTTTAACTTAAGACAATAAAGAAATTAATTTTATTTCGAATATCCGTGAGTTTCCGACAACCTTTCTTGAAATAGCTGTATAAGCCCCTCAAAAAGGGCCTTTGAAAAATATAAGCCCCGGGCCTTATTTTCGGAATTTTACGGTACTTTTTTAATCAATTGAATCAGGCTTACATTAGATATACATGTATGTTTATTCAGTCGGCTCGGAATAAAAAATCCGAGTACTTCCGAAATGAGTCGAATCTATGACCTTCTGGTCACTTCTCCAGATGCTCTATCACTGAGCTACCAGACAATCGTGGGTGCTAAGGCCAGCAAGCTTAAAAATTCACCATCACATTTCTATAATCAGGCATACATTGTCTAAAACGCATAGAAAAGATCAATTTGAGCGTGGCTCAAGCTTTGTCTTGTTACCATTCTAAACAAGTTGTTAGCCTAGGTAAGAGTTTTAGTGGATTTAGTTGCTATACTGACGTTATTGAATGATTTCTTCTTCGTGTTTGATCGGTTTAGGTCACCAACATACTGTGACACAGTTTTTTGTTTCTCTAAGAAATACCTTTATGGGTAAAAGTCTGCCCAGTCTCTAGGACAATTATTCCGCGCGGCCTGCAATGCATGCGTTTCGGTCGTATGATCGAACGAGTATTGTGCCCGGCCGTCCGTGTCGGGTTCGTCTCCGAAATGCATAAACCGAGAAGGCCTGGGAAGACGCCGTATAGGGATTAGGCAGGGTAAAAATATTTGCTCTCTGTCCAGAACACCCCAAACGAGACCAAAATACGCAATTTGCATGTACATCCCTAAACGAGACAACCGGCATCCCCGCACGTCTTCCTCCCCCCTGGGCCGTAGTCCTAAGTAAATCTCCTCTAATCCACTTTTGATCATCCGTTCAATTTTTGTTAGTTCTTGTATGCCCACTGCCTTGTTATCGCCTCTGGGGGAGAGGGGCAGGCTGAGTATTTCCTTTGATCAGTTTACACTGTGAGGATGGGGTTGGGAGTACAGCCTTTGTATTGTCTCTAAAATGAAAAACATACGCGTCCAGTTTGCACTTTTATCACATAAAAGTACGAACAGGGTTATGAGAAAATATTAGTTCCCTACATTGTATACTAGAGAAGAACAGTAAGCTTTCACCACAAAATAGTGTCTACTTAGTTACTGGAATATACAGAGGAATGAGAAAACCGTAAAATTAATAAATAGTCACCCGAAGTAATAAGGCGGTTCTGTAATCGCTTACTGAATTAAGTGATTGCTAAAATTTGAGTTATAATCCTATAAAGTTTGTAATACCTAAATTTAGATCGTAAATTCCGCACTTGGCTTAAGACCTAGGCGTACGTAATCATGCTCTTGTCCTAATCTCTTTTTCTGTTGTTTCGAGAAAAATCGCTCCGTGCATCTACAGTGGAACTTCCTACTCTTTCATATCTAAGATATTTTGACTATTTTTAGAATGCGAGATTCTCGTAAGTCGTTGCTATTTCTTTTGCCTTTGGCACTATGTCGGCCTGTTACGTGTATTACGGATTCATATTATTCTGTTGGGTATTACCGATTATCACTTCGAATTCGTTAAATTTGGGAAGATATGCTTTTGTTTCCTTGAAATATTCCTGTCTTTAAAATAGAGCTTTCTTTTAACAGAAAGTAATTAATTTGTACCCTTGGCTCTTTCGTAAATAATTTTAAAATTTGTCAGACGGTTCTTTTTGTTAATTTTTGAACGCACCCCATGCCTACTGTTAAAATAGCTTGAAACTATATCAGTTGCCGGAAAGACCCTTTTGTTTTTTACAGTATACAGCCAATTTAAATAATCCATATCGCTCAAATTTCGTTTTGTTATACATGTACTTGTGATTTTGGAACACCCCAAAATTAGATGATGCTTTAAAAAATGCGCCTTTTTGCGATCGAGTGATCTTGATTTAAAACTGTGTATTTTTGTCTACAAATACGGTAATGACAAATTTTCTCCGATTCACTGATCTTAGTACTAAACAATGCCCAGAAAAGGCAAAATCACCACTCACTCTAGATATAATAGAACACATTATCCATCAATGTAAAGAAAACATGCTAAAAGATCGAACTTTTGTGACATAATTAGCATATCTGGTATTTGAATCATTTGTGATTCTACGTTCCAGACGTAATGTCTACATACGAAGAGGTTTTGAGCACAAAGTGTAGTTTTCACCAATTTGTAAATATCTTCAAAATTTTAGTGCATTTGTTGTCAGAGTTTAATTGTTTGATTTTGCCTTAATTTGGCTTCCGAAAAGTTCCAGAGGACGATTTTTACACAAAGAAACAAGATTCCTAAAATTGTTATTGTAAATGCTTTTCTTGTTTATAATTTATCTTGAGGTAATAAATGTGCCACAAAATTGCGCAGGATTTGTAAAATTGTACTTTTTTGTTATGTTTGAGAAATGTAACCATATCGCTGTTGCAGATGTGTCATCTAGAAGTTCAACTCCTCAAGAGGTCTTTCCAAAACAGAGCCTTGGGCACTGGGCTGTAACGTAATCATGCGCTCCCATTGGCTAGTTCACATGAGTGGGGTAATCGAACAAAGAGCATGTTTTGGTATGCATTACACCAGTTCCGTTCTACCTGAATTTTTCTGGGCGTGTTTATATAGTCTCTCTGCAACAGCCTCGACGTTCCAGACATTTTATCTCGGCTAGAAGTACTGTGTACTAAGCATCTTGTAGAGAATACATGGAGTCCGAGACCGCAGACGCAGGAGTAGCGATGGAGAAAATGAAAGAAACTGAAGACTTGAATCATGTTGAAAATGGCAGCCCTGTAGATGAAACAGAAATGGTACGAAACGCAAGTTATTGGGAAGAGATTGATCAACAAGAAATCGAACGCGTTCGAAGGTATGACATTTGCACACGTATGAAAATTATTTTATGACTACAGAAATAGATGTTTCATTATGTATGACTATAGAGAATTATTTTATACAATGTGTACTTTTAGGTATCCTTAAAAATTCGATTGTTCCAAAGACTAAACTTTAATACCCTGTACCATATTGCTGCGATCTTTCGATGTTTCGCAAAATGAATGATCTGTACACTCTTCTTTGGTTTTATATCAGAACTGTTTTTCAAAGTTGTCAAAACACTGTCGACTTTGTAACCTAAATATAAAACTTGCAACTTTTGTGATTTAAATTTAGATCCTGAACTTCGACGCACATGACGACTTGGGTCGCATTTTTCTCTCGAGTTGACTAATGTCCGATCGATTAAGTTTTCTGTTATGTTGAAATCAGTACCTTGTTTTTTTCGAACCTTAATGCGTCGCTACGCCAATCAACGATATGAGTACGATTGTTAATGTTTACAGCTGTACAACTGGGATGCAAAAATATGTCTTTTGTACAAACAGACGGCGAGAAAGCCTGTTGGTGTACTTCACTTCCAGAATGACTTTTTACTTTTCTACAGGCGTTAATGCAACTTGCTAATCTGCTTTCGTTGAATGTGTGAGATCTCCTAGCCCATGTCATAGAATATCATGGTATTTGGCATACAAAGGTACATGACCTTTATAGGATATATTTGACTGCCTCACAGTTTGACAGATAATCCTGCTAAATTCAGATCAGTAAAACGTACTAGTATTTATTGTCACGCAATCTGATGAGAAAGCAACTAGCAAACCCGTCTCGCATGGGATAGTCGCGTGATAATCGACTTTGATGTGGTAGTAATGTTGATTTTGAAGACGCTGCCATATCAACCTGCTAAATAACACGCGTTAGGGGAATAAAAACAAAACGTCTTTAAAGTATTATATGCAAATATGGTAATCTGGTTTAAAAGCTATCAAAGGAGCGGATAGAAAGAAGTCACAGTGGTATCGATGTCTTCTCTTTCGTTTGTACGTGACGTGAAAGGAAACTGTTGAAATATTGGGAATTCTTCTTTTTCTTTCGTGCAAGGTGACTGGTCTGTGGCCAACATTTTTGACATTGCCGTAGAGCTGGATCAATTTTCTCTTTGTCCTACCATGGATAATTTCTATTATCCATGGTCCTACTAAACTGAATTAAAAACGTAACTCGATTAATGAGAGCAACAAGTATTTGGTACTGAATCTTCAAAAAGCATTACATAAAACGTTACAAGCAACAAAAATTGCACTTTGAAAAAAATCCTTAGGCTAACACAATTTAAAATTTAGGTTTCTTGGAAACTGCCCACCTACCCCTCCCATAAGTCAACATTATCCCTAAACGAGAATTAAATGTTAATGTTGTCTTAGGGGAGGGGTAGGTGGCCAGTTTCCCAGAAATCTAAATTGATCCCAGTCTTCTTCAAGACTGCCCACCCTTGCCTCCTGTTGTATTTTCTTTGTTATTAATACCTTCTTTTAACGTTTTGAGCGATAAATTTCAATGTTTTAGCCAATTTGGTGGCAGTTCCCTCCATTTGATTTTTGATAAATTTCGTGACACAGCTCCTTCAAAAAAGGTGTTTTACTATCTGTCTGCGTTGTAAGAAGAGTCCTCATTGTACTTGAAACATTCCCTAATAATTGCGTTCGAGGTACGAGAACGCACCCCTAATATCCGTTGGGTGTCCTGTGCAATTAATGTGCGAGAGTTTTTGGGATTTCATTTGTTTCGACACACATTTGCCTCGCTCTAAGGCTCTTGCATACGCTGTGCCTCACTTTGACACTCTAACTCGCGTGGTGAATCGGGTGAAACGTTGACCTTTTAATTCCGGGTGCGTTGCAATTGTATTTGGAGAACAGTGCTAAGTGGGTGAGTCGAGCTAACCTAGTGTCACACAACAAGGGTTCAAAGTGATATGCGACGCTTTGACATTTCAATCAATAAACTTTTCTGATGACCTTAATTTTCTGTATCCCAATTTTTAGCCAATTTTATTGACCATCCTACGGTGCAAAAGAATATCGTGAGGATCATAGTCGGTGTTTGACCCGTTTTTACTTACATGCACTTTACTTGGAGGTTCAGCCCACTGCTTAGACTCTCTCAAAGTCCTTCGCTTCTCATTTCCGGTTCCGGTAGTTGGCCCCAGCGCGAAGGACGAGCTCTCGCTCTCTCGCTCTCTCGCTCGCTTTTGCCGGAAAAACATAAAAAAACTACCGCTCGCGCTTCGCGCTTGTGAAAAAATTAGAGCTCGACTTGTAGGCAAGTCTACCCACTGCAAAGTAGCTAACAACCTGTCGAATGCACTCTCCTCAGCTCCGATTACTCTTAGTTAATAAAAATAAAAGGAAACATTTTAGGGTGCAATTCAACCTCTGCAGTGTACCTAGACAGAATAAATGGACAGAGAGAGAAACGCCCAGTCCAGCCCTTGAAATACGTGAATTTCACCAAAGTTATTTTTAGACCAATTAAACGCTTGAAATTAATCGTAAGTTGGTTTCCAGAAAGGTCCGCGAACTTTAATTCAGTGTTGTCACAAAGAGAAATCAACAGTCACCATTACAATATTTTGCCTTGTTTGTTGCTTTGAAGCAGTCGCGCGTGTACTCGATGGCGTTTCAAACAATCGATTGAAATGTGCGGACGCCTCAGGAATTACACTTCCGTTTAATTTCAACCTCTCAAGATTAGTTTACTGAAAAGTCACATTTCCCGGTCAACGCCCTAAGGGCCTCTGAACATGAGCCCGGTTTCTGAGATCTCGCCTTACCTCTAAATCCTTTGTTAAATTATTAGAGGGCGGGCTGGCTCGGTTCCCGAGATCTCAGTTTTTTCAACCGGGATCTCGATAAGCGGGCGGGAAGATTTTGCCATATGAACACTTCGGCAACACTTAATCCAATCATCATATTGTAGACAAAAAGAATTAAACTGAATTTGCTTTTTTATCTTTCAAATCTGTATTCAAATTTCCCACTAACCCCGGGGTTTTCCTAACCCAGCTTTGAGCAACTCGGCCCTGACGGTTAAGTGTAGTTTCCACCGTTACGTTTATACCTCTGGCCTATTTTGAATGATACCTTCATATCATTGTACGCATTAGATCATATTTAAATGCTATTTTGCGCCTTATAAATAATAAATTATTATTATTAGATGGCAGAAGTACGGATATTCGATAGAATTTCTGCCAAAGCGAGGAGGCATGCGCATTGCTTAAGTTTGGTGCCATCTTTCAGCTTAGTTGACTGTCGGTGAACTTATTGAATACAAAAAGTAAGAGAAAATCGAGGCGTTTCGTCGGTCGCAAATCCCGAGCGAGACAGTTCCTTCGTTTGAAACTCACGATGAGTTTTTGCGTGTTAGTGGATGACATATTTTGTGGTACCTAGTTGGAAGCTAGTAATATCATTTTTGTTTTTTGTCTCAATTTTAACCATCTACTTGCTTGGTTATGCATTTAAAACACAGAATCAAATTTAATTGTCCATTTTTGAGTTACCTTAAGTCTCTTTTTCTAGAGAGCGAAACAGAGACTGGGGCCACGTCCATGAAAACTATTTTTTATTCTCATGCAAATAAAACTCATTTTTACAAGAAAGGTTTTTGGAAACTGTGAGTTTTCGGAACTCGGAAATGGCCTATTCACCGAAGGTCAAGATTCGTCTAAATTTGAAGATATAACAAACTGAACGTCTACATACAGTACACAACAGTTCTTGCTCGATAACATCGATACCAGACGACGTTTTAATTATTGATCAGTTAATAACCATCTCATATCACACCTGCCGTGTTTATTTTTGCACTTCCTTAATATTTTATTCACATATTTTTGGAACTTGGAGGTACGATTGAGAGCCCACATTGTCAGAGAGCTCTTCTTAATAAGCCAGATCAAATGTAATTATAAAGTCAACTCGGTATTGGCCCAATCGCGTGTTGTTTTGTTGGCAGTAGTTAAAAGCGATACCAAAGTCAAGCTACCCAAATAAGGTTATTTTATGTTCATTAGAATTCAACATCTTGTCGTTTTTGGGTGGTTCTGTCTGATGCGCTGTACGTAGGCGGATTCTATCTGAATGGCTCCGTTCTGCTGACCATATTCGCTTCGCCAGGTACGTAGGTTTTGCTAGCGCTTATTCGTTGTGTGTTGAATTATTAAGGTTTCACCTTACTCCTTTGGATCGCTACAGAAGTCCACATATTTATCATTTGACCGTTTCCTAAAGACCGATAGTATGGTTCGACAATGCGACTTTAATATGGAGCGAAAACAAAAGAGTTTCGTGGCTAGCTGAAACACTATTGAACTGCTACGTGGTATTACTCTATCGATAAAAGGAATTAGTACGCGAGCATTGAATTTCATAAGCTCTATATCGGTCTACACAAATGCACATGGTAGAGGAATTGTTCTTCTATAACTACTGAATACAAGGTACTTCAGAAATGTTAATATTTTACTCTTGAAACTGACAGCCTATCTGCGAAATGCAAATTTCAATATGGCATTCATAAGATAATCAGATGTCCTATGACATTCAGAAATATTTTGTCGTCGTTTGAGAAATTGACTTCTGTGTGATGAATCCTTATGGCATAAATTTTCACAGGTTTTTGTAAATTTTGAGAGAAACACCCACTCTGACGATTAAACGCCTGTAGCATAACTGTAATTTCACACCTTGAAGAAAAATAGTTGTAAATAATTCCAGTATTCCATTCGCTTGAGTATTGTGGGGTTTATGAGTTTTTGTTTCCATTTCGTTTTGTTTGTTTTGCTTTAATATCGGCTTATCGTATGTAGAACTAAATAAATTAATCGACCCAATAAGATGCCTGCAGACGCACAGAATACACTGAACCAATCCCCCGGAAATCCAAGTCTTATGTTCTCACTGTACCGGATAGCTTTTACGCGGGTACGAAAACCGTACCAGATAGGGCTTCTGAAAAAGAACGGTCGTTCCGGTACAATGTCGTGTAAGAGAGCGAAGCCGATCTCTAAAGTGGAGAGTCTCGGCATATCGGATAGATGTTCACACTCGACCGGATACCTCTTGCGCCGGCACCAAAACCAGATAGGGCTTCTGTTCATACAATAGGAACGGTGATTTCCGCGCGAGTTCTGTAACAGCGCGAACCTGTGCTGCACCGATCTTCAAAGTGGAGAGTCATATCGGATAGGTGTTTATACAAAACCAGATAACTTTATCCGGTATAGTGTGAACATAGCCTAAGCTTCTACGTGTATAAACTGGCGCAAAGCCAACTTTGTCTCCAGGGCATTTTTTAGTCTGTCACCCCCTCGCCTTTTTTTTCTGCTCACATCTCTTTGCGCCGTCCCCACGATCGGAACTCCTGGAACAGGCTGGGGGTTTTTCCCTAGGGCTTTCTGCCCCTCCTATTTTCTAAGTGAAAAGCCGTGGGGACGAGGTTGGCTTTTTTAAGCCTCCATATCTGAGTTAAGATTTCGCGCAAACCCCAGGTCATGTTATTACCCAGTTTTGAACAACCGGGCCGTGATTAATTTGGAAGTTGTCGCGTGATTTTAAAACCACAAAAAAGCGTAACAGTTTTAAAAAACGTCTCCAAGTTCTATTGTTGTATAATTAGATTTACTTACTTTGCATAAGTGTAATTAATTTTTCCTTTTCGCATCATTTTGGTTATGTTTACACTACAAGGCCGGGTAGCTTTTCGTCCCGACATGGAACGATACCGATACCGATACCTTGCAGGCAGTCCTCACTCCCGAATATTTACTTCCGTCTCAGTGAATTTCAGACCTCGCTCCTTCTTATTCACTTCTGCTACAGTTCGAATACGTGTTCAAACCACACCAAAGTGTGGCACAGAATTTATCCAATATGACGCTCTAGTTTCGAGATCGGCGCGGCGCAGTTTCGCCCGTCACAGAAATCGCGCCGATGTCACCGTTCTTATGTGCGAACAAATTTTTCCTATCCGGTATGTTTATCGCAACGGCACAAGAGCTATCCGTAGAGTGGGAGCGTAACCTTAATTCTGTCCATAGGTAGTAGAGTAGACTGGTTAGAAAACCTGGCAAACATCACAGTTGAAAACAATGGTACAATTGGAAGCTCCCTGACCGTGCACAATCCTTGGTTTTCTGTTCACAAATTATGATTAAATAAGTTAATGCAATGTTTCTATTGGTCAATAACTTCAAAATGATAGGAATGCTATTGAACGTTGTGCACGGTCAGGTCCAAAAGAGCTAACAAAGACCTATAATAAAGGGTTTCCCAACCATTCCACTTTTATTAAGTATGTCTTTCTCGCAATAACTCGATTGGAAACGCTTGCTAGTAAGCTAACTATGTTCTGTCTCAGTGTGTCCGAGGTCAGCTGACCAAAATACACTTTTGGAATATATTACTATTATTATTATTATTATTATTATTATTATTATTATTATTATTTTATTTGTGTTTATTATGTTACGTTTGCTGTAGCATCAGTAATAGTTTATTATTATTTCAGTGATCCAATCGACGGCATTAACTAACCTTCCTCTGCTGTTTTCTCCCTTTAGTGAGCGGGAAAAAGAAGCAGGAAAGATTACGACAGAGGAGCTACCAAGAACCGGAAGTGCAAGACGAGCGAAGGAAGTGTTTGAATCTCAGCCCCAGGAAACAGAAAAGGAGACCCCCGTCGACTTAGAGATTTTATCTGGCGTCACTAGAGCAAGTTTGAAAAGGTACCAAGAAATGCAGGCTTCCACCTCGCCCTCGGCTCAAAGGGAGATCGATGATCTTCATGATATTCAAGGAGGGATTGCTTCTTCGCACAGAGATGCATTTGAAAAAGGAGTTAGTAACGTCGAAAGACGAAAAGGAGACGACGAAGAAGAAAATTTACCGACCGCAGGAATCGCCTCGAAGACTCGTGCAAACATTGAATCTGGAACGGTTATCCGCGCCGAAGACAGACACGTCCGCGAAACGGACCTTGCCGAAGAAATGCCGACAGCTGGCTCGGCTTCTGCCGTTCGCCGAAGATTTGAACAAAGACAAAATGATGAGGGCAAGGCAGAGAGGCGGCTGAGTTACGAGCCCGAGAAAGGCGCGGCTAAAGCGCGAGCAGCAATGTTCATGCAGAACGTGGAGCAGTCATCTCGCAAGGTTCAATCGCAAGATGAAGAAGATGCTCGTCCGCCACCCGGAGCTGCTCGTGGCGTCCGCGAAATGTTCGAGCAGGACAAAGTTATCCACGCCGAGTCGAACAGACAAGATTCCTGGAAGGACGAACTACCACAATCTGGCGTTGCGGAAGCGAGTAAAGAAGCTTTAAAAGCGGCTGCTTCGAAGGGCTACGAAAAGTCCCATGTTGAGGATCAGGCATTGACCCCTGGAAAGGCGTCGGAGACTAGAACTCGATACGAGAAGGGGGAGTTTGAAGATCAGAAGGTAATCGAAAAAGAAGAGCCTGTTGTAGCAGCCGGGTCGACCAAGGAACAACTGAAGCACTACCAAGAAGCAGTGCAAAACCAGGGACCGCGAAGAAGGACCATGGATAGTGAACAAGAAGATCTGCAAAAGGCACGTGGAATCGCTGTAGCTGTGAAAGAAAGCTACGAGAAGGAAGGCGCGCCCCATATCGAAACCAAGAAGACAATTTCAGATGAAGACTTCTCAGGCATTCAGGGACGCGCCAAGGAAACCACTCGAGAGATCGAGTCAGGCAGCCTTATAAAGCAGTCGCCAAAACTGGTGGACACTGAAGACTTTCGAGTTACCCACGGTTTGACCAAGCAGACTACACAACAGATTGAAAAGGGAGAATTGGTCACGGAGGCACCCAAAATGGTCGACGAAGAAGACTTCTCAAGCGTTTCTGATCTTACCAAGCAAACAACACAGCAAATCGAAAAAGGAGAGCTGACTAAAGAACCACACAAAATGGTGGAAGACGAAGATTTCTCAGGAGTTTCGGGCGTTGTCAAGGGAACGAGGGAACGCATCGACAGCGGTGAAATGGTTACGAAAGAACCGGAGGACAATTCTGACAAAGGTGACGTGATGGGAATTAACGCTGTGTCCGATACACAGGCTGATCAAAATGGAGTCGATAACCACTGAGTGGTTGGTCTGCCTGTGTGTACGATAATAAGTAATGTTTTTGAGCCACAGAGGTCGTAAGAACGAACCGTAAGGGATAAAACGTAATTAATTTTCTCTGCATATTCTTGAAAACAATTTGATTTTCAACAACCATAGTCATTGTGATCGTCATCTCTCTTTGCTCTACTAGGCGAATAAGACCGTGATTATAGAACCAGTAGAACCCCGGTAACTCCCCATAGCCCCCTTAAATTCTGCCGAAATGCATTTGAGAGGGGTGGAAGCGACACAGGTTACTGATCACCTTAACTAACAATAGATGTGGTTTTGAACGCCGAGACTATAATAGAAGACTTCGTACATGCGTCTCTTCTATTTCTTCCTTCTGGACTTGGCAACAGCTATGATGATATTTCTTAGCTGTTCGCTTGTATCGTGGAGTCGCGTGATTGTTAATTTGTTGTTATGACCTAGAGGGCTTGCTTTTACAAAAGTCTGCATAAAAATTTGTTCAATTAGTTTATTAGGTCTTGGGACTTCCAGGTGGAAAACGTTCAGATCCTGAGATTTCCTTGTAATTTTTGTTTTATAAAAGGTAGAGAAATTAAAAAGGGGACTGATCTTAGGTACATTTTCTAATTCGAAGGATATTCATTTGGTGGATCTTTTATGTCCTGTTGGTGTAAATAACTAGAAATAAAACAAATGTATGTGAGTTTGAATGGCAGAAACTTGTTACAGCATGCTTACTTAAATTATCCGAATTATAGATATGGGTTAAATTAGGACATGCAAGATTTGGACCATTGTTTTTCAATAAAAATAGAGTCTATCAGAAAATCGCAAATTACGTTTTATCTTGTTGTACTTTTTATGTACAGTATAATATGAAGCCATCGCAGTGGTTTTACTATGCCCCTCCTCAGCCTTTGAATCTGGTGAAAGCGATTCTTTGGTTTATCGACTGGTCTCCCTTTCTGTTTACAGGGAGCGAGATCCTGAGCGGTTTGAGAGAATTGTGGAAGGTTAAGGGGTTGGAAAAAGGGTGGGAAGTGGGAGAAATTGGGTGGCGGAATTACGCCAGGATGCTTCATATCTCGCAGTCGAAAAAGGGCTAAAGGGAGGAAGCCTAGAAAAAAAGGGCGGGAATCGGGAGGCGGGAGGTGTGGACCCCATGCCGTCGTCGTCGTCGTTGCTTAAGGTCCCCAATGGTTCAACTAAGCAGAGTGAAGATTATACAAAACTTGTAAGAAATTGTTGTCCTAGGACTGCGTTAGGAGGGTCACAAGTGTTCGTAAAGGTAGCTGAACTTTGTGATTGAACTTCACTCGAGTCGCATAGGTTTCCTTTTTCGTATTAATCGTTGTTCGTTAAGCGGATAAATTTCGTCGATAGGGGGGATTTTGCTATTTGAACCCGGATGGTGGCGGAAAGCGGGGTTCCACAGATTTTGTCTGGTCGAGAAATGGTCAGGTCCCCCAAACTGGACGTTCGTTAGTCGCTTGAGGGCTGGGGCCCGTTTCTCGAAAGTCCCGGTACTTTACGGGCCCGTTAACTTACCGGGTCATTTATCGGGAAGCTTTATCGGGCCCGAAGTTGCGTTTCTCGAAGCACCCGTAAACGTTCCCGGTACAGCTTAGGCCCGAAAAAATAGCGGGCCGTTACCAGACTCTTGCGAGGTCACTTCACAGTCGTCCGCGGGAGAAGGAGAACGAGTTGGAACTCTATTTCATTCGAATCATTCGTTTTGCGCGACTGTTCGAGCGGACTGGTTTTTTTTGAGTTTCGATTCGAAGGACAATGCAATATGTTCTAATTTTAACTTTGGGGTCGTCGTTGTTTCAAAGGAGAACAACCAAGAGGTCATTTTTATGCATTATCATATAATTTACAAGCGAATAATCGACGATGACCACAAGTCAGTTGCGTTCAGTAGTTCGATTCGACGTGTTATTGTTGAGCTATTCTCATGCTGATAATTCCATGGATGTGCGAATTGGAGGTTACATGTTTAATTCTTTTTTAGAAGACACAAGGCTGAGAGGTAAGTATATTGATATTTCTGGTAAGTGCTACTTGATGCATTAATTCTGTATGATGGAGTTCATGACCACCATTTGGTTGGCATGCTGCCCTCCGTTTGCGCGGGAAAAATATGTTGCTGTTTATTGTACGTTTGCCAATCCAGTGGCCGGTTGTGGTGCAGAAAAAGGTTTTGTGGTGTTTAAAGGTATGTACAGATTTTTTTATGTCTTTATACTTCATCAATCAGTTATCATAGCCATTCTTTGTAATTGTTTATTGCAATTAATATTATTAGTTATTAACCAAATTAAATTGTATTTCGGTTCTTGGGTTTAAACCTTTTTCGTACTGCTTCTCCGTTTCGCAAACGATGTCAAAGGTGAAAATAAGCAAATGAGCTTAAGCCTCATAAAAGTACAATCACTGAACAGATGATTATCATCAAACATTCCGTGACATTTTTGAAAATTTAAGCGTATGCAATTAAGTAGATGTCTGTTAAGGAAAACTCAAGAAGCAGCCGTTTCACTTAGGCCAGGAGCAAAGCACTCGTACTTACCTAGTAAGCTAAGTCCTCTTATAAAATCATTTATAAATTAATTATTTTAGGTAAAGTAAAGCATGCTTGAAGAAAAACCAATAAAGGTTTATTGACAGCATTTTCATTACTGCTTCACTCTACATCTGTTAAAAAATTAAAATAATATTACAATAATTATTACATCTACTAATTAAGGTAAATTGATTAGGTACTATCAATGATAAAATTACAAATATATTGTTGACAAATGTTTCTACTACAGCTAGTCAATTAATGTCTTTTACATTTCCACATGTTCACTATTATTATTAGTTGCCAAATTTTATCATGTTTTGTTGGTACTTTGTCAGTTTGCATGTAAGTTTTTGAAAAGATGTCTGCCGGAAAAAAACAAAGAAGTTCGCGATTTACACAAGGCATGACAGATGCCCTGGTACAAGCTTATGGAAAGCATCAAGTAAGTGAATTTAAGCCTTAAATGATGCTGTTGGTCTTGCTTCTTTTTTAAAGTTTTGGTAATTAACTTGCCAAGAGGTCATTGGTAGTTTTTAGCAGTCATTCTAAATATTTTTAACTTTAACCCTGTATAGTCATGTCACTCAGGAATTAAGCTTTCTCTGTAAATGTAGAACTGTGTTGTCATGGTTCATATACATAAGACACGTAATTCTTAAAATGAATGTAGGAGTCACACACATATGTCAGCAAAGTTTTGGAAAATCTGTGTTTAAAGCTTAGACATTCTCTGTCTAGTACATTCTGCAGAGCAAATTTTCCAATCTTGTCACAAATGAGAAGAAGAAAGAGGCATGGATGAAAGTGGCAGATGCTGTTAATGCAGTAAACCCTGCAGAACGGAAAACAGTAGAACAGGTAACTACCACATTGTAAGGTACTTGCAACCTTTCCAGAAAGGAAGGTGTTTAAGTATGCTTTCAGTGAAGATTAGTGCACTGGAATGCCCCCCTGGGGGTCAGTAAGGGTCTATAGGTTTAAAGATAAGTAACCCCATTTCTTTACCTCATTTTTTGAGTTTACCCGTATATGTATATAATTTGTGCAAGAGAGTCTTCC
Source organism: Porites divaricata (assembly GCA_038088405.1). NCBI lineage: Eukaryota > Metazoa > Cnidaria > Anthozoa > Scleractinia > Poritidae > Porites > Porites divaricata. Next base: position 2,129,057 of record JBBMOI010000009.1, read on the forward strand.
ATCTTAGTAGTATCCCAGGAAGCATGTATTACACTTGTCTAGTAAAACCCGACTGGTTTTACATCCTGGTAATTTTATAAAGAGCCTTAAAGGATAATAATTATATTACTTGCATGAATGCATTGATCCTCCATGTAATACTGTAAATCCTTACAGGTTAAAAAAAAATGGGAAGATATAACAGGAAGTGTCAAGAGAAAAGAAAGACATGCCAGACAGCAAGAACTCAAAAAATTAAATACAACAGGAAATGGATTCTTAGCAGATGAGGTGAGCTGTCTTATGTACACAGATGCAAGTTGAAACTTTCGTGTCGTCATGTGACAAACAAAATGAAAGTGATGGCAAAAAACATGATGACATTTGAAAGTTCAAATTCTGCTGGTCTTTATGAACAGTAGGATATTTTTTATTCTGCTAATGGTAATTCAGAACTTTGTAAGACATTTTTAACACAAATAATGTTTTTTTTTCTTGTTCAAAGGACTCCTCAGACAGTGCAGGGCCCAGCGTGGACATTCTAAGCCAGTCGGAACAGGATGTTGCCAGAATACTTGGCCCTGAAATCTTTACTGGCATTCCTGGGGGTCAAGACACTATGAAACTGAGTAATACTAGTATAACTGAATTTTGTCAGTTTTTAAAAAAAAACTCATTAAGGGGCTTTGTCTGTGTTTGACTTTTCTAAAAACAGCTCCATCTTTGATTTTTGCCAGCTTTACCAAAACCTGTGTCAGATGCGGAGTGGGAAACGTACTCAGTGATGAGTGACAGCCTCCTTGAAGACAATTATTGTGACGCATTGCAGGTTTTTTCATTGTTATTACTTACAAGAAGGAAACGTCCAAGAAATTTTATTATACTGATTTCTTTTTTTGAAAGATACAGAAAGTTACCATTTGTTAGCACTCAACACCATTGCCTCTTCATAAATTTTGGAGGAGGGAAGGAAAGAGGAAGCAGACAAAAGATATAATTCAAAAGTAAAAAATATTAAAAAAGCAGCCATTGCCTGATCATCAAAAGTAACTTATTTGTTGTCTTGTTTTTTATTTGGCATCAGGAAGTCAGTCCAAATCAGGAAGTTACTTTACATCAAAATTCCAAGTACAAAAGGGATTCCATTCCAAGTACAAGTACAGCCAATGTCAAATCTAATGACACTGTAAGTACAATGTAAGAAGGAAACACTTCTGAATGACTAAAACTTTGGTAATAATAAAAAATTGGTAATAATTACAGTAAGAATATTACAGCAACCAAGTGCCAGTGATAGTATAAATTATAGCAATAATGACAAAGATGATAACACTGTAAAATAAATTGTCATTGTTCATAATGTCTACTGCTGCTATATGTTTCTAATTGTGGATTTAATTACAGTGAAACTGGGAAACTGAACACCAGAATTATTTTTGGAAAGGCAGAGAAAACTAAACAGCAAGCAAGAATGTTTATTAGATTGTCGTTTCGTGGGTAGCTTGCATTTCATGGCTGATCTTTGTTGTGACTGGTCACAACACAATATGAATAAACATTCCTGAAATATTTCAAGTGTTCATAGTTATTCTGGTTTCACTGTAAGTCCCAACCTCTGAGTTGTTTGCAAAACAGGAATTCTCATTAAAACATAACACTGTAGCATGTACAAAAATCTTACATGATGTCACACATTTTGTTATTTACTTATTAATTTTACTGAATAATTCAATCTTCCAGGATGATTATCACAAAGCCAAGAAAAGCAGGACACTTGCAGAAACATTACAGGATGTAAGACACATAAATTTTTGTTTTTACAAAATAAATGTACAGATCTGAAATACAGATATTTTAATACATGCAATTGTTTTGAAGGTGAAATAATGCATAGTTTTTCCCTTTTTGTTTTTGATACTGAATAATTCAACCTTGCAGGATGATTATCACAAAGCCAAGAAAAGAAAGACTCTTTCTGAAGCTCAACTGGATGTAAGACACTTAGAATAATATTGTACAGTATAATAAACAGATCTTTTAGTAAATGAAAATGTTTACGAGGATGATTTAAGCCATAGTTTTTCCCGTTTCGGCTCAGTGAACTCTCTTATATTCTCTTTCAGTACTTTGAAACAGTTACAGCTTATTACAAGCTGAAAATGAAGAAGGTTGAGCTAGAAATATCAATTTTAAAAGACAAGAAAGATAAGGTACAAACCACAAATTGTAAAATGTCTTCTTGTAATAAATGTTTGTCAAGTTTACATCATACACTTTGTATACTTTTCCTTTTGCAGGGTCGAATCAGCTCTTCTGTGGAAGAGTAGGTAGACCACTGGTATCATTCTTTGTAAAAACTGTAAATAAAACTGGAACATCTTATTTATGTTCAATTAAGATGGAATCCATCAGGAAATTGAGTAATTTTAATTTTCAGTGGACAAACATGTTGCACCAGAATAATAATTTTTTTTTATAAAGAATATTGCATTCTTTAGTTATCTATAATAACACCAAAGAAAATTTATTAAGGGAGCCCTATAAAATAAATGTGAAATTACACAAAATGACTTCTTGCACATGAAATTTTCAGAATTTTACTCGTGTTTTCACAATTCTTGTGAAATTTGACATTTATTTTCTCGAATTCTTATGATAAATTTTCCTCGGTGTTATTACAGATGACTAATTACATCTTTCGCCCTTGAAAAATGTAAAAAAGAATGTATTATTCTTTAAATTATTCTGGTACAAGGTTCTTGTCCACTGAAAAGTAAAATTACTCAATTTCCTGGAGGATTCCGTCTTAATAATTAACAATGTACATATGTAGGTATTTTATTTTTGATACTGTGGAAGGCGGGTAGCCAAAATCAATATAGAGTAGTTTCAATGACCATGTTTGAGAGTCTTCATGCCTTAAAACAATGATGTATACTTTTGTAAATTCATGTAATGCTACTGATTTTACTCCGCTTTTCACAAACATGCGAACTCTAAAGTTCAGAAGTCGCCTTCACAATTGCGTTTTTGGCTGCGGTCAATCATAATTATTACAATCACAAGCAACGAACCTTGAAACACAGACACACACAAAACGTATTGAAATCCACCAATCAAAAATCACAAACCATGACCTTTTGAACCTGCTAAAGAAAAGTTTTGTTTTCCTAAGAGGTCCGTTAAGATGACTGACAGCAGTGAAAAACGCAATCATCAGTTGGCTTTTGAACTTCAGAATTCACATGTTTGTGGAAAGCGCAGTAAAACATACTACAGTAAAAACCTGCAAGTAAGAACCTACATTTTCTGGAGTTAGCCTAAACAGCCTGGTTCTTATTTAAATTGTAGTTAACACAATTTTAGGCAATTTAGGTTCTTAAATAGGTTCTTATTTCTGTAAAAAAAAAAAGCTACAAAACAAGATGGTAATCAGCCTATTTGTCAATTTCAAAATGTGATACAACAATAATAATTAACCTTTTGCACTTTATTTTTTTATTACATCAATAAATTAGCACTTTTATTTGCACAGCAATGCCAAGTTCCTAATTCTCCAAACAGGATTCTTGCACAGTTTTGCAGCTGCACTTCAATAATATGATTGTAAAAAATAAGAACCTGTTTTTCATTTTCTAGGCTAAACAGGTTCTTGTTTATAGGGGATATAAATGGCAAATTTTAGGCTAACGGGTTCTTAATTTTCAGGTTCTTACTCGCGGGTTTTCACTGTATTATGAAGGTCCAACATCCTTTACCACATGTACAATAAAAGTTATTACAGACTTCGTGAGTTAAGATCTCTACTGGTTTCACTACTTTGGCCTCCAGACCTCTTATAACATTGACAATTGTTTCGTTAGCATGAAACATTCAATGATCAATGAGGTTATTTGTTATAATTACCATAAACCTAAAGTGTTCAGGTTTTGTTTACTGGGCAAATATGGTTGAGTGATTTTAAGCGTCACTCTCTTACTGAATAACAATTTATTTGCATCAGAAAGGAAAGTCAAATTTTGTCCTACAATAATATTTTGACTTGTTTGATTTAGAAAATAACTTTAACTGAACACATTATTTATAAGTTCACTCCTGACTGATGATCCAGCTGCATTATTGTCAGGGATGAGTTCACAGGGATCTGCAGAGGCCATGATTTGCTGTGGTGGGTAGTCAGCATTGACTGGCATTGCTGTATTGTCAACAATACACATATTGTGCAAAACTGCAGTTGCTGTTATGATGGTACAACAGTTACTTGGTTTGAACTGTAGTGATCCACCAGAAACATCTAGACATCTAAATCTTGTCTTCCATAAGCCAAGGGCCCTCTCGATGGTGTTTCTTGTTTTGGTATGGGCCTTCTGGTATTTGGCCTGACCCGCTGTGGAAACATCATCTGGGCGAAATGGGGTCATCAGGTATGGCTGAATGCCATAACCCCTGTCTCCTAAGAGCCACCCATTTCTACCCCCTTCATTTTCCATGTGCACTTGCAAGGCACTTGAGTGAAAAACTGCTGAATCGTGAACAGAACCGTGCCATTTACTCACAACATTTGTAAATAACAGTTGTGCATTGCGCACCACCATAACATTAATAGCATGAAAGCCCTTGTGGCAGACATACAGGTGTTCCTCATTGTCTGGACCCTTAATTGCAATTAATGAGCCATCAATTGCCCCAATCACCCTCGGAAAACCAGCTATGCTGTAGAAATCAGCCATAGTTTTCTGAAAGAAATAAAAAATAGGACACTAGGTTCAAACCCCATGTACATCTTTCAGGGTTACCGCTTTAAATTAACCTACAAGGTTTACTGGAATCATTATCACTGTACAACCATGGAATGGAAAATTTGAGAAAATATTCATACTCTACCATGGGTGGAGAGCAGGGTAGGGGATTCAAAACTGGTAAAGACTGGGAGAAATTCCTTTATTGCTGATTAGTTGTATTTTCATAAGCGAAAACGATGCCACCCTTTGTAGGCAATGGGAATTTTCTGAAATTACCCCTATTAAAATGTCACCAATGGACTCTTACATTTATCTCCACTGTTGATGTGGGGAATGTTATCCATTCTGGAGCAATATTGGCCAGACAGCGTGACACAGACATCAACGACCGACTGACGCTTGCCTTCGAGATTCCCATGGTGTCACCAATAACCTTTAAGAAACTTCCGGTGGCATAGTATCGCAGTGCTGCCAAAACCTAAAAGCCATTATGTCAGGTTAAAATGGTTTGCCAATTTGTTCAAGATTCTAATAGAAGTTATAGCAGAAGAAATGTATTTTCTAACTGCAGATATGAACTTCTTTGAGATACAATAAATAGTAAACTGAGCCATGGAAAAGCTTGCAATAATTAAAGAAGTCTGCAAAAAGTTTAAATCATGCGGACCCCCAAGGAAACAGCTGTTGTGTTTTGGGTAAAGTATGCTATCTTTTCAGCTTTTCTTTTTTATGTGTATATTAAAATTTGTCTTGAAAACTGACAAAAAGCGAAGTTCTTTGATCTTTAAATGCAAGTGAGCACCATTTTTCTTCTTGTATAACATATCCCTAGCTACAGGTCGAGCAGTTTGAATCGTAAGTCATTGTTGGTTTCTATAAATTTGACGGCCTTGGAGATCTTTAATTCTGATTCAGATTGTTATCTGTTTAAACACATATGGTTGGAAATATCCCATGAAAATGACCGTCTTCTTTTCGATAGTTTTCAAGGATGATTTCTCACTTAGATTTATTTTCCTTGACCTGTTCTAAACATCACGCGATCTGCTCCTCAATACGGATCGCGTGCTTAATTAAGCATATAAATAAATCCCGAAAGACCGCAGAGGGCAACCAAAGAAAAAGGGTGTTATGGCCAGGTTAAGAAATTAACTCTGAATAGAGCAAGCAAAAAAGGCGAACTAGCACACCGTTTTGTTTTAATTCTGTAAGTGCTTACCTGCGTCTCCACGGAAAGCGGACAGCTTCGCGACGTATTTCTCTGCAGTTCTCCTCGGAACTTCCCCACAAGCCAATTTATTCTCGCCGAGGATAACCTGAACCTCTCTATGACTTCGCATTCGTCCATGTTAAACAAAACTGTTCGAACTTGGTAAGTCCGAGGTCGGCGAACCAGGAAAAATAGTCCGCCTGCGGCAGCCATTTTGTTTTTATTTACAAAAATGTTGCCTCCCGGTAACTTTACGGGAGCTTGCGTGCGCCCGTAAGTTTACGGGAAAGTTACCGGGAAAATTATCGGGAGCGAACAAACTGGAAGATTCGAGAAACACCCGATAAGTTTACGGGAACTTACCGGGCGACTTACCGGGCCCGATAAGTTACCGGGACTTTCGAGAAACGGGCCCCTGGCCCTTTTACACACCAACTAATTTGCAATTCATATATCAATTGAATGAATGCACAAGTTCAGGTTTTCTGCTGATTTGTATATTAATACAATACTGGCACAAACTTTCTTCGTAAAAAAGAAACTCGTTTTTGACGCTTTATACCGCTTTTAATAAGCGATTTAAATTTGCAATTGTCACTTTTGGGGGGACTACCCCATAAAAAGGACGGGGATGCTCGTCGTCTCGCTTTGGGATTTGGGGTTTGGGATGTACAGTCACTATATTTGCCCATTCAGGTATTGCTTAGTACTGTGCATAAAGAAATTACAGAAAATGCCCTGACACTGTCCACACAGATAGACTGCGAGCAGTCCGTCTTTCTCTTAAGATCCGTCGAGTTCTCAGAAGTGGTGCGTTTGGTACGGAAAAACGCTTTAAGACAAAGAGGGATTGGGGCGAGACGAGAAAATACAGCTCAAAGAATCCGGATCCGCACTAACGATTGAAAACCGCAATCCAAGTTCTGCTGACAAAGAATACAGCAATCCAGTGCCTTGAATCCGGAATCCACGGCGTGGAGGCCTGAATTCCAGACTATCTTGGATTAGGTAGATGGGACAAATTTCATATGCAGATAATTCTTTAGTTCATCTCAGGTGTTAGCTTCAGTGCCCGCACATAAGGTATTTGCAGTCACGTTTCGAGGTAGCCTTACTTTGAATGGCCAATTAAGTTACAACTCATAGATCAATTGTTCTTCTGTAGTTGTTCAGTGACCTTAAAAGAATGGTAAATATAAAATGTATCGCCAGGGGAGCTATTCCAAATTGCTTAATCACGCCGTTTCATGTGTTGTTCTGACATCTGTAAAATATAATTATTTTGTTATTACTTTCAGCGAACTTTGTGACTGACAATCGAATATGTGCAATCAGAAGCCTATCGCAAGACATTCTTTGTATAAACCTAACTGAATGGGACGTGTTGAGTTGATGTAGATTTGCTGCCTTTATGAAATTGGGTGGCGAGCATCAGGCCTTCATCGTACTTCATCGTAGTCCAAAAGGAGGGAAAGTGCCTGAATGTACCAGATCAGATTTGCTGCTGAATTGTGTAATTCATTATCAACTAATAATTTCGCAAAGAAACTCGTTTTCAAACTCAATTAACTGTATTAACTAAACGAGCCGAAGTTGATTGTTCCTGATTTGTGGTTCGTGACCACGAGCTAAAACAAGGGTTATATCAGCAGTCAAGAATGTGGTTATTATGCGATTTGGTCTCGGTCCACGAACATGATTGAACATAACTAAAGCTCTAGCTTTTTGACAACACGAGCGACAACTGTTGTCTTTTTCGTGACAGAGTTCCGGCTTTTAAAATATTTCGCACCCCCCGAGTTAAAATTAAGGTGGCTCGTGATAGTTTTCTCGCTCGGCTATTATATTTTTGTACAAGGTTACTTTTGGCTTGTTTTAAATGAAATTCGCGTTTGCCAGTCTCCATATATACTGATAAATCCTTGTTTATCCACGTATTTTCCCAGAAAAAAGTAATTCTTCATTACGCTGAAAAAAGTGTAAACTGGTTCGAGCCACCGTAGTAAAAAAGCAAAGAAAAAACAAAGCAGAAATGATCTTAGGAAACCCAAACTTTCAGGACTACGCTTTGAATAATTTATTACATTTTCTATTGTTGATCATCAATTGTTTCGCAATGAATATTGCTTCTCAAGCACTTTTCTACATTTATTTCACTTTTTCTCGAACGGTTTAAAAATATATGAATACAAAAATGTAAAAAGTAAAGCTTTTAGTAGTTTTCTCAAAAAAGAAGAATTTGGAAATATATTGCCATGTCCTCAAAATACTTTAAGACTTTAAGTTAAACTTCTTGACAGCTCAACTTTATAATTGTTATTGTTTGAAACGGAAAGACCATCGCTGAATCCTTGGTTTAAGGACTTCTTTGAGGCGAATCTTTATCACTCTCCTTCCAGGATGTTAACATAAGTTTATGGCATTCAAAATGTCCGTTCGCCCACGATAAAAAGAGTGGTGTTCGTCCTTGCTTATCCGGCAAATTGACATCAGCTCCTCGTTGTACTAACAGCTTGACGCACTCTAAATTGCCCTTCGCAGCGGCCTTATGAAGTGCCGTTTCTCCGGACGAGCTTGGCTTGTTAAGATAAGAGGGCTTTTTATCCAACAGTTCTTTGAGTTCAGAAACCGAGTCCTGGCTTGCAGCGGAAAGAATCAATGCGTATATCGAAAATGTGACCCGTTTGCAGATTTGAGCTGGGCTAGCCGTAGTGTCTTGTTGCTCGTGTCGAATACAAGATTTTACGGGAACTATTTCAGTTCTTGTTCGTACAGGACTGTGTTGAACTCTTACAGTTCTTCGATATGTCGTAGTTGTTTTAGTTGATAGTTCCTTTCCTTCACGACCTTTTTCGGCACTATCATTGTAAGGTAACAGTTTCGTCTCGCTTCGTAAACTGCTTTCCGAGCGAACCCTCCTCAAAGTGTTTTCCTCTGTCTTATTTTTCTTCCAAATAACTTCTACACCTTCCATAAATTTCATGATTCGCGGTTGTTTCTCGAGTATGAACAACTGGGTTAGCTCATTAAGTTTCTTCATTGTCCGTCTTCCTAGCTCTTTCACCGTTAGGATTAGTTTGACAAACTGATCCGTCAGACTGGCAGACTAGTAAACTTATCCTCCGGACGTTGTTTTGTTGTTTTTACACATGGCCTTTCCTTTTGTTCCGCTGCAACCCACGTCACTATACCCATAAAATCACCTTTTGTCCTGTTAATCTTTTTAAATCTATTCACAACCACGACAAGTCCTTTGTTCCGGATCGTTCAAGCGAGTTCTTACAGTCATGTCCGACTCAAGATAACTTCAACTGTTGCAACATCGCTTATTTGCTCAACACTTTTCATGTAGACTTTTTAATTTCTCTCTCTAAAATAGGACGCATTTACAGTGTTTCCAGTTCAACTTTTATGATGAAAAATTTTTAAATCCGAATGAGGAAATTTATTTGTTTTTGCGTAATACATTGTTTCCGCATGTTAGCAGGCAGGCTCCTAAAACACCACAAAATGTCCCATACTACCGTTATTTGATAAGGGACTTGGATAAAAAAAATACAGTATAAATCTAGTTTTGCTCATAAACCAAGGCGCAAACTTGTGCGATTTACGCACTGTCATTTTACTTTCTATAATCAGAAAAAGTTCTGTATTGGTTTACTATCATTTTATTACTCATTCTATCAATTTTTAGTTCGGAGGAGCTTTTACGTTAAAATTGTATTGAGGTACCTTTTTATTGGCCTCATTCGATTGTCTAATCTGAATCTTCATATGACTTTAAAAGATGCCTTAATTCAACGCAAGTTAAAAGTTAAAAGACTGATGTTTTAATTCATTCGATGAGTTCCCCATTTTCGAGAAACGGACGTTTCATTGTTTCAATTGTCTTATAAAAAATGACAGGAAATTATAAACTGAAAACCAGTCCTACGTACTTCTATAGCCTTCCCACAAACTAATTGTTTTCTTTTTTCTTTATTCGAGCTAACGGTCAAGAACTTTCCCGGTCTACGTTCCCAAAAAGGAGAAAATAGAGGGTCTGTGATCAGGCTATATTTCTACGAATATTGGCTGTCATAAGTACCTGAATCCAGTCTCCTAAGTATTTATTTCCTCACAAAAGAGAAACTCTTCTGTATAATTGTGTTTTCTAATTTTGGTAGTGAATGTACGTGCGGAGCATGTAATAATATGCTCACTCGGTTGACAACAGAAAGCAACGTTTCGCTTTGGAACTCACAGTGGCATATCCCTCCAACACTCCTTGACTTCATAGACGCCTCCACCGATCCACGAAATCCGTTATCCCCGATAAGTTACCTAAGAAAGGTGTTAAGGTCGGTTATTAGTAAGGCGGGTAAAACAAACCCACGTCAACTGTAGCCAACGACATCAGTCTGCTGATCTAAGAGGAAGTCGATCTTTTTTAGTAAACCCACGCTTTGGTAAAATTGTGGTTTTAAAAGATCTCGGCTAACTGCGTCATTTAAATACCAGGCGTTAAGTGCATTTCCTGTTACCAAGTATATGAGAGCAGCCTATATGATAGGTATGCAGGACCTGTCTTCCAATCCACAGATATGAATGAAGTGAAATTGTCTCCAATCCGGCGGCCTCAGTCAAACGTTTTTGACAATTGCTTTCGAAAAATTCCTGTTTTGAATTCTTGATTAATTATTTAAAGCTACATGTCATGGCCTTCTAAGCCAAGGCAGGACCCATTTTGCTTTCCGTATAGGAGATTGTCAGTGTTGTTATTGTTTGTTCTGGTCCGTGTATCAACTGAAAAAAAATGGCTATGGACGCCTGAGAAAAATTATGCATAGGTAGATCGCGGAGTAGTAGGGATAGAATCTTGTGATGTTAAAAGTCCTTGTTTGCTCTACATTTTTAAAAGTAAATTTTACTCTTGGAAATTGTATCAGTAATTCACATTTCAAAAAGGTTTAATTTTCTCAGTGTTTTTGATGGTATTGAATCCAAACCTCCAAATTTCAATTTATTTTCGTACTTCTCAAATTCAGATCATGTACAAACGGTGCCAACATAGCACAACCGCAAATATTAATTTGACTCCCTTTGTTTTGATCACCTGATGACTCAGTGCTGTTATCTAACTGAATGCGATTTTCATTTAAAAACAGGCGAAAACGATGTCCCAGAATGAAAATTCTGTGCCTCATTTTCTGCAATTTTATACTCATTAGACCAAACTAAGATATCGGTCCTCGACTTTCCCGCTGTTCAAAAGAGCGGCGGCCCTTCTTAAAGGAGGTAAAGGAGGATTTGTTACGTGATGGCCCGGGAGGGGGAGTAACCGAACCCCCCCCCCCCCCCGGGGCGTGATGGATGACAAGAGTATGTTTTACAATCCCCTGGCGAAAACTCTCTCCCTTCTCCTCAGAAGCGTATTTGTGTCGTAGGAAGGCTGGGGAGGGGAGAGAATGCGCGTACGAGAGAGAGGCAAAACCACAGGGACCCCAAGGACCGGATGCAAAGGATTTCTCTACTTACTACTGACCCCATTCTGAGTATCAACAGTGATAGATGCATTTGCTCCATATGTTAAAAAGAACTTTTATTTTCATCGTAGGGTAGGTATCTTACAGTATATTTCTGAGACGTGCATCGTGTATCCTTTTTCCAAAAAATCTTGTTTGAGTTGAGGCCAAAAAAAGCGCAATACAGAGTCCGATAAACGTTTTTGTTCACTCAAAACGCTCAAAAGCAGGGGGGAGGTGTCTCCAAGAAAGTCTGTGGTACAGTCCGCCTGCCAGTATGAAGTCACGTCTCGCGTCAGTGACTTTTAAAATGGTGAGCAAAGTGTTCATCGAAGAGACGGATAAAAATTTCGATTTTGTCACGGAAAACTAGACTTCATTACTTTTTTGGAATGAAATGTCCAGTGGTGTACTGAATTTTAAAGATTCCTTTCTGTCGTCGTTCAAATTTTACGGGCAATCATACCGACCGGTCGCACTTTTGAGGGTCAGTGCACAGCAAGATTAAGGTGTTTAAACACAGCAATAGGAGGTTCATCAAAGGGTGTATTTGACTTTACATTGTGCGTATTTTCAGGTCTTCAGAGCTAGTGGAACCCCATATCATTCCTCTCAAAGTTCGCTTAGCTGTAGCGTTGAAAGAGGAAGCTAAATGACAGGTATTTGTGAGAGACTGTGAGCACTGAATCTTGTTGCATTACCGCAAAAAAATATTTAAGTTTTGATTACCTTGCCGGTCCCGTGAAATAGATGGCGATCCCGCAACAAGGCCCGCAAAACAAATTAACAAAATTATACAATTACGAACACAAAATATCAAAACGGTTTACACAAGCAGATCATAGCAACACCAAAGCTCACTCACATTCAATCAAATAATCGATATATAGCGATATTTGCTAGCGTCTTAGCTTTTTCTCGACCTCGCTCATCCAAATAACTTTAGTATCCCTTGTTAATTTGCACAAGCGACCCGAGGCTCTTGCCCGTTACTATGTGAAGTCATACTGGCAGGCGGAGTGGGTCAAGAAACTAAGGTGGAAAACAATAGAGTTACCTTCCCCCCCTGCTCAAAAGCAAGAACTACTTAAACGTTTTAAACCATTAAAAAGGCTAGGCCGGTCTCTGTATGCTAAGCTTGTCTTTTAATGAATAATAAAGGTATTTTTGCCCGTGAAACAAATCGATGTAGACGGATTGATTCCTTGGTCAAGCCAGTAGTTTGATTTTCGCGCGCCGTCGTCAACTGAAGTTCCCGTTCTATTGCTAGCTAAATCAGCCTAAAAACATTACGACGCCCTGACGTCATTTAAGTGTAATCAATCTTAAAGTCGTCCCTGTATTTTTTGCTGCATCAAATCTTGAAAACTTTTTTATCAACTTACAATTTAGTTTACGAGTAGTGTATATAGTTGCTGCTGCCTGGGTATGATTTCAGTTAAAGTTATTCCCATAATCAAATCTCTTCTACGATTTTCATTGCCTAGTCCCTAGGCCTTATTATTATTCACGGCCGATGTGTTTCGTGTCACGTGGTCCGAGAAAGTTTTTGAGGGCGTCTCCCGGCCGTTCGTCTCGGACACGTCACCGAAAGGCATTGACCGAGAGGGCTTGGAAAGACGCCGTATAGGGACTAGGCAACGATTTTCAGAGATACATCATGAAAGGGCTGGACGAGGAAATTGATGCCCTGACTTAGTCACTAAACGTCACTAGAATTTGTTGTAACTACCTATTTTGGCTCTATAACTGTGAAATTTAGTGAAGATTTCTTTCAATGAATCGGCAGCGTCTCTTGATTCCTTGGTTTTTCCAAGCTTGAGTTCAGTCAGATTACTAAACCTATCTTTCTTACCCACTAACAAAGACTCTTTCATTCTCATAAGTCATTAGTGAATATAGCTTAATGAACAATTGAGCCAATAAGCAGCTCTTTCATATTTCGCACCTCGGTTCAATTGCAACCCTACAAGTGACGTATAGTCTTTCTATGGCTTTGTCTTCAATTAAACCAATCAGACGTTTCACTGCGAAACCTACGTGTCTTTACATGCAAAGGACGAAGTCAGTATGCAGTTGATATGAATCGATGACACGCTTAGTGTGTGCTGTATCTCGATTCTCATTTTATTAGGTACACACAAATGAGATGCCCTTATCCAAGCGCCGTAGCAGATCCGAATTGTCCTTGGACTTTCTCCAAGATTTTTGGACGCCAGATAAAGAAGATAAAGATTCCACCGACCATGCTGCCAAACAAAACAAAAACGTCAGCAACAAGCAAGCCCCTTGCAAATGAGAACCGCCACAAATTTTCATCGAGAATACGCCGTTAAAAGACGTTGACGATGACAATGGAAACCTACCCAAAATTCACCGCGCAGTTTCGGAAGGAAATTTGGAACTTCTCAAAGAGCTTGTTGAGAGCGGTGATGCCGATGTAAATACTCCTGATGCTGACGGATGGCCACCGCTGTACACTGCTATCAGGAAAGGAAAGCTTGAATGTGCTTCATATCTGCTGAAGAGAGGAGCTTCTGATTTTTACGAAAGACAGTACGAAGAATACCAGAGAAGGTTAGCTCTGTCCAGGACGAGAACCCAGTCTTTGAAGTGACAAATCTTTACTGGAATCCAGGTTGAGTATATTTACAGTCATAGAGGATTCAAACATGGATAGAAGTGAATTTGAGAGAAAATCTTTCAGTATCTGGCGTTTTATATGTTACTCATGCTTGAAAAAGTCTTACAGTTACACTCAAAGCCTGTTTATTATTTAGTTAGTATTTGCTGGACATTCCAGACACTTTATTATGGTAGTGAGAAAATTTCCATTTGTTATTTAAATCATGATCGCCAAACGTCTGTTGTTATTCCAGGAGCTGACTGTTTCATCACGCAATTCACTACACTAGATCGGTGTCCCAGCAAATTTCGCGCGCGAGAAGCGAACATGTGTCACCCTTATAAAGTCTACATTGACATTTGCGAACTCTTTAGTGTCTCTTCGCCTCCGGCTAATCTGGAGTAACATTAACAGGTCGCCGTCATGATGTACAGCAATGCACCGAAGCTGAAAAACTAAAACAAAACATTACTGGATTAATTCGCATGCCGATTTAGTAATATTCAGCTCTGCTGATGATTCGGTCGAAAACTACGTTCCTCAAATAGAAATCTCTATGCTGCAGTGAGCCTCTTATCAAAAAGCGGATCTCTATTATGTTTTTATCGAAATTTATAGTTATTTAATGTTGGCCGAAGTTGGCGAAAGGCCCGACAGCCCAAACCGAACACGTTTGTTTGAAACAGCAGCTGACATTATTCAAGTGATGAGGTGTCTTATAGTTTTAAGTGTGGCATAAACTGCTTTTTTTACAATTTTTATAGTTATCAGTTCATTATTTATTTTCATTTCTAAATATATTTATCTTTACATGTAAATATATATATTCATCATAAAAACAAAAACACCCGCCATTTCTGTGGATATTTATTGTTTCAAAAACTGCTAAGGGAATCAGTTAATCCCTCAGTGCTTCTAAAGTAATGAAAACTTACGGAAGTACAATGAAGCCAAAAAATATCCTTTATGATGTACCTTGAATACTCTCCGTTTGTGCGTTATAGCTTTTTTAAATGTGTTTGGTTTACGGTGCGCCTTAGCAAATTAATTATGGGTTTGCTTAATCTACCTATTGCAATACAGTCACATTGTTAATGTAACAGCAGTAATAGCCAACGAAATAATATGCAACTAACCTTTTTCCATATTGTCTTGACGTTTTTCTCGTGAGAAAGAGTCGACCTGAAGGCTCAGTGTATCTAGTCAAGTGATTAGAATGATTTTACTTGAACCATGAAATAGTTGGTAGAATACTATGCGTTATTATGCACTAATTCTATTGTCTTCTTCCGTTTATTTGTGGCCATGCTATTATACACTACAGTCGAACTTCCCATAAGCGACAACCCAAGATGCGAAGACTTAGTGGTCGCTTACGAGAATCGAACCACAGGGGGTTTCTTCCGAGTAGAAGTCCGGACACATCTACTTTAAGGAAGAGAATTTTATTTCCTGCACTTTCCAAGTTACGATATGTGCAGTTCCATGTTGTTACTAAAGTTCTTTGTATATTCTCACAGTTGGATAGTGCACACAGAGACCATAAGAGATCAGAAAACTCGTCAAGTGGTCGCTTCAAGAGGTTAAAAACAATAGAAAAAAGTATTAAACCGTCGGCCCGAAATAGTGGTCGCGGATGCTTACAGGAGGTGGTCGTTTACCAGAGATTTCAACTGTAAGACTTAAACTGGGGAAGTTTTGGTGTTTTGGATAGGTGGTCGCACATGTACTGTTTGAAACATCATCAAGTCCACGCACGACTGCCTCAAAGCAAACCATGCAGAATATTGTAATGGCGACTGTTGACAACACTGAATGAAACTTTGCGGACTTCTCCGGAAACCAAGTTTCTTCTTCCGATTAATTTCAAGCGATTAAATGGTCTAAAAATAATTTTGGTAAAATGTAAATATCCCAAGAGCTAGACTGGGCGTTTCCCTCTTTATCCCATACGCCACTTGCACATCTCCTATAGTGCACCTCATGTGCCCCAGGAGAAATGAAAAACAAAGGCTATGCAAAATTTGAGGGGTGCGAGGGGGGGGGGGGGGGGGGGGGTGGCAAATAAGGTGGATTATGGGAGATGTGCAAGTTGCGTATTAATCCCTCTTGACCGTGCTGCAAACGTGTACTACCAAAAAATAATGATTATTATATTATAACTGAATAGGGGTTGCTCTTGGTTTTACTTATGTTTTACATGAACATAAACGTCGTGATATTGATTACGATTGTATAGTAACCATGCCGATAGTCATGAAGATAAGAACGTTAAGGCTTGTGATTGTCTTGGGATCAGTTTTTGTATGGTTAAGTCTTATTGTAATGGACATTTGTTTATTCAGCCAGCAGGAATGTATTTCAAATCCGACCGGACTCAAGGCGTCCATAATTTTTTCCCTGGACCGACTTTCATTTCAAGAGTCATCGGTCACAGATTCTGAAGAAAACGTTCTAGACTTGCCAAGGGGACTAAATCACCATGTATGGTTAAACTCTTGTATGGACACGATTGAAAAACTTTGCAACTTTCCAGTTTTTCCGATGGCGCCCGATGAGAGGAAAGTGACATTTCGAACAGGATTTAATGGTGCAACAGAGCATTCTGGATTTGATGGCCATCGCCTATTTGGTTTCGTGATTCCAAATGCAACTAGCGAATATCATTTCGCCGTGGCATCGAACGGATTTGCCGAAGTTTGGTTAAGTTTGAACAACAGATGGAGAGGGTCGAGAAAAATTGCCCACATCACTCCTTTTGATGCGTCCTCTGCAGCAACAAAGTGGCAGTTTAATGTCTCCAGAACACAAATCTCAGCAGCAATTCATCTAAAAGCCAGAAGACGATACTATATAGAGATATTGCATACTAATAACGCTGAGAGCAATGTCGATAACTTTCTTCTTGTTGCTTGGAAACGCTCTCAAGAGTCTGACTTCGAAATAATTGAGGGGAGATCTTTATCTTTATACACGGAAGACGAGGAAAAAGGAATATACAAAATATTCGACGATGAACTGCCAGATGCTGTTGCTTGTGAGACAAAAAATGAAAAAGGCCATGCAAATAAATATATGAGGGCAGAAACGCTTCACTATCTTGAGCACTCAGAAGTTGAGGGTATATTGGACTATTGTGAGTACAAGCCCAGCTATGCTATCGACCGTTCCAACGTGCAGGACTTTCGACGGTACG
Organism: Porites divaricata; assembly: GCA_038088405.1. Classification (NCBI taxonomy): domain Eukaryota; kingdom Metazoa; phylum Cnidaria; class Anthozoa; order Scleractinia; family Poritidae; genus Porites; species Porites divaricata. The sequence goes on from JBBMOI010000009.1 coordinate 2,146,314, forward strand.
AAGGAGTGAAAGAGCATGTCCGCAGAATGTACGGCTTTCCTTTTCCGATTGTTCATGGTATTATAAGAGAGAAAAAATCCTGGGTGCCTTTTTTCGCTGAATATCCTTTAGAAGCGGACGAGGCTTGGCTAATAGTATACAAATACATGGACGCCCTTCGTCAAAGATCTTCTGGGTAAGTGATATTAAGGAGCTGGTCGTTTATTATCTGTAAGGAGGGACCGGCCATTTTGAGAAAGCTGAGCAGATTTTAAAACCGACCCCCCACTTCATCTTATTTTTTTGAAAATGAGCCCCCACAAATTTGACATATTGTGAAAGTGACCCCCCCCCCCCCCCCCCCCCCACCCCACCGAATTTTTTAGCTAGAAACTGAGCCGAATTTCCGTCACCACATGCTTAATATTTACAAAGATCGGTGTTTTTTTTATTCACGGTTGTTACCACAAACCATTGCAAGAACGATTGTTTTGTACCATCGGAAGTGCTACTGATTATTGATTTGCATGCTAAACTTAATAGTCTTATTAATATGTATTTACTGTTACTTGACAAGTTGTATTCTTTGCGGCTTTGATCTAGAGATGAATCGTCGACCCAAAAATTATGGAAAACAATGCCCTGCTTGAGTGTTCCAGTTCGCGTCTGACAGAATTTGTGGTACACCATCGTATCCATGTCGTTTGCCAGGTCTGCGTTTCAGAGATTTATACAAAAACCCTAAATTTTAGTAAGCATCGCACGTTCAATTCGCGCACTTGCATCATTATTTGGGGTCAGCAGTCTTCATTTAAACGTGAACCGGGCGGTTTGAAATTGTGGACGCCTTGCGAACTTCGGAGCGAGTACGGCCCGCACTATCTTCGTCCGTCTCATTAATTGACTTGTTTGGATCCCCGGCATAGGGGAAATCCCAATGCAGAGAAGTATTTATGATATTTAACAATTAGTCGCCGAAGGCGACATAAATATCGACGAATAGTCACCGAGACGAAGTTGAGGTGATTATTCGCCGATATTCACGTCACCTTCAGCGACTTATTGTTTTAGTATAATTACATTGATGATTATTTGAGAAAATAAAATTATTGATCAATTCCGACTCCGAAACATCAACAAATCTGGCTGCCATTTTGAAAACTGCTAGCCTTCAATGTTATAATCACCGCGGGGTGATTATAGCGGGATGAAGCGAAGCTCCTAGCCAATCATAGCGCCCTATTTTCGATAATCATCAACGTAAGTATAGCAAGACTAATTAATTAACGCGTGTTTTAGTACTATCAGAAAAGACTGAAGTTGCAAGCAGTGTTTAACCACTACTGTCAGAGGATAGTTTGAATGAGTTGTCGATTTAGTGTATTACTATCAGGCTCATTATTTTCTGCGCGTGACTATCCTTTGGATCATCGGGGAAATCCCCAGCTACAGATTAGTATTTGAAATACGATTCATAAACACGCGCTCTGCTATCAAAAAAGAATGGAGTTTTAGTTTTCGTCTGAATGAGTCGGCGATTCAGTGTATTTATCGATTTTCTTTTCTGGAGATACTGAAAAGAATACACTAACAGTGTATTTGTCTATCTCCCAGAACCTTAAGTCTGTAAATTTGTCCGTGTCAGTGTAGTTATTCATTTACAAAACCCGCTCAAGAGAAGTAACAACCGGATCTCGCAGGCTAGTCTTTCGCTGTAGTTTCAGCTTTCCGAAAAATTGATATTATACCTTACATCGATTTCTTGGCTTATAATATTATAACAGTAAAATATATCTTTATACCACTTCTCTTAAAATGACCCCCCAGGTAACGCTTCCTTTTCTGAAAATGACCCCTTAAAACAATCAAGAGTCAGAAAATGACCCCCCAGCAAAATGCCCCTCCCCCCCTTACTAGTAATAAAGGACCAGCCCCTAATCAGTATTATGAGCAACGTTTTTAGAAAGCACCACTACCTTAACAGCCCAGAGGTACCTTACAAAGACAATAAAAAATCACAAACAAGATAGAAAATGTAATTCGTTATGGCATAGTGAAGAAAATAATATCCAAGCGTCCCCAGAAGGAAGATCTTGACCCTGGAGTTTTGCGGAGATTAGCCGGAGCAGCCCCGAAGCCAACATATTAGGTGTGTTTGAAGGAGCCAGATCGTTGAGTGCTTTTAATTCTGTGACGATAACAAGGTAGTTTAAGGGAGATCAATGAAGTTTTAACAGAATGAACCTGTTCAGGGCTGCTTTATAGCGTTGAGGCGGTGGGATACAGGATGTATGGCACGAGCAATCTCCTGCTTCAAGATTCAATTTCCTGCCCCTTACCATTTTCGTATTTCCTTGCATTTAAAAATTTTTCTTCTTATGTCAAGTACCTAGTTAAGAAAACTGCGTCCGAAAAAATAACTTAGAAAGAAAGTGCGATTGATTGTGCTCTATCAGCAACTAGAACTTTAGAAGCGAGACTGAAGGGAACTGGAATGAGTTAACTTTTGCAAAGACTTCTGGGACTGTTACTAGAGATAGAGGAAAAACATTGGCCAATAGGGACCTTATCGGCGACTTCCTTGAAAACGTTGTTAAAAAACAGAGTTCCCATCCTTTCAAACGTTTTCGCGATAATGCCAAATTGCCCAGATACTTAAAAGAAGGGACTTTATGTTCGAGGTGAAGAGAACGCGTCCGAGTTCGGACAAGGATGTAGAATTTATCGCCTTGTCGTTCCTGTTCTCAAGTAAACTTAAAATTTAGCCATGGGGGGAAAAGGCAAAAAAACAAAAACCAACGCGGAGCCTGGTCCCATACTACAAAAAAGCGTGCAGAGTTGTTGTTTTGCTCATTAAACCTATCGCTGTTTTGACGTTGCCGTTGCTGTCGTAGTTTGGTGCGTCGCCAGTAACGATCCCAGAAATAATTGTTGGACGCATTTCGGCTCTAGAATAGTCCTTCTCGTTTCTCAAGTGGCGAATGTAGAAATGACGACCTCGTCTTCAATCTTGAACGTAACAAGCAACGTTCTCGATTGGTGTACTTGTGCCGAATTCATTGTCACGTATTAAATAAAATCATTTTTTTCGTCGTGTTTCTTTAAATTTTCACTAAATTAACATTCGTTTTTAAACCCATAACTGAGGAAAATATTTCAAAGTCTACCTTCGTTGTTATGGCAACATCTTTGTTCCCAATTAGTAATATAAAAGAACCAAAACATAGCTTGATATAAAATTCTATTAAAATGACAAGCTGTGTGACAGTTCTATCAACGCACCCCCTCCCGTCTTTTGTACTAAATGAATCAGTAAAATAAATATCGATATTTCTTTCTTGTTCGCTGGCGCCCTTCAGGGGTGTAAGATGATTGCAGCCGCCTTAGCGTTTCTTGGTGATTCGGAAGGGTGAAGTCACCAAATGACTTAATACAAAGGCTGAAATGACACTAAAAAATACCCACACCACAACACAGAAGCGAAGCAACAATGGTTTCAGCATTAGCACCAAGAAACAACCACATTAGCGCTACTGAGAAGCTCCGTTGTCTACCTGCCATTAATTCACAAGCCATTTCATATCCAACGAGAGACCGCTCGTGAAAGAATTGCCAAATGTAGGCTTTATTGCGGGTGTCAAAAGTATTTATTTTGCGGCCTTCTAGTTATACAGATAAGTGAAGCTAGTCATAATTAATCAGTTATTTTTCATCAATTTTGTCGCATTCATCATCTTCAATAGAACCCCTCTGTAAACATCCTTAGGGCCGTGACGTTCGCCCTTCAGTAAACTATTCATTATCAATTCGTCTTCAGTGGGGAGTTTCTTTCAACCTTTCAATTTCAGAGTGAAGGTTGTTCTATCTTTAAAATTTGTGGAAAAAGGCTTGTGGTCGGATCGTCCATTTAAATGAAACTTTCATTTTTAGAATTTTACACTGAATGAAGTTGAGAATTTTTGATTTTACTTTAGTCTCATTTGGCATGGAATGAAAGACTGGAAATAGACGGATGAAAGTAGTAATATTTCACTATTACTTGAACTTGCGGTGTTGTCAAATGTGACGAAGTCTTCAGAGTTTATTCGACAAGAAAACAGCTGATACAACCAAAGTTACTCTGCAGTTGATAGGCATCGATTGATAAATCAGTTACTGCTACAGGAAGTTTGATGTGAATCACGCCATCTAATTGTTGCAGCTCAAGGAAGGATCGTTTTATCTTGCACAGGTCGTCCGGGGTGTGAGCTGACTGATACCTGCATGGTAAAAGGTTAAAATTCCTGTATTTTGGGGGCATGACCACTGATCAAAATTAAACACCGTGTTAAGAAATTCTCAGTGCCTTCATCCTAGCGTCACTGGTGATCAATTCATTTTCATGGACCAATTGACTTGGGTTTTTGCAAGACAGGCAAATGCTTCCGTCATTTATTGTTATGAATTTCAGTCAAAGAATTAAGTGGAGCTTGTTTATATTTACAATCTTCATCTCTTTTCTCGTGTTCTCTGTTCACTTTTGTCTGTTTGGTCAGCGACAATGTTTGAGGCTTTCGAAAATAACGACGGAATCGTCAAAGCTGTTAAAGACATATGCACCATCGAAATCGTCAGAATATTCCACGGAACACGAGGTGATTCCAGGTTTAAGCCAGCACATATGGCAAAGCAATTGTTTCAACAACATAGAAACACTCTGTAATTTTCCAGTTTTTCCGAATGCGCCAGACATGAGAAATGTTATACTGAGCACTGAAATTCTGACCGAATCTTATAGTCAGCGATTATTTGGTTACCTCCTTCCAGATTTAACAGGTGAATATTATTTCGCTGTGTCTACAAATGGCTACGCGGCAATTTGGCTCAGCTCAAGCAAAAATTGGGAGGAAGCAAAAGAAATACTGTTCTTGAGGCCATTTGACTTACAGAAGAGGCAGATCTCCACGAGAATTCGTTTTAAGGCAAGGAAGAGATATTATTTAGAAATAGTCTACGCACCCGGTTCACCGAATAATATTGAGAACAACTTTCTTCAAGTTGCTTGGAAAAGACCGAGACAATCTATTTTCGAGATTATTGAAAGCAAATTTTTATCATTGTATAAGAATGACATCGAGAAATGGCAGCTTCGTTTGTACGACGATGAATTGCCCGAGGCTCTCCCATGCAGGGTGAAGAATCACAATAGCTATAGAAACAAGTTCATGAGACCGGAGAGTTTGCCCTACTTGAAGCACCAAAACGTGCAGAGGACTTTGAATTATTGCAATTATAGGCCTAGTTATCTTGTTTACCGCGGGGATTTGTCGTCGTTTGGTCAGTACGACGGAGTTTCTAAGTATACCCGGAAGACCCACAGTTATCGGTTCCCCAATGTCAAGGGTGTCACCAGGAATCCTGGGGCTGAACGGACGTTTATAGCTGAGTATCCATTAGATAAAAATGAGGTTCGATTCATAGTTAAACGGTATATGACCGCCCTTAGCAAGGCCTATAAGGGGTAAGTGACAACAATCTCTGAACCTCAGAGCGATTTTCGTCTGACCTTGAAATGAAAACTCGCGAGCAAAACAGAAACAACAAACGAACGGAAATAGAGCGATTTGATTGCTTTATCCGGAACGGATACAAACCCGCGTGGCTTTTGGTTGGTTAAGCAAACGCTCGGGTGAAAAACCTTCTTGCCCGCGAACTTAATACTTCGCTTTGACGTCATACTGCAACACGATTGGCCAATCGAACAATGCCTTCTCCATATTAGGATTTTCTTTGGCGAGAAAACGAACAGGTCATGTTTTGATCTTTTTGTCGGCTGGCTGATAAAACAAATAACGAACACTTACCGAAACCATTTTTCAAAGTCGTACGAAAATTGCTCTAATGTGATTTCGTTTGTTTATTCGCCTAAGCCTCGAAGCCAAGTCGGACTTTGAATTTAAATCAAAATCGGCCTATTTAATCTTAAAGCTGATATTGGAGAATGAACTGATGGGTTTCTTTTATGGTCCAGGGGCCTTTCTGGTAGCTCGAAGGCTATGCTCCCCTGACCACAGCACACTTACCTCCAACGCCATTTAGAATAATTACATTGATGATTATCGAAAATAGAGCGCTGTGATTGGCTAGGAACTTCGCTTTATCCCGCTATAATCACCGCGCGGTGATTATAGCATTGAAAGCTAGCAGTTTTCAAAATGGCAGCCAGAAAATTTTGATGTTTCGGGGTCGGAAATTGATCAGTAATTTTATTTTCTCGAATAATCATCAATGTAATTATACCAAAACAATTAGTCGCCTCAGGCGACGTGAATATTGGCGAATAGTCACCTCGACTTCGTCTCGGTGACTATTCGCCGATATTTATGTCGCCTGAGGCGACTAATTGTTAGAGCGATTTTCGTATGACCTTGAAATGAAAACGGGCGAACACAACAGAAACAACAAACGAACGGAAATAGAGCGATTTGATTGGTGTATCGAACGGATACAAACGCACCTGGGTTTTGGTTGGCTAAGCGAACGCTCGGGTAAACAAACTTCTTGCCCGAAGAACTTTCTAGAAATTGCTTTGACGTCATACTGCAACACGACTGGTCAATCGAACAATGCCTTCTCCATATTAGGGTTTTCTTTGGCGGGAAAACGTAGAGTCCATGTTTTGTTCTTTCCATTCATTGGCTGATAAAACAAATAACAAACACTTACGGAAACCATTTTTCAAGGTCATACGAAAATCGCTCTAATTAATACCAGCTCTCTTGTGTTCTTTGATGAACCTGAGTATAAAGCAGACATGATGACGTCACTTCTCATTTCTGGATAGTGATACGTCATCAGTATGGATTTTCTGCGCTCGTTTCCCAGACGTCATTTCGCGGGGAAATCGGTAGTGGTGGTGTCGCGAAATGTTGTCTATTTTCTCCGGCTATCTTTTTTTCTTTGTTCAGTTTTTGAATATGAAGAGCAGAGTGTAAAGAAGTGCACAAAACAACTCCGGAGGATTTTCGACGGATACTACCCTTTAAAACTTAAAGATCACACAGTGTTTTTCTTTCTAAACGCTAGTTTTGCTTTTCAGAAAATATGAACTCGAGTCCATAAAGCACGTTGAGAAGAAGGAAGATCCTGGGAAAGGAGGAAGATACTTTCTAGAACTTGTTGTTAAAGATCTTACCGACGGAAAAAGATATATCTTAGCAGAATATGTCTTTCAACCGAATGGAAGGAATATTCCATTGTGTTACCCTGAGGGCCTGGTCTGGAACAGAACAGCAGATGTCTACCTGATTCTCACGGCCAAGAACCTGGGTCGGTGGGTTCATCATTTTATCAAGAATGTTGAAAAGATTTTTCAGGAAACGAAAGATGAGCATTTACATGTGGTTGTATACGACTTTGACAGCCCCGATATCAATTTAAAACAGGCTTTCGAAAGAAGTACCCTAAAGAATTACCGTTATATTATTAAGCCTGGAAAGTATTCGCGCGTGCTTTCATTAAGTGAAGCTATAGAATCCATAAAGGATCCAAACGCCATCATTGTCACAGTAGATCTACACCTTGATATTGGAAGTCAGTTTATTAACGACGTACGCAAGGTGAGAATAAGTGAAATGAATGTGTGCTTGTGGACCTGGGACCCGTTTCTCGAAAGTCCCGGTATCTTTTCGGGCCCGAAAAGTTGTTTATGTTTGACGCGTTTGCATTCGAGATCGGAGTTTCAATAATTTTAGAAAACAATGCAATGAAACCATCAGCTAACGAAGCATAATTAACTGGTTTGTGCGCCAAGAACTGTGATCAATTTATGCTTCTGGGCAACCGAGCCTGGTTAATTAGACAGGACCCAATGCCTTCCAAACGTGCTCGGTATCAATCGTACCCCTGACAAAGGCGGTAGCTTTTGGGGCCCGAAGGCAAACTTTAAATCAAAGCCTGTTGAGTTAATCCCTACTATTCGAGAAACGGGTCCCTGACCTGTTATATTAGCTATAGGGAGCTTAAGCAACGACGACGGTGACGGCGACGGCAACGGCAACGAGAACGGCAAAAAAAGCAATAGGTTTATATTAGCAAAACAACAACTTTGCACGTGCATCACGCATTTTTGTACATTTCTTTGCCGTCGCCCCACGACTACAACGTGAAAGTGCCTAATTTCACGTTTTGTTGAGGACGTGAACACAAAACAACGATTTTCTTTTTCTCTTCCTGAACTTTGCTACAGTCTTTTAGAATTGAACTCCAGAAAAAAAAAAAGGTTGCCAACATTTTACGAATTGCAAGAGTTGGAATAAACGCGATAAAGTTTGAAGCAGCGCGAATTCACTTTTTTAGCGACGTTTTCGTAGCCGTCGCCGTAGTTATTGCTTAAGCTCCCTATTTTTACTCATGGACTGGGGTTGTTCGGGGTTGGTCAGCATCCCAAACGATTCGTCAATTTGGTAGGTGTTCTGGTAAGAGACAGTCCCCCTCCTCATTGCCCCATCACATTACCTCAGGGCCTGAATCAACCACTGCTTAAAAAGAATGATAAATAGGCGATATAGTGCGCCAGAGTTACCTCTCATAAATCGAGGTGAGTCAACTAATACTCCACGGGTCCAGTTTTTCATTCTATAGCATGTGTTTTCTAGAGAGAAGTGAAGCTATGAATATTCCAGGGGCAGATCTAGGGAGCTTAAGCAGCAACGTTTTTGAGCGACGGACGTCAACCGGAAGTGGACTTTTTGCATCATTGGGCAGTGGTTTGGTTAAAACTCTCGGGTAAATCGTCTTTAAAAGAGAAAGGAAAGTTAGCAATGAAAATTTGTTAGCGTCAAGGCATACAAAAGGAAGAAAACCTCGCTTCCGGTTGACGTGCGTCGCTAAAAAACGTCTTTGCTTAAGTTCCCTAGCCTGCGGCTTTCTAATGCAACTGGTATTCTGCAGGGGGAAAAAAACTTTGTGGTTCATTGGTGTTGAAGTAAAACATGAGACGAGGTTGAAGGATTTATGCTAAACGCCGTAAAAATGGTAGTTAAGATGGTAGTTCCTTAGTGGTCCACCCACTGCTAAGAAAATTCCTGCATCCGCCGCGGGATTCCTCTTATTTCAAGCCCAAAATTTTTTAAGGGTGACTGACATATTGTCCTTTACTTCTCAGCACTGTGCGAAAGGAAAGACGGCTTACGCTCCCCAGGTCGTTTTTCTACAATGCGGTGGAAGCAGTGCTTTGCCTAAGGGTTTCTGGTATCACTATAGCTATGGAACAATAGCAATGTATAAACAAGACTGGGACAACTTTGGGGGATTTTCAGAGGAATTTCTCGACAAGAAAACATGGGGTGGCGAGGACTGGGACATAATCGACAGCGCCGTCAAGGGTGGACTAGAAATAGAACGAAAACGATCTCCGTGGATCTACCATTATTATCACACTAAAGATGGAATGTGGTAAAAATCTTGTCTCTGAATCAGAATAAGAACGATGACATATATATCGCATTGAATAGGACATTCCAAAAGACCAATTCCGTTTTTCTTAAAATTCATACATGGCTGCGATGCGAGGCTTGGGGGAATAAAACAAAAGAAACCATCTTGAGGCTCAGTGATGAATAAAACATTTCTTTTGTTTTATTCCCCCAAGCCTCGGAGCCACGTATGAATTTTAATATATCGAAAATGGTCTATATTTGACCGTCACACTCGCTGCGCACTAAACAATAACCTTTGTACGGATATGTGACCGGATTTTTTTAAGTAATACGAGCAAGAAATCCATGCAACTTTTCGGTGTACTGGATGTCACCACGTACTGACTCAAAGTGCGCATTCAGTAAGCATACATTGCGTAGTTACACTCGTCGTTGGCTTTGAAATAAAGTTGAGTAGCTTGAAATAATTAATAATTAATTTTTAAGGTTTGTACAGTCTAATGAGTTGTGGGGGGTAGCTTTGCTCCGACGACCCTTTTTTGTAATTCGAGCCCTGACCAAAACCCCGTGTAATCATCCTTCAGTACTTAAGGTAAATGATGCTTCAGAAATCCAAGTACTGAATGAAATATATAGACTAAGTACTAATGACTGACAACTGGCTGACCAACTTTCCAAGGGTTTTTGGAGGAAGAGCTACGAGCATCCGAACAAACTGGTGGTTGTTTTGAATAAATTATGTGCGCAGAAATAATATCAGTGTCGTGAATTTGGAAATACTTTGAATTAAAAATAAAAATATGTTTTTGAATTCGTATGACAAAGCATATGCAGATCTCGCTGGGTGCCATCCGCCTCCGGCCGACCGTCCACACGCCTATCCGTTTTTGTTTGAAAATGGGGATATTTTTCCCTCAAGGTTTGGCCTACCGTTCACACTTATTCGGTGAAAAACGGTCGCTGAAAACGCATCTTTTCAAAACCGCTCTCCAGAGTAGAGATGTTTGAAAAGCCGGCTTTTCGTTTCCGTGCAGTCTAGACAAACGAAAATGGAAATTTTCGAATACGATGATGTCATACATCATATACTTCTAGTTAACGCATGCTTAATAAGGTATGCTATCGTATTTTCATCGTTTCAGCGTTTTCGTGTGAACAGGCGAAAACGATTCGAATATGCTACTTGTAGATGCCTATTTTTTTTTTTGAAAACGGAGAAAAAGATGTCCATTTTCAAAAAAAAATATCCGGTACGTGTGGACGGGGCGTTAAAGAGAAGTAGCCGGAGAAAGCAGCCGACAATTTGCGTCGTAAACTGTCGGCTGTTTTCTCAGGCGGAAGAAAAAGAGGCGGCAGTTGTTTACTACACTATTACCCGCATGTAGCAAGATTAATTATAATCGAGAAGTTTATTTAATTATGAAAAAATGATAATAATAGTAATAATAATAATAATAATAATAATAATAATAATAGACACTAGATATCAATTTATAGACCCAAAAGTACGCTGGAGGTTGTAAGAATTACTTTAATTTTACAATTTTCCGAGTGATTAATTTTGCGAAAAATCTAAAGCCGAGTTTCACGAGTATTAGATGCGGATTTTTTTTTTAACAAAAAGGGCGAAAATTTGTAGGCGTAAGTTGTTGTTGTTGTTGCTGTTTTTTTGTTTTTTTTTTCAACATAGGTGGTGTATTTTTAAGCGGTCAGCATTAGATCCCACCTGCCGTAGCCCCTTTCTCCTCTTAAGAAATCTACACAGGGTAGAACTGTTTTCTGCTTTTATATCACACTTAGATGATAGTTCAAGCTGGAACACAGGCGGCCCAAGCTCAGTGTGTGAGTTTAATAGTTAATCCATGTAGCTTCATATTGCGTAATTTAAAATGGCCGTGAATATAAAGGATTTGTATGGGAATTCAGGTAAAAGATTCAAGTAGATAAAACTCGCTAGAATGTTCAATAAAATACAGCTTACCGCGTTTACATTGCTTGCTTTTGCTTGCTGTGTGGTTATTTTCCCGATCCATTGCGATTTAAGCGATTTCCTTTAACCCCGAGTTTCCACTCATGAGGTGGTAATGATAACCATTTTTAAGCAATGTGCAGCCTGAATGTGGAGCTACGCTATTGGCGTGAAAGTGGAAGCAACAACGACTATTAGTCAAGTCAAGTCAATTTTTATTTAAACTCACACACAGAATAATTAATTTTACAAATCAGTGCTTTAAAATACAAAGAAAAAAGAAAAATCGAGAGATTGCGAAGGAAAAGAAAAATTTCAATTGTAGGTTCATGTGCAGAGTTTGGGACACCTAAATAGTTCATGGAACTAACCGAGTAGGGGACCCAAACAAGAATATGAGTAGAAGGAATATAGATACAAAATAGTTGTTTTAGATAAAAAGTATTACTTCATCATGAATTAGATAGTAGTTAAAGATAATATAGTCGTAAAACATTAATTAAGAATCAATAATAGAATTATAATTATCAATCACAGAATTCTTGATATGTCGACGAAAACTGGAAAATAGCTTAATTTTCTTCACATTAGTAGATAAAGAATTCCAAAGTTTTGGACCAGTGTAACTGAGAGAACGGATGCCGTATTGAGTTTATGAACGGAGTAACAAACAGATTATCAACATGTGATTGACGAGTATTATAAAATACAGAGAGCTGATGGGTATTTATAAAGATGAAGAAATGTTAAACATGTCATTGGCATTTTTATATTTAAAAGCAAGAATTAGTAGCTACAGGGCTAGGCCGAGACAAGGTTATTGTGACACACATTTTGGCTGTAACTAATCTTCCCTTAGCTGCCCTTGTATTTTCAGTGTTGCCCAAAGTGGATTGAACTACTAGTACCATACTCGCAACTTTAAATATCACTGATAAAAAAAGCACCACATTTGATATTTTTAATTTATTAATGCTTCCAACGTATGCAAATAACATTCAGAAGACAAATAATAAAGCAAAACGAGAGCAATACAATTATTTCGCCATCTGGGAATACTGCGTTAAAAGCCTGTTAGTAACAATGCCGTCTAGACAAATGCGCATATTTATTTTAACGCTGTTTGCCATTGCCACAACAACAAAATGAGACAGACTGCAGGTGTTGCTAGAAAAGCAAAGATAACATCTTTAAGGCGGTTGCTATTAGTTTTCAGTGTTTTAGTTGCAGGTTTCAATATTGCTTTCTTAATTGCATGGCAACTCAATCGATCATCTCTTCGAAACTGGAAGAAAAGATTTGTATTAACAGAAACCAACTTTATTATTACAGAGGATAAAATCAAGCCTGAAAATTTTCCGTCCAAGGGTTTGAATCAGCATACGTGGGAAAAAAACTGCCTGATAAGTCTTGAACAACTTTGCAACTTTCCAATTTTTCCCAAGGCACCGGATAAAAGAAGCTTGGTGAACAATGTTAATATCCTCTTGTCAGCCAGTGAGGTGGATGGCCTTCGGTTGCTGGGCTTTCTTCAACCGAATGTAACTGGCGAGTATTTTTTCTCTGTTACGTCGAATGGATTCGCCGAGGTTTGGCTAAGCTCAAGCCATAATTGGAAGAATGGACGGAAAATTGCATACACCAAACCTATGAATACATCTGCAATGATTTTTGGAACAGTGGTTCAAAAATTTCCCACTAACCGCGTTAAATTGTTTTCGGGACAGAGGTACTACATTGAAGTAATGTATTCTCGTGGCAGGCAAAGTGAAGGACAAAGTTTAATCCAGCTTGCTTGGAAGAGGCCAGATAGAACTGGCTTTGAACTTATACAAAGAGAGTTTTTCTCACCATATAAAAACGACAGTGATAAAGCTCAAATGAAAGTTTACGATGACGACTTGCCAGATGTGCTTGCTTGTTCACTGACAACGCTAAACAGTAGTAACAAATACATGAAGCTAGAAACACGTCCAACGTTGGAAAGTGTGTACGTGAGCAAGGCGTTAAATTTCTGCGAATATAGACCCAGTTATCTTCTTAATACCACGAAAATAACTAACTTCGACCGATACCACGGCGTCTACAGACATGCCCACAAAACCTTCACCTTTCCAAACACAGAAGTGGAAGGACTGACTCCCTTGCGGGCCACCATCTTTTTGGCTGAAAGGCTTTTGAGTGAAAGAGAAGCTCGCGGGGTAGTTGATAGATACATGACTGCCCTTGGGGAAAGTTACCCAGGGTAAGTAGACTGTTCTTCTAACGTAAATTGTTCACCATGCTCGTTATATGGGAATCCCAACCTCATACCTAAGAAAAAGTGGTTGCGGTGTGGTCGACTAAGAGCCCGTTCTGATACCTAACCAGTTTCCCTTTCGTTTTTAAAGCAGCGAATTCTCAAGGTCCTCTATAGGTTTTTCGGGGCCTGGGGCCCGTTTCTCGAAAGTCCCGGTAACTTTTCGGGCCCGAAATTAAATATTCAAATCGAAATATAAAGGATAAGAGCACTTGTCCTGGCTAGCAAACTACTCTGTTTTGTTTCATTAACTGATAGTTTTATCACGTTAGATGCAAAACTATTTAAACCTCTATCTTGCATGAAAACAACAACAGCTCTACGGGCCCGTTAATTATCGGGACTTTCGAGAAACGGACCCCTGGGGTTTCTCTTATTATTTGAAGCATTGGATTCGGGATTTGAAAGCAAAATCGATGCAAGTTTAGGGATTGAAAGTAGGTTTGGGAGGTGGGATGCCAAAATAACCCTCCTGGTGCGGGATTGCACGAAAGTTTGGGTCGGAAATACGGGATTGAAGAACCCCATTGGAGACCATCAATTCTAGAAACAAAGAATTTAAACAAGGGTTTTCAGTTGCTTACAGGCCAACTATATTATCCTTTTCTTTGTTTTCTTGTATGAACTCGAGCCTTTAGGAGAGTTTTCGAACAAAGTGTGAAGGAGCTGTATATTCCGTGGTGACCTTCGACAGACCTCTGACTAAATTTTCAGGCCATGTAATAGATAATAGTAAGTAAATTACTTGAAAAAATCAGTTTTAAGGAAGAGATTTTAAGCTGGATTTTATTTCATTCTTGAATTTAAAAAGCCTAGGATTCGTGCACAAGCCTGCAAGTGCTGACTCGCATGCGCGCTCAAAACTTCTTATAGATAACACTATGATGTCATTAAAACAAACAAAAAAACTATTATTTATTCACTTCTATATGGTATTTTTGATGCAGAAAATACAATCTCGAATCTATTACGCGAGTAGAGATGAAACATGATCCTCAGAAAGGAGAAAGATACTTTCTTCAACTTGTTGTCAAAGATCTGATGGACAAAAAGAGCTATAACCTCGAGGAATATGTGTTTCAGCCATACGACAAAAATGGGTATTTGTGTTACCCCATGGGACTGCAGTGGAACAGGACAGCGGATGTCTACCTGATCCTCACGGCCAAGAACCTGGGTCGATGGGTTCACCATTTCATCAAGAACGTTGAAAAGATCATTCATGAAACAAAAGATGAACATTTACACGTCATTATTTACGACTATGATAGCCCGGATATTGATTTAAAGCAGGCACTCCAAAGAGGTACGTTACAGAACTACAAATACATCACAAAACCTGGAATGTATTCTCGCGTGGAGTCTTTTAGTGAAGCTATACAATCAATTTTGAATCCAGAGGCTATTTTTGTCACCATAGATCTACATCTCGATATTGGAAATCAGATGGTGAATGATATACGCAAGGTCAGTGAGCTCATTGGTTAATCCTGCGTCCTTGAAAGATATTGTAGACTGAGAAAACAGCCGATGGAGCAGAAATTCCATACCGATGACGCACACTACGCAATTCTGTGTAAAACTTCTGATTGGTTGAAAATTTGCTTCATCCAATCAGAGGCACTACCCAGATCTGGGTTGTGACAGGTGATCAGTATTGAATTTCTGCGCTCGTTTCTTTAACGCCATTTCGCGGGAAAACCGCTGGTGCCGTCGCGGAACGGCGGCTGTTTTCTCCGTCTAAAATGTAATACGGCTGGTTCCTGCAGACTCAATCTATTTATGCATGCAAAGCCAGGAAGTACTAAGTTAACCAAAAACCTTTGGTCTATCGGTACCAAGACTTTTCACAGTCCCCTATGTTTTCGTAAGAACGTCGAGATCAAGCGCTCACCATTACGGGCGGCTATGTTAGTTTCAAAATAAAATCCACTGATGCAGTGGGCCCCGGGGTTGATAGGGGTGGGGGAAGGGAGGCGAGAAAAATAGCCGATCCCTTCTCCCTAAATAAATGTGATATATTACCTTTTTGCGACCTTTTAAAAAATGATGTCAAGCCGTGTTTCTACGTGTTTCATGTACATGTATTTTTTAGTACCTCAGCTCAGTATATGTCTCTGGAAAGATTCCAACCTACTCCTCCCCCAATCAAACATTTTGCCCTAAGTGAGAAGTTATTGTTAAATCCAGTACCTCGAAGGGCAAAATTGTTTTTGAACCACACCCATTAGACGAATTTCTAATTTCCCTTCAGGGAAAGTAATATGGAAATAATATGCGAGAAAGCAAGAAGCATATAACTAAGTACCTAAAAGCTAACAGCTTCCCCCTCCCCCCCCCCCCCCCCCCCCCATCCAACGACCACCCAAATCCCAGACTTCGGATCACCAAGAAAAAGATGAAAAATTAAAAGTTGGGACCTATTCTTAATCAAGAACAAGTGAGCGTAGTGAAAATTATGAACTGGCATTACCAAGTTTTAGTCATCGTAAGCAGGTATGTGAATTCACAAGAGCCCATCACTTCAGAGCGTCCAACTTTCAATTCTTCTCCTGAGTGTCATCGTAGCCCGCTAGATTTTAGTTCATCTCTGCGAAATTTGCTACCTTCTTTTCAACGTACGTTATGCTACTTTCTTTTTTACAAGGGGCTCTCTATTCCACATTTCCAGGTACTTCAACCAGTTTAACAGCTTTCAATGACACCTCGTTGATCTCACTTGCTAGAAATCCCGCTGTTCTCTAATAGGCAGAAAGTTTTGGGCGTAAAAATGAGCCTATGAACAGCCTAAAAATCTAACACGACTGATATATATGGTCCGGAAAATATTTGAGCTCGACTACGAGCAGTCCAGTTTTCTTAATGAGGGAACTTGTGCACGTACTTGATTTGCGAGAAAGAAGAACATAAGCGTTTTTGTGTAACCACGTTATCTTGTGAAAGTCTTCGCTGAGATAACAGCTCGACACATTGTAGAAAAAGGCGCAATGCAATTATTCTGTATTTGAGACTAATGACATATGTTGCGTTCCGTCCGGCTAGTTTAAGACTGCCCAAGGGCTCTTAGTTCATTGTAGGATTGAGCAGCTGCCGAGGCCAACTCAGAACCCGAGAGAGCAGCTTCGCATGTGCGGTACCCGCTCACAAGTTTGTCTTAGTTATAGCGGAGCTTCACGCGCGCGAGCGGAGCTCCATAGCTAAGTAAATCTACCCATCCTAAAAAATTTAGTTATCACGTGACCGTACACCGCTCGAGCGACCGACCGTCCGTCCGCACCACAGGCACACCAATATAAAATAACTCAATCAACAGGTATGGCAACCCAAATGCAACGGAAGAAAATCGCATGGCCGCCCGGAATTTTAGAGAGAAAAAAAAACCAACGTGTCTTTTTCGACGTTATTTTCGATGTTTACGCTCACATGGATAACAGAGAAAGAGCTAGGGAGACGAATTTCGTTGGAAGAGAAAAAATGAAAATTTCATAGCGGCGGTGAGAAAATAAGAAATGCTAGCGCCAGGTGAAAATGAGCAGCAGTGAAAAAATAAAGGCGAACATGAACACAGGAAACAAAATCTTTGGTAAGCGCATACGGCAATTCCTCCATAAAAATGTGTAAATAGGAAGTTTGAGGTTTTAGTCGTACAAAACGGCATGTAGTCGTGAAAAACAACCGAAAAGAAAGACAAAAAAGCGTGCTGCACGTGCAAATTTGTTTTTTGCTAATTAGATCTATTGATCCTGACTCCATTTTCATTGCCGTCCCCGGCCGTTTAACAAAAATTCCTCGAGCCCGAATGGGCTCTGAGTCAATAGCCCATGAGGCCGAAGGCCGAATGGGCTATTGACTCAGAGGCCATGAGGGCGAGAGGAATAATTGTTTTAGTAAAATCCAACTAGTTGGTCAAAAATATCGAGACAAAACAACTTTAGCTAGTTAAAAAATCCTTTTTTGCCGCCAACAAGTCAGCGCTTTTCGCTACTAGTAGGCTATGACATATTGCCTACTAGTAGCTCAACCAATCAGAACGCAGCATTGATAATAGACCACTATAGTTGGATTTTACTAAATTAGCATATTTCCTTGCGCGTGTTCTCTTCATTGCGCGCAGCACAAAACTGACAAATGCTCGCATCAAAGGCGTTAGGCTGGCAATTATTTTCTTTTTTCACCAATTCATTTAAGTATTTCTCTGTTTTGTTTTAGCACTGTTTCAAAGGAAAGACGGTTTACGCTCCTCAAATGGTGTTTTTAAGTTGTGGTGGGAGTAGTGCGCTTCCTAAAGGAGACTGGTACCTCATGAGCTATGGCATAGTAGCAATGTATAAACAGGACTGGGACAACTTTGGAGGATTCTCAAAGGATTTTTTCAAAAAGAAAACATGGGGCGGAGAGGACTGGGACATGATCGACGGTGCCGTCAAGGGTGGACTGGAAATAGAGCGAAAACGATCACCATGGATTTACCATTACTATCACACTAAAGCTGGAATGTGGAGACAAGCAGCCTGAACCATTAAAAAACTGAACTGAAATACATAAATAAGTTTCATCTAGTACTCTAAACAAAAGAAAGAACGAAGTATTTATATGACTTATATACCAAAGAGCATCATTGGTGACAGCTTAATTGACAACCCAAAGAAATTCTGGTCATATGTACGGACCTGTAAAACTGAATCCATTGGAATTCCACCTTTGAGGACAGGGGAACAAAATTTACACCTCTGACAAAGACAAAGCTGAGGCCTTGAGTTCCCACTTCACCTCAGTCTTCACCCGAGAGAAGCTCCCTCCCACTAGTATTGACCATTTACCTTACACATCTATTCCTGACCTGATTATCACAAGTCAAGGTGTAGCCAAACAGCTCTCTCAGCTAAAACCTAACAAAGCCTGTGGACCTGACGAAATTCCTGCTAGAATACTCAAAGAACTTGCTCCAACTATAGCACCTTGGCTTTGTTTTATATTCCAAAGATCATATAGTGAAGGTACTCTTAGACTACCATCAGATGGACCAAAGCTCTGGTCAGTGCAGTTCACAAGAAAGAAAGTAAGTCCAACCCAGCCAATTACCGTCCAATCTCCCTCACCTGTCTATGTTGCAAAGTCATGGAACATATCGTCTTGAGCCATATTGCTAAACACCTCTCTACCAATGATATACTTATCAATCAACAACATGGCTTCAGGAAATTCTTCTCATGCGAAACACAGCTGATAAAGGTGATAAATGACTGGGCCAAAGGTCTTAACCAGAATGTCCAAACCAATGTAATTCTCCTGGATTTTAGTAAGGCATTTGATTCTGTGCCTCATCGTCGTTTGCTAAACAAACTGAACCACTATGGAATACGGGGAAAAATTGCTTCCTGGATAAGCTCATTTCTGGCAAACCGCACCCAAGTAGTTTCTGTTAATGGAACTCACTCCACTCCTGCGATTGTAGTCTCTGGTGTACCCCAAGGATCAGTCTTGGGCCCAGTTTTGTTTCTTTTGTATATTAATGACATTATGTCTAACATTAGCTCTAAAATGCACCTTTTTGCTGATGACAGTGTCATTTATAGGGAAATTCGTAGTCCCCAAGACCAAACTACACTCCAGCATGACCTAGATCAATTAAACATTGGGCCAAGCTATGGCAACTTAACTTTAATGTTTCCAAATGCTATCACATTGGAATGACCAAACAACGGGCACCCAAGTTCTGCACCTACTTTTTAGATGGGAAAACTGTATCTAACACAAGTTCAACCAAATATCTTGGCATTACAATTACGAAAGATTTATGCTGGAACAAACACTGCGACACAATAACAAATAAAGCAAACAGTACTCTGGGTCTACTTAGGAGAATATTGGGTGATTGCACCCCCAAAGTCAAAGCTAAAGCATACACTGCCCTTGTACGACCCCAACTTGAGTACTCCTCGTCAGCATGGAACCCTCACACCAAAAGAAATATCAACAAAATTGAAATGGTTTAACACAGGGCTGCAAGATTTGTACACGATGACTATTCCAGAACTAGTCATGTCACGCCTATGATCCAACAACTAGGTTTGGACACTTTGGAACATAGAAGACTGCTAGCACAACTAATCATGTTCTATAAAATCAATCAGGGTATGGTTGGACTAAATTTCCCATCAGAAGTCTCCTCTTTATTTCGACGACAATCATCCAGATTGCCTAACCCACAATCTTTCAATCACATCCAGACCAACATCGATGCATATAAGTTCTCATTCTTCCCAAGAACTATAGTTACTTGGAACCAGTCCCCCCCCCCCCTCACTAATTACACTCCCACAGTCAGTGCCTTCAAGGAAGCAGCCATGTCCTTTGTTAGGTCCCACTAACTTTTTAACAAGGATATTGTACATATACTCTGTCAGCTTCCTATTAACTCTTCCTTACTTCATTTTAATCCAATTAATTATGATATTTATTTATTTACTTTTAATTATGATATTTATTTATTTACTTTTATTCGCTATTTACTGTTAACAGTATATAATTATTTTAAATATTTTTTAAAAGTAATCTTGTACATATCATATTGTTATGTTCAGTTATATAGTTTTATTTAACTTGTGTGTTATATTTAAATTACACCTCCTAATATAGCGAAAGCTGTCTTCTTAGGAGTACTTCATTAAAGCATTAAAGCATTAAAGAAAAGAATAGAGGATTCAAAGGACTTTTTCGAAAAGAAAACGTGGGGCTGCGAGGACTGGAACCCGAGACTGGCGATCGACGTCGTCATTAAGAGTGAACCGGAAATAGAGAGAAAACGATGCCTTTGAATCTAAGCCGGATTGTCACCACAATAAAAGGGGTATGAACTTAAAATATGCAGGTCTCTTTCATCTGGCTTATTAAAGAATTAAGTTTACATTCCACCATTATTAGAAACTGGACAAATTATAGCTGGAAAAAAGTAGAGTCTGCTCCCTCTGGATTTGAGTACCTATGGAGTATTGGCAGTATTTGTTGAGATATTCCATGACTTAATATAAGTCGGGAGGGAGCTTTTCCTAAGGGTTCAGTTGTTATTTGACGTCATCACGAGTCCTTTGTACAACCCGGTATAAAACATGCAAACTTCCGAGTTTACGGCTCTTGTCCCCTTGTGAACGATCGTGAATGATCTCGTAAACAACCTAGGGCGTGGATAAGCCTTAAGTAAACGTCGTCATCTGATGGGTAACTGTAAACGCATAAGTTTGTGTACGTTTTCCAGACTCTTGACTAAGTAGCCTCAGCAATACTAGCGAATAAGCAACCTACCCGTCCCTACGGAGCGAGAGAGAGAGAGAGACGGGTAGGAGAGAGAACCTGGGAACGAGGTTGACGAATAGAAAACTTATCCAGTGTGTAATAATTGTTTGTTTTTCTTTTTGCTCTGGTTTCTTAGAACGTAAAATACGTTTACAGTAAACTTCTAAAACTACTTTATGCAACTCAATAGGAGAGAATAAAAAAATTGTTTCTTTTCAATTGAATGAAAAAATAACCGAGCAATAAAAAAAAATTAAAAAACCGAACACATTTAATGGTAGAGGGCCGTGCGTTGATATTTGCTAGGTTTATTCGATTGCCTTTTTCGTAAGTACCATTTGATATGAACTGGTGCGTTAAATCTTGTTAGTTTACGTGAGTATGATCAAATTGGAACTAACTGGAACCGAATAAAAGTCTTTCTAATTAGAGCGATTTTCGTATGACCTTGAAAAAGGGTTTCGGTAAGTGTTCGTTCTTTGTTTCATCAGCCAATGGATGAAAAGATCAAAACATGGCCTCTTCGTTTTCCCGCCAAAGAAACCCTAATATGGAGAAGGCATTGTTCGATTGGCCAATCGTGTTGCAGTATGACGTCAAAGAAATTTCTAGAAAGTTCTTCGGGCATGAAGTTTGTTTACCCGCGCGTTCGCTTAGCCAACCAAAACCCAGGTGCGTTTGTATCCGTTTCATACACCAATCAAATCGCTCTATTTCCGTTCGTTTGTTGTTTCTGTTTTGTTCGCGCGTTTTCATTTCAAGGTCATACGAAAATCGCTCTAACGAACTAAGTGAAAGTCTCGTTCATCTAGAGAGTACCCATCCTGGGGAGGATGTTATGTGGATTCCCAGGTGGAGGAATTGTTGGATAAAAAATAGACAATTCCCTGATGGTTTTCATAAGGTTTCTACGCTTTTACCTTCATATCCATGACCTACCATTAACGGGCTTTAAGGGGAACGCGCGCAAGTTCGGAAAGAGATGGTAGAATTTATTGCCTTGCCGTTCCCGTTCCCAAGTAAACTTAAAATTTGGTTATTTCACGTCGTAGTTGTGCAGTGAAGGCAAGGAAATGTACAAAAAAGCGTGATGCACGTGCAGAGTTGTTGTTTTGCTCAATGAACCTATTGTTTTTTGACGTTCCCGTTGCCGTCGTCGTCGTGGTTTCGTAAGGTCCCTTTTATTAAGACGACTTTTACGGTGGCCTACTGGGCGAATTAAGATGACCCTAAGACGACTTTTAAAATATGACTTAAGGCAACTTAAGGCGACTTAAGCAACTTCAGATGACTTAAGACGACTTGAGATGACTTAGGGAAACTCAGGTGAATTAGAGCGATTTAGGGCGACTTATGATGACTAAGGGCGTCTTGAGATGACTTGAGACTGGGATTTGCGCACACTATGGGCGCATTCGATTGACCACGTTCCAGAACTGGAATGAATGGAATCTTTTTCCATTCTTCACTGTAATATTAGAAGTTTATCTAAAAACCTAAATCTATTAGAAGAACTATAATGCTCCCTTGACTCCAAGCTGGATATACTTGAAATTACAGAAACTAAATTACAGAAAGTTCACAGCCAACTAAAGTTTTCTGTTTTCGCCCAGTAAGGAAAAACCAAGTCAGGAATAACTGTGGAGCGTATTTCATTGAAAATCCCACCTGAATTCCCATACAAATCTTTTACTATGTGTTCAGGGTCATTTTGAGGATTACGCAATAAGAGACCACACGAATTGATGATGATTCATGAACTCTTATACTGAGCTTGAGCTACCTGTGCTCGCCTGTGCTCGCCTGTGCTCGCATAGGTTAGCTTTGTGTTGGTACCATTAGTCCAATCTCAGTTGAAATGGTTGTCACTTTTAGGGGTGAGATTTATTGGTTATCTCCTCCATAGCCGTGAAATTTTATGAGCAAGTCACTACAAGCATAGACATATTTATTTTCTGAAGAAAAGAAACTGCAACACGCTCACAAGTACTCGAGGAGCGCGAAACGAGTACTACGAAAGCTCGCGAGGGAGACTCAGTTGAGACTGGGTCCTACAAAAAAAGGGCGCTTTCCATTCAACCCAAAATTCCGGTAATTTCGGTTGGTACATCAAATGGAACGGACCATTTCGGTTTCGTCCGACCGGAATATTCGGGACCAGCTTTGAAGGTGGTCCTCTTTGACCGGTCTGGTCATTTCGGTCGGTCGGACCGAAATGTTCCTTTCCATTTGACAAAATTGTTGTCCCCAGTACCGCTCTTTTGTATCCTGCTTGCAAGAACAATAACCAAGCGCGCGGTGGCTTGGGTCGGGTCTGTGGAACCGGAATGTACCATTCCATTGAACACGGAAAATTTCCGGAATTTTAAATCGGAATTTTTGTTGAATGGAAAGCGCCCAAAGAGACTGGGTCCTACAAGAAACCAATATGGCGACGGAGAACGACGGAGTGAAAATTGCTTGAACACGTCTGCTCTTAAATTCATGTAAATTGGACCCAGAGTAATATTACTTCACTTCAGGAACTCGGATTTGACCTTCGACGGTTCTTTTCAACAGTTGGAATGAGACATGGCAAGACAGAAGTCGTGATACAGGTAAGCTTAGTTGTGAGGTATCATGCTTAACTTTAGTTTAGTCCTAATTCGTGGAAAATGTTGGTGTAATGAGCTTAAGATTATGTGTTAAATCCTTCCCTGAACTTTAAACTATCCCCTTAAATAATTATATGAGCAATCCGCTTGTAGGCTAGTACACAGTAACTGTGAGTACTTAAAAGTCCAAGTTAGGGAGGGGGGGGGAGGGGTGGACTCCGGATTTTAAGTGACGGGGTTGATCGAACAGGGGTAAAAATCCAAACGATAAAAATTCCCTAGGGTTTCCAACAAAATACCCAAAAAATCCCTGGGCCCAAAATTGAACCTCAAAAAAATCCCATGCTGAATTTCTGAGCTTTTCATTTTTTTGGTTGTACTTTATTCACAGGTGACTATGTGCCAGGAAGCGCGGGCACATAGATTGTTTTTGAATAGCCAAAGAAATTCCTACTTAAATCAAGCCTCCAAATTAATTTCTACCACTAAAGATACCAGCCTTTGCACAGGCTATCTGTTTGGGGAAAGAGTTGAAATAAAGGGGAGAGGGACGTGAAAAGGTGAGAGCCTGTAGACAAACATTTTGGCCCACTTAATTTTCCACCAGCATTCTGTCAGCAAGATCATTGAATACATTGGAATGTAATCAATTTTGCGTGTAAAAAGGGGATTGGTAGGTAACACACAACTTTTACCTTGTGCCAGAATGCGGCTTTTTCCAATGAATTTTTCTCTGGTGGGTAGATTGTGCTCCAGAGGGTTTAGTTTTAGCTGAGAAAATGTGATTTTTGCCACTTATTTCATACTGAGATTCGAGGTTGTGACACGCACATTGATTTTCTGTGATTATTGTTTCTGGTCAACATGATTTGCCCTATGATACAAGAACATTCTCTGCTGCTAAAAGGCTCAGTCATCAGTCAAGTGCCAGAAGATGCCATTTTAAAGATCAGAAGGCCAAAAAAGCGCTGTAAATTAAACCTGTCAACAGTCAGTGTTCTTGCCAGTAGGAGCTTGCATCAGGATCTGATTAACCTGAGATCAGGCGTTATTTTTTTTCTTTTTTTTTTTTTTGCTTCTTTGGCTCGAGAGGGAAAAAAATAATGCCTGACGCATTTATTTAACAAGCCGTCAACCGCCCCCTAATTTACATAATGTAACGTCTGCTTGACCTGTCATGTTATTAGCAAATAAGCGTTTACCATAAGGGAATCAAATTTTGACGTGAATAATGTCTCTTTTGAAATCAATTTTAGGGAAAAGAAAATTTTTAAGTTCGTCCATGTTCAGATGGCGCTTCCTAAAAAAGAAATTTTAAATGTGTTGTTTTTGTGATGAAATACTGCTAGCTGGAGCTGCCGTACCTTTATTTAACAGCTACAAATACTAAAGAATTTACTGGTTTTAATTTACTGGATTTCATTCTGTACCAAAAGCAGTGAAAAAAAATTAGGCTGAAGCACCATATTTCATGACGTGAAAGGTGGTGTGAAAGCGAAGATCGCTCAGAATAATTCGCAGGTTTCTGAAGGAAGAATTACAGTCAAGCCAGG
The DNA here is from genome assembly GCA_038088405.1 of Porites divaricata. NCBI lineage: Eukaryota > Metazoa > Cnidaria > Anthozoa > Scleractinia > Poritidae > Porites > Porites divaricata. The sequence goes on from JBBMOI010000009.1 coordinate 2,171,420, forward strand.
TCAAGATTCCGTTCATGAATTGATTATTTGAAAAGTGAGCCGTTTGTCGCTTCTGTAACTTGTAGCCGGTATCAAATTGCATTCAAATCATCAGTGCATTTTTAGTATACGATGAGATGGAAAATATTTCAATGGATGAAATTTCTATTTAGGCATTCTTCAAATTCAAGAAAACTGAGCTGGCAGAAATGTCATAGCGAACTCGCGTGTGTATTCATTCACTGCCACATTACGCATTCAAGCAAAAAGGCAGACTGAAATCAACAACTACTAATGGATGGCGGCATTTTGGCCAATCGAAACGGTGCAAATCATTCGTATTGTTTCCTATCCAATCAGAAAAAAGTCCAGATTCTGGCTTTTTTACATGTGATCCGACAAACAAATGTATCATGCCCTCTTCCCGTGAGAGACATAAAGGGTTAATAGGGAGAGCGCATGATCTCAGGCTAGGATCTGATGCACAGTGGGTGCCATGAAACGATGGTCCCAAATGTTTGTCTACAGGTTCTCACCCTGTCCCTTCCCTATCCTCGTGATTTTCTCACCCTTTCCCTAAACAGAGAGCCTGTTCACAGGTTAAAAAAATCTTGGAATTGAAAATGTCCAACCCAAAAAACCCTTTGATCATTCCCGGCAATTGAATCCGGAGTACCCACCCCCCTGGGCTTCAAAGGTTAGCAGAAGAAGCACAGTCTCACTACAATAATTGGTAACAAAATTGTTGGGACAATACCAACAAAATTAATGGAGTACTTCAGAGACATTGTGGAATGCCCTACCCATCTCGTTAAGGAGATCAAATACAGAATCCTTACCCAAAATATATCTTTTTAACCTGGCTTTTAACTCTTAGTATTTTGAATTTTAGTTCCTTTCAAAATTTAATAAGTTTTTAAGAATTCATTGTACATGTATGCTAAAAGGTGCAATAAAAGTGATTAATTATTATTAGTTATTATTAACAAAGCAACCTGCACCCACATGCTTTCCCTCTTCCTGCAAATGAAAAAAAAAAATGGGCTCAAAATACTGTGTTCTCCCTAAATTTTAGTTCAGCATGCAGGTAAGTGACCATTACTGACTGGTAAGGCAAAAAATATGTGACAAAGGTGCACTCTTCTGGGGTGTGGGGGTTTTGTGATGGACATGGTAGGAGCTAAGTTCTCTGAAAGACCTGCATGTACATTATGCTAATCTGCTGTTGTAATCTTTAGACAATTTAGAACTTTTTTGATTCCACAAATTTTATTCTGTCATAAATGTTATCTTTCCATAATGCGTGGGCCATATAAATCTCCAGTGATACCTTAGAGGTGAATAATTGTCTAAAAGTGAGTGGTCTCTCCTTTTTGGATTGCTGCAAATCTGTCTACACGTGTTAACAGTCATCATGGCCAGCTAAACTTTCACAGTCATGAAGGCTTTCATTTTCAAGCATCATGTCAACCAATTGACTGCAAAGTATTTTAAGACAAAGAATTTTACGACTGAAGGCTGCCTTTGGAGCTTTGGTCAATTTAGTAACACAAGTTGTGCTGAAAACTAACCGGGAAACTAATCATAATTTATTGAAGCTTTAAAAGGCTTCACAAAAAGCTTATTATGGTAAGTTGGTGTGGTACTGTCACCTGCTTGGCCTCATGTTTTCTTGATTTCCATGAACAAAAATGATAGCATCGACTGCTGTCACTTCATTGTGAGCAAACAACATTAAATTTTGTCAAATGCATGCGTCAATACAACTGAAATGACAGCTGAAGCCCGCAAAAAAGAAATTGCTAGCCTTACATGCTTAGATACAATCCCATGTTCATGAACATTTGGTAAATTGAATGACATGGAATAAGAGCAATCAATTTTGAAGCAGCATGAATTCACTTGTTGCTAAATGTTTTCACCACTGTTGTGGTTATCATAGCTTAAGCTCCCAAATATTTTAAGACCCGCTGAGTTTAGGTGGAGTTTAAAAAAACCAAGTCAAGTCAAGTCAAGTCAATTTTTATTTAAACTCACACACAGAATAATTAATTTTACAAATCATTGCTTTAAAAATAAAGAAAAAAGAAAAATCGAGAGATTGCTAAGGAAAAAAAATTTCAATTGTAGGTTCATGTGCAGAGTTTGGGACACCTAAATAGTTCATGGAACTATCCGAGTAGGTGACCCAAACAAGAATATGAGTAGAAGGAATATAGATACAAAATAGTTGTTTTAGATAAAAAGTATTACTTCATTATTTAAATAGTAGTTAAAGATAATATAGTCGTAAAACATTAATTAAGAATCAATAATAGAATTATAACTATCAATCACAGAATTCTTGATATGTCGATGAAAACTGGAAAATGGCTTAATTTTCTTCACATTAATAGATAAAGAATTCCAAAGTTTTGGACCAGAGTAACTGAGAGAACGGATGCCGTATTGAGTTGTATGAACGGATTTAACAAACAGATTATCGACCTGTGATTGACGAGTATTATAAGAATGAATTGAAGAAACTGGGCTAAAGTAATTAACAAAACAAGAAGGGCTTAGTTTATGGTACCATTGATAAACAAAAGAGAGGATTTCAAGATGAATTACATCAGAGAATTTTAAGAGTCTGAGAGACTTCAGCAATGGCTCAGAATGAGATCTAGGGTCGGAAAAAGTCATTAATCTGACAACTCGTTTTTGCAAAGTAGTTACTGGTTTTAGGTAGGTTAAGTATGTGAGACCCCAAACTTGGATACCATAAGTAAGAAAGGGGTAAATAAGGGAATAGTAAAGCATAATAAGTATATCAACATTAACATAGTACCTTACCGGGTACTTTGGAAAATATACCTACAGTTTTCGATAGTTTTAAGCAGAGTTCATTAACATGATTTTTCCAAGTCAAGTTTGAGTCAAAAGTGACACCTAGTAAGTATTTGACCATGGAAACTTCTTGGATGTTCACACCATCAATTATTAGATTTAATGACTTGTATGGTTTAAGTCTTTTAGAATGGAAAAGAACAAAATTAGTTTTCAAAATACTGAGAGCTAGTCTATTAGATTTCATCAACTCAGCCACTGCATGGAGCTCTTGATTTAGGATTAGTTCAAGATCATTAAGGTTTTTATGTGAACAATATAAAATTATATTAGTGTCATCAGCAAATAAGTGAAAACTAGTAAGCAGTTTCGAGGTGTTCGGTAAATCATTAATATATAACAAAAACAAGAGGGGTCCAAGAATGGATCCCTGAGGTACACCACAAGTAATAGAAAGATAATCAGAGTTATGACCATTTATACATACAAATTGTTCTCTATTGGACCACATTCTACAATGTACACATAAGTCACTCTAAACTTGTCTAACCTGCTCACATCGAAACATCATTAGCTGTTGCTGTTATCAAGACTAGAAAGCAACTTATTACTTAAATGATCACCTTATAAACAGATCTGAAGGCCTACTACATCTGTAAGTCTCTTAAACTGCAGTATACAGATGTAGGTTTTGTTAAAACAACCAACTTTAAATGTTGGTTTGGCCAGCAATTGAACCCTTTGGCACACCATTGAGAAGTCCAGGATTCAAACAGAAAACCAATTATTATTAATATACAATAGAATCCTGGTTTTTCCAGTCCTTGGTTTTTCATATCTGCTGATAATTTAAACCTAAACTGAGCCAAACTCCCTTAACCAGTCAAATGCTGTAATTTTATCCCCTATTTTTTGAACCTGTTGATGATTCGATTTGATTCAACTTGATTTTCCCTTGGAAGAAGTCAGGAGTTTCATTAAGCATCGGAGATCGGAGAATTCTCCATCTACTATGCATAATTCTCCTGCTAAATTTTAATGAAGTGTGGCAATTTTTTATTCAGACAAATCTGATGTGGATACGTTATGTAAAAAGAAATTATTCCCAGAAAAATATGCATTATTTTAGCGCTTAACTACTTGCTTTACATTCCTAAATATTAGACAAATACATAAGAGACCTTATTTGAATGCTAGCAGTTTTAAGCCCAACAAAACTAACAGGGGACATGTAAAATACATGTATTACAAGGTTTGCAGAAGCATGGAGAGTTGACTGTATGTTCGACGCTTTTTTATTTGCAAACGAAAAGTTATTAAACAAATGAATACTATATGATGAAACAAAATGTGAAACAAACTAAAGTACATGATGAACAAATCATAGTGGCGAAGTATTACGACAAGAAATGTTTAAGCAATAAGAATCAATTACCTTTATGAATAAAAAGAACGATTTCCTTCTAAACTGCTATGGAAATAAATTTAGCGATATGTACCGTATATATGTGACAGAGTATCAAATTGCTATGAAGCAAATGCAGATTTTGAGATTTTTGATTTTAACGATGACTTCTAAAATGGCACATTATGTATTGTAACTGCAGAGGAAACAAAGAAGAAATATTCATCAATACTCAACAAATCGTCCATTAAAACAGACACGTAAAGTTTTGTGCTGAGTGCGAGTATTTGTTTAAAATGTGTTCCATCTAGCACAATGGAGGTGGGAATTAGGTTTCTCACATCTCATGCTTTCACTATTGAAAACATCCTAAAAATATTGAATTGAAATTAAAGCATAATTTTATTGAGGATTATTTTATTTTCACTCTTTGGTATGTTCGGTGTAGTAACCGTTACGGTAAACTTTAGACCAGGTCCATGGACCACTTTCATGGACTGAGTCCATGGACCCCCTGTCATGGACTGGGTCCATGGACACTTTTTTAAAATAATGAGAAATGAACAAAAACAGGAATAGTAGAAAAGTAATATTGAAAACAACAACAAACAATGCTCAATTGATCAGTAATAATTAATTGTGCTTTCATAGTGTAAAAAAGGGGGGTTTGGTAGGCAAGACACGACTTTTACCTCATGCCAAACGCTGCTTGTTCCAGTGAATTGTTTTCTCTGATGGGTAGATTATGCTTTTGATGAAAATGTTTTGACTGAGCAAATGTGAATTTTTGCAGCTTATTTCGTACTTACCTATTGATTTTCTACCTCTGGTATTGTAATGCTCTTCATTGCAGCTGATTAAGGTTGTTAGGTTGATTAATTTCTCCAAAGTACCTCCTGGATCTGAATAATTCTAAGTCGTTTTCTTTTTGTCCGTGAATGTCACTTTTTCCTGCGATGTTTTGTCATGCTGGGCCCAGCTCATTAGAGTTTTTATCAGGATGATAAATTCTCATGGATAGTGATTTGCAGATCCAAATCTCGAAGAAGCGGATTGTAGCTTAAACTGAAGCTACTTCAACTATGGAGAATTTACATTTGACTCGGTCATGATTGCTCTAAAAGCAATGAATTCTAAACTCCAGCTTGTTTTTCTGGGGATAATGCGAGTCTTTATACTGGAGCACGTAATTCCTCTCTTGATGATAACTTTTGAATTAACAGTCTTGCGACTGCACATTTACAAGCAGAGGGGCAGCACTAAAACATGGAATCCGGAATCCAGAAACGGAAATGGAATCCGGAATCCGTGAAAGAAGGTTCCAAGTGATCGATTTGAAAAAAAATGTTAGCAATGACAATAAAATAACTAAACAGATAAAAAAAGACATAGATGAATAAATTAACACAGTAGAGGAGACTGCTGTATCACTAGAGGAGTCGATTCCGGTGAAAAGTCTCTTGATACGACTAATGGGAAAGAATGCAAATTCTCATGGGACAGCAAAGCGAGGAGAAAACCGGCAATGACAAAAACTAGTTCCTTAAGAAAAAGGTAATTATAAGTTATATGGAGACAGACTTCATTTAAATCGACAGAGGCGTCATTTATATAACTGAAAGGCGTTGCCGTCAAGTTTTTCCTGAGTGTCTTTTCTGGGTTGTCTTCAACAGCATTCAGCATTATTTATCAAGACAACTTACTCAAGAGAACCATGGCATTGTGAGTCCAAAGAGAAGAGAGAATTGTGCATGCATTTGCTTGATTCCACAACTGATTACATCAAAATAATGCACCATGTTTAATAAGCCTCTTCAACAAAAATACGGATGTCAACGTAAACTCAATTACTGGTACACCCGACGTATTCCATCGATCAGTATTCAGCTTGGCAAAAAAGTTGAACTTATTGCTAAACACCGGAACTGTGGTCTTGTCAGGGGTTGGTCATGTGTTGAGCATTCAGTTGGGGACAATCACTTGGTGTGGTCTGAGGCCAACTACTACTATTCTTGACATTTAGCTACAAAGACAATATTTAACTGTATTATCCAACCCATAGAATTGTGAATAAAAGTTAATCGTAAAATTACTTTCATCGGCCTTGCAGTGCAATAACTCACGCTGCGGCAAACCTTATCAAGACACAATAACAAAAATATATTTAAGGGAACTGCCAAGAAAACTAAAACAAATTCTCTTTGGATTGTACTAAATTATGCAATGGGAAATTCTTTAATTTCTATCATCGATATTTGATTCCGTATTCCATTCTGTTTCCATGATTTTGTTTCCATTTCTGCGATTCCGTTTCCGTTTCTGCATTCCGGATTCCGTGTTTTAGTGCTGCCGCAAGCAGAGTGTATGTCATGTAAGCACAACTAAATATTTAGGGAAAAGATAAGCATGTTTTTTTGTCAGCAAGGGCATCACTCTGGCTATCAGTGGCCAAGAGCACAGCATTTACTTCATTCAACAAATTCTCCCCACTGATCCCCTTACTTCTCTCAAATTACTAGTAAGGAGAATGTATATAAGTATCCAGAAGGTATAGTTTCATTCTTGTTTTATTATTAATACTAGTAATGATTATGATAATATTATTATTGATTTTGGTCTCTGCTGGGACACAAAGGATTTTGTCCTTTTAGATTATTTTAATATAATGAATTTACTTTAAAAGCAACAGGGAATTCTAAAAAAAAAAACAGTCAAGCTGGGAAAATGTACGGAAAGTAGGATCTTAAGAATTTCAACTCAATTTATCTTACCTAGAGTCCTTGGAGGGGACTCCCATATGAAACAGATGGGAATGCTCGTTGGAAATTTTGGATTTAACCCCTAAAGGAGACCATCTGGGTGTGGCTCAAGCTTTTTGTGACCCCTAAAGGAGACCAATCTGGGCTTGGCTTAAGCAATTTTTGACCCCTAAAAGAGACCACTTAAAAACACATAAATACTAATGATATTTATAATCACAGAGGTAATACGGTAAACAAAACAAGTTAAAATTTGACTTCTGTTTCTCTTTGCATAATTCTGTGTTTCTTCGTGGAACCCTAAACAAGACCTCAGCGGCATAAAATATTGGCGCTTTGCCCGGAAATTTACACCCCTAAGCAAGACGACGAGCATCCCCTTCTGTTTCATATGGGAGTCCCCCCCCCGGGCCTAGAGTTTAAGCCAATTTGTAGTCTGCTTGTGCTACTTTTCTTTTCTAGACAACATTGCATAAGAAAATGTTAGAATGCTGTTCCAAATCGCTTAATATTTCAAAACTGAAAATATTGTTTTATCAGGTTTTGAGAACTTATTTTTTTAATGCAGGAGTAGCACACATTGCAGACTTTTGACTGCAGTTACATTCTATTTAAATTTTTTCTTAGTGTTGCATTTGCTCTATCCTTTCTTTTTTTTCATTTTCCTTAGGTTTTCAAAAGTTCCGGCGTGTTAGTTTCACTCCTTATCATTCTTTTTTTTCCTTTTTTATGCACAGTCATAATTAGAGCATTAGTTTAGTATACAGACTGAGGGCACTAGTTATACCAGGAAAGATTAAGTTTTGTTAATGTGCTAATGAGCTTGTTTCAGTTCTTTCTTTATTTTTTTGTTAAGTTTGCTTTAGCTAAGCCTTTGAAAATGGCTGACATTTGGTGATGCTACCACTGATTTGGCTGCAAAATGACCTGTAAAATGAGGAATGTGCACAGAAATTCCATACAGATGACATGTCACTGGCCAGATCTGGGCATGGCTTCTGATTGGTTGAAACACATTATCCTTGTGGCACTTTCCAAATCTGGCTAGTGACACATCATTAGTATAGAATTTCTTTTCTTCTTCATTTTTGGGTCATTTCATGGGTAAACCAGTCACTGTGGTATCATCAAGAAATAATGTTTATTTTTTCTCAGGCCATTAGCTTTTCATTATATTTTTTATAGTTCTTATTTAATTTCAGACCTCAGGTGGCACACACACAAGATTAGGAGCCCATCACTTGGGAAAGGTCATCTAGCCAATTAACCTCACCCTGCTGGGCTGTGGAAGCTCTGCCTCTGAGAAGGTGTGAATTCTGATGTCCTGGGAAACTTTATCTGATCCTGTCATTCATGCTGAGGGCAGTTGAACACTTTAAAGGAAGGTTAGAGTTTGCTTCTCATGTTCTTAGGGATTCATTCATTTTGTTATAATACCACACCTTTTTCCAAAAAAAAATAGTAAATAACCATTTCGATCAAGAAAGTTGCTTGGCTGCAAACAATATGTCTGCATGGGAATGTTTCACTGTTGCGGATGAAAAACGGGGTTGCAAGAACGTGCCCCCCGGCTCATGCAGTAGGTGTGTCGACGGTTGATTCGAGGGCAGAGAACTGAGCACTGAATGGCATTGGTCTGGCTTGGGTGGATTTTCACAAATGACATCAAATTGAGCTGATAGTCACTAAGAATCTCACTAATGTGGGGCAGCTGGTTAAGGATTTCTCTTCTAAACCTAAAGCTTTTCATTTCCTAACAATATATAGCTTTCCAAAATATTGCACAAAAACAAAAATAGCATATAACTCATTCCCATAATTGCCAAATATTTTTACTGTTATTTTTTGACTCACTGAAAATTTAACTACATGTAGAACCATAAAACGAAACAACGCCCATAAATAGGTCCAACTCGATCTCATTTTTATCTTTTCCCTACCTGATTAGGTGAAAATTTAACTAAAACCATAAAAACAAAACAAAGCTCATAAATAGGTCCAAATTTATTTTATTTTCATCTTTTTTCTGTGTCAGATTATAACAAAGTTATCAAAACTAAGTTTAGGTTACATCAACATCTGTTTTTTACCTACTGTTTTTTGGTCAACTGAAAACAATAGGCAAACAAACATGGCTGTTGATGTTACACTAATAATATCAGCTTTAAATACTAAACCATTTTCGAAATAAGGAAATACTTGATTAATCAGACAGCTGTGGTAATCTCTATATCCTTATTTTTAAGAAGGACACAGATTAGATTTCATTGGGCTGTGTGAAACAGTGAACAGGAATAGAAGGCTTTTCCCGCTCTCATGATCATGGCCACTCGGCATCCACAGCATCAAAAAAGCTTTCCATGGGCGTAGCCAGGTCTTTTCCATAAGTCCACTCAAGTAAACAGCTGAGCACAAATCGAATACTGACAAATATTTTTTGAAAGCATTATTTTAGATGATAAGACACAGACATTGTGTTAATTTTTCCAGTGAGCGAAGGCTTACTACTGGGTTAGTACATAGGGGGTAGGAGTCTGGGTGCGTGCATCCCAGATACAGTTGTATGTAACTTTTTTGTTTTCTCTGTCCCGGGGAAAAGGAACGAAAAATAGGTGTAAAATTGATGCAGCATGAACTTCTTTTCAGCAGTTGCAGGCAATATTACTGTAAAAACAAAACGTAAGTCAAATTTGAAAATTATAACTTTTTTGTGTTTTGCAACCAGCGCGTTCTATTATGTTATTCTTTTCGAAACTCCTCAAACCAGACTCGACTCGATAGCTAAAACTAAAATAAAATGGCTTTCCTTCCCATCTTTACTGAATATATACTTGAAATAAATCACTACTGGTTGTTTTCCCGCCTTTTTGTACTATTGAACAATAGTTAGTATAGAAACAAGCTTCCTATTAATGTGGAGGAAACAGGGAATCTAACAGAGAAAAAATAATCTTTAATTCTAAGTAAACTTCACAGCAAAATCGTCTGACTAGACGAGTTTACACAACTCCATTTATTTTATGGTCTTCTCGATAGCGAAATTTAACGAGGTATACTTTACAAGGAAAAATCTTTGACTATTAAAAAAAGCATTCACTGAGTGCTCCGGAAGAAGAGGACACCAGGGTCCTGCCGCACAGAATCAGCAGTTCTCAACTGATCACCAAACCTTCTTACGTTTTTCCTTTACGAATACAGCTGATTCTTTGGACCCAGCTCAGAGGTAGCGGAGCGTTTTTAAACGTAAGGGGCGTTTGGGAAGGTGGGGGGTTCATCGTACACCACGCCAAGCGTATACATGTACCTCTACTCAAATTTCCCCGAATGTCGTTTGTATAGTTGTGTGGAACAAAAAGCTGTTTCATTGCTCGTAACCTTTACAGTTTCCGGATCGTTCATTATCAAATTTGTGACGTGCAGACTTCGATCTTGCTTCTTGTTCATGGCTTCTTCTAGATATTTTTTGAGTCGTCGAAGGATGGAAGATGTAAGTCTCCAATGGCATGCACAGTTAATAGCAAATTAAATCTTATAACACGCTGAGCACCTCTCTAAGGCGCGTTTTTGTAACAGGAATTTGTGAAGCTGGGCTAGCCGAGATTTTGAAGAAAAATAAAATGATATTTTTCATAGCTGAACTGAACGGGACTGAGTGAATGGGGATGTTGTGTATGAATCAACTAAAAGTCCAATTAATTTTTTGGGGGCCAAAAACGCATGCGTCTGTGAAGAACCGTACGAAGAGTGTTTTAAACCACAAGTGAGCGAAATCAGTTTTCGATCCAAATATAAAGGTCAATTTTCCTATGGCAAAGTTAGGTTGACTTTTCCGGTGGGGTTATAGGGCGGTGAGAGATGGCCAACTCTCTGAAGCCTGCTTGACTAATCCGTGCGGTAATTGACTTACCGGGGGGGACTGTCCAGCTTGCTGACGGTCGCCAAACTCCGGCCCAGCAAGTGCGGGGAGGTGCTCGACCGACAACTCTGTCCCAGAGGTTAAATGGGAATCCTCGCGCCTGAGGTGAAACGGCTAACTCTCTCCCAGAGGTTAAATGGGAAAAATGGCCACCAGAGCTGCCTCCCTTGTCAGGGTTTTTGCTATTTTTTGTGACGTGTCACGCGACGTGTCACGCTGCAAGAGATGTAACGCAATGTCACGCAGTATGTTTATTTTTAACCGGGGGGGGACTCCCATATGAAAGGGGCGGGATGCTCGTCGAAATTTTGAATTAAACCCCTGAAGGAAACCATCCTCGGCGTGGGCCAACCTTTTTTTGCCCCTAAAAGATACCGTTTTGTTACAATGTTCTTTAGGTATTGATGTTATAGAAAACTTTGATTACATGGATTGAGTAAAATTGAGTATAATTGTATTAAAGTATCTCTCAGTGCACTGATTTTCTGTTTCTTTCCATCTCTACTGTCTTCTGAATTGGTGTTGTTTTTCACTGAGCCTAAAGTGAATGTTTTCTTTTTTTTTCAGAGGAGACGTTTAAGAAAATCGCGGGAATGAGCAAGGTAGGATAGCGACGACTTGTTGTCAATAAGCGAATGACCTCTTGAAATGTCACTTACATTATTTTCATTAACAAGAAGTAAGAAGTCTTCTCACACCTATCTGCCTTAGCCGAGTCCCTCGCAGTCGTGCAACAACCAACAAGCAAGCACTTTCAGTGTAACTTTGAATTTAAAGCGAATTGCTAGTCCGATCCGATCCGATCCAAGCAGTCCGATCCTGGTTTTGTATAACGGCCAGCCAGTTTTTAAAACAGCGCGCAGTGTTTGTTTTACATTTTACGAAATAGATCTTTATTTGCAAGAGATCATAATAGGAGTATTATCAGTGGCGAATCCAGACCTTCAGATACGGGGGGAGGGGGTGGGGGGGCAGTCATGCAGATCCTTAGATGAGATAACGGGAAAAATGGCCACCAGAGCTGCCTCCCTTGTCAGGGTTTTTGCTATTTTTTGTGATGTGTCACGCAATATGTACAGGGTGTTTCAAAAGTTCGTTCCGATTGTAAATTTTATTTTGAGAAAAGCATTTAGTACTTCTTTAGGCAGATGTCAACTGATTCAGGCAGGAAATTTATCTAAATAACCGTTTAAAGCAAACCGTTTAAAATTTGAAGAAATTATAATTTTTTTTAAATTTTTCCCCCAACTGTACACGTACGCGAGGTTTTTCCCGTTCCCGTCATACTTTTCCTGCCCATATTGTAGGTTTTCTATTTTGGTATTTTTATCGTTTTCTTTTATTTTCTCTAATCCTTCATGAAAAATGTTCGTGGTTTCCTCTAGATATTTTTGGAGTCGTCGAAGGGTGGAAAATGTATGTCTCCAATGGCATGCACAGTTAATAGCAAATTCAATCTTATAACATGCTGAGCACCTCTCTAAGGCGCGTTTTTGTAACAGGAATTTGTGAAGCTGGGCTAGCCGAGATTTTGAAGAAAGAAGACTTTTACAAATGATAGCCATATTAGGGACCTTACTGCGCTTTTTACAAGCATGCGAATTCTGAAGTTCAAAAGCCAACTGACGATTGCGTTTTTCGCTGCCGTCAATCATCTTAACGGACCTCTTAGGAAACAAAACTTTACTTTAACGGGCTCAAAAGGTCGTGGTTTGTGATTTGTGATTGGTGGATTTCGATCCGTTTTGTGTGTTTCTGTGTTTCAAGATTCGTTGCTTGTGATCGTAATTATGATTGACGGCAGCGAAAAACGCAATTGTGAAGGCGACTTTTGAACTTTAGACTTCGCATGTTTGTGAAAAGCGCAGTAAGCAACCACGACGACGACAACGAAAATGAAAATGTCGCTAAGAAAATGAATTTGAGTTCTTTCAAATTTAATCGCGTCTATTTGGACCCGCTCAATATGTCAAATGCAGGCGACTTTTCCGAAGTTGAGTTCTTAAGGATTTTATTTTAGTTCAAAAAGAGGAAGGAAAATTCGCCGTCGTATGTCCACGTCCTCCATTAAACGTCAAATAAAAAGGTTTCACGTCATAGTCGTGCAGTGGACGTCAAAGAAATGTACTAAAACTAGACACCAGAAGGTGTATACTAGGCTGCCATAAAACCTAGACTAGATATGAATTATGTATTGTATGAAAACAAGAAGTTTACCACAACAGACAGCTGACAGCGTATGAAAGGAAGAAGTAACCCCGCTAAACCGGCATTCCTGTGCCGGACACCACCCCAACCCACAGGTCTCATTAAACTGTTTGAACTGAAGACAAGACAAGCTAGGTCGGTGTACAGTGTGGCGCGAAATTTTTGCGCATTGAGCATTTTTTTTTCTGTTTCGCGGAAACTAATTTTTGCGACCAGGTTTTATGAAGCAAAAGTGTAATGTGATTGTGAGATGGCGTGATTTTACTCCTTTTAAACGTCCCCCGTGTTATTAATAGTTTCCCTCGTTTGTCAGATTTTACTGGGGTTAAACATTCTAAGTATTGAATTAAATTAACAACATAAAGAGCAACAGAGAACGTGCTGCCAGATCCGATTAAAAACTAAAGCTTATATATAGATTCAAAAAAGTCACGATTTCGTGTAGTCTGTGAGCGAGCCATTTTACTGTGAGGATTGAAGCTGTAAAGTAAACCCTGTTTTTGCTTACACTATGATATCATGAAGAACGGCCGTACGGCATTCACGTCTCTAGGACACGTTGGTTTTTCTTGCTGAGAATAAATTTTCAAAAAGTACCCAGCATTGATAATATTTTCGTTCTTGTTAAGTACATGCAATCAGGGTGTAATAGAAATACAGATTTTCAAACAGTTCTACGGTATGCGTACACTATCATGACTATGTAAAACCAATTCATTGTATACCGTTTTGTTTCTGAATTGAAGAAGCGAGTTGTTATAGACCAGACACGATTTCTTAGTACTGTATTTTTGTGTAGTAAATTTTAGTCAGAGTATATTTAATACCCAGGAGTAAATGTTTGCGGGAAAAATGTTCTTCTTTAATACTTGTTTTGCGCGAACTTATCGCTTGAAAAATCGCAAAAATCTTAAAAATTAGAACTCGCAAAAATTTGTGCCACGATATCTCAAGTTTATCTGAACTTTGTTTGTTTTGTTGACAGCTTGTCTCTATATTTGAGGAAAACAATAAGAAAAAAATCGTCCCGTTCGTAGCAGAAAAGCTTCAGCGCACCTGAAATTTGTACACAGGCTAGGGTGTTCATAAGATAAGAGTGTTTATTCTGGAGGTCATATTGGGCGCCAGGAATGGGCTTCTGATGGCTCTTTTTATCCTGGGCCGGGTTGTTCGAAGCTGGGTAAAGGTAACCCAGGGTTAGTGCGAAATTTGATTTCGGATATGAGAGCTTAAAAAGCAAATTCAGTTTAATTCTCTTTTCCTACAATTTGATGATTGCATACTCTAAAAAGAATAGACAAAATTATCCGCGAGAGTGCTTTTGATAAAAAGAAAAAGAAACCCGGGTTAAAATTTAACCCCGGGTTAGCGCTAACCGGCGTTCGAACAACTGGGCCCTGGAGAGTACTCCAGATAATGAATTATATGGGAGGCTCCGTGCGAAAGGGGTACCTTTTTTAGGCTTCAGGTATAAAAACGACTGGAGATTTCACTAGCTGAAGTATATGAAAGGGTAGGAAAATGCGTAATTTCGGTCAGTTAACAAGGCCCAAAAGGACCAGCTCACGATCACGTTGTTTATCTTTCCTAGCAAGAAAACATACTTTGCATAGCAAGATCTTATATCTTCTTTGACATATATTGTTACCTCGGAATCGTACATTTCCAGTCAACTGATTTGTTTTATACAGATTGAAATAACAACAGCCTCTGTATGAACATCTACATACGGGATAAGAAGATTGATCACTAAATATGCGATTACAATAATTGCATAAACGATGATAAAATGAGCAAAAGATAATATAAATGAAATCAATGCAAAAATTAAACGTAAAAGCAATGATATTGTTACCTGAAAGCTGGCTATCGAAGTACTGAATTCTTCCATAAGGCTGTAGTGTTCATCAAAAACACTGTTGGATTTCACTGATCCAGTTGCTCGTAATGGTTACGTACCGAACAGTTTGAGTTTTACAGATAATTCGGGTGATTTTTTTTAGCGCCTTTAACTCAGTAGGTAGCTCACTTACTGTACAAGGTTTCCTGATAAAAGATTCACTTGGAACAGTTCGCTTGCAAACGGGTCTCTCGCATAGTATAATTCATGAAATATACCACTTCCAAAATGTACTCTTGCCATCTTTTACTGTGGGCTTACCATGAGCAGCGTTTACATTCGTATGTTTGCATTCCTATGTTTCCACCGAAGATAGATTGCTAATAGCTTTGAGTCGCTTCGAGCTCCTGGAATGACCCTCGGAAGCCTCGCAATGTACTCGTCCGCTGACCTATTCTACGCATACTCTTAGAACTTGCGCACGCGCTAAACACGCCAAAGTGCCATTTGTGCCAGAAGGAAAAATCGAGCCGAATTTATAACTGGCTGTGCCACAGGCAGCCCAGTAAATAGCGTGATGCACGTGTAGAGCTGTTGTTTTGATCATAAATTGTTCGTTAAAGTTGTCGTCGTCGTCGTCGTAATTGCTGAACGGGACTGAGTGAATGGGGATGTTGTGTGTATGAATCAACGAAAAGTCCTAACAATTTTTTTTGAGCCCAAAACGCATGCGTCTGTGAAGAACCGTACCATAAGTGTGCGAAATGAAATTTTGATCCAAACATATAGCTCAATTTTCCTACGGTAAGGTTAGGTTGATTTTTCCGGTGGGGTTATAGGGCGGTGAGAGATGGCCAACTCTCTGAAGCCTGCTTGACTAATCCGTGCGGTAGATTGACTTACCGGGGGGGGACTGTCCAGCTTGCTGACGGTCCCCGATCTCCGGCCCAGCAAGTGCAGGGAGGTGCTCGACCGACAACTCTGTCCCAGAGGTTAAATGGGAACCCTCGCGCCTGAGGTAAAACGGCTAACTCTCTCCCAGAGGTTAAATGGGAAAAATGGCCACCAGAGCTGCCTCCCTTGTCAGGGTTTTTGCTATTTTTTATGACGCAAGATGTATGTTTTTTAATTTTAATTTACAACATTTAGATCTCAGAAGTGCAATTTCTAACGTTCTGGGTTTAAAATAAAGTTTTGTTCATCGGTTACTCCTCTCAGTAGGAATAGCAATTAAAGCAGTATGTCCCTAATCTCGTACCCAGATCTCCCACGGCCAAGGGAGTACGAGATTAGTATGTCCCTTGACATACCTTTTGGAACCTGAATATTAGGGGCCAACCATTTTAATTCTGAGAGGACTGAAGAGGCTGTGTTGTTGGGTGATTTAGTACATGTAGGCATGATTGTTTTGAACACCCTCATTCACCATGTTATTTTTTCATAATATTGGAGTATGTGCTCGAATGATATATTTTTTCTCCCTCTCCCATTTTTGTGGATGGGGTTGAAAAAGTAGGCTTTCCTTTATAAATCTAAAGAATACGAAAAATAATCTTTGAACAGGCATATTAATTTGTAAATTACGGTTTTTAAGCGAGATTTTATCTAGAGGGATCCGGAGGCAAACTTCCACGGAAAACGGTGAAAGTTAGAATCACCGCGTTAATTTCTACCAAATCTGAGACTGATTTTGTCCAACTTTTATCACCAGTCCGCTAATTTTCTGCATTTAACATTTATCATAAAATATGCAAAACAAAACAAAAAACGATGGAATTGTTGGTGGGGCTTAAGCCCACTCAGTCCAGAGGCTTCGTGATCCGTGACCAAGATTGGCTACCACAGGTGTTGAAAATTTAAAGAAAAAGCCATTTGAGAGGAAAAGACCCTTATGCTGTGAATCTTTCTTAGCCGGAACGCAAGTACAAATACAATATCGTTTTATCATAACAGTTGGGAAATGAAGTTCATACTGTCAACCCAAGGAGGATCTCGAGCAGATTTTTTTTTTTTCAACCCTCTGAACGTGCGTGGAATTTTTTTTTTTTGGACAGAGGAGTTATGCTGGTTTCTTTTCTTACCTATATGCACTTCCAGGATATACAGTGTACATGTATATATTTTTTTCTAAAATCAACCAGCCCCTCACCCCACCCCCACCCCCACCCCCACCCCCAACCCCCGCTCCCGCCCGCCACAGAAATGGTCCGCCCTACAAACCGTGGAATTTCCCACGTCTCATATTTCCTTTGTCACGCAACGTGTGCCCCACGTTCCAGTCATTGGTGATATTTCAGGTCAAATGCACGTTCTTTGTATAAGGAATTTTGTCACTTATGCCGGATTAATGCAAAAAGGTAAGTGGCCTTTACTGAAAATTCAAGCACAGTGAGCGATGAGATTCTCTGATATCTCAGGTCACCGCAGTATTCGGATCTGTATCGTACTGACAGTCTTTGTTTATATTTGGTGATTACAGAGATTACGAGTAAATTAACTTTCCAATGTTTGTATTCAAACTTATCTTCTTGCCAAGGGCTGCTGCAGTCTAAATTCGAATGAAATGTTGCAATGGAAACCAAACACTAAGTTTTTCTGGGTGAAAAACTGTGAATCAACCGGTCAAATTACCCATACACATTTTCGTCTAGTGCGCTCGCTTTTGGCGGGCCGAAAAAACCTTTTAGTATGACAAAAAGAAAAAATAGTTTTTTTAAAAGAACCCGTCCACAGCTGCTAAATATTTATACCCTTGATGCTACAACCTTCTGAAATATGGTAAAATTCCCGATGTCATCAAAGCACGAAACACTACTTTCTTTGCACGGGTGTTAGAACTAAAAAGAAAGCCTAGATCAAGATATAATATAGCTTGAAGGAAACTTTGAGAATTGTGCAACAAACCTTGTAAAGATGAACTATAGATTAGCTTTCGTGTTTTCTACAAGCGTTTTGAATATGGTCCAATATGTATAATTTCCATCGGGCCTTCGACCAGGTCGAGGCCGATTTTTAACTTTTCTATTTTTCGCAAAAACGAAGCTTTGCTGGCACTTTTTAATACTGTTTTTGAAAATAGTTTACCAAAAAGGTTTTTTGTTTGGACTTTTAGCATCGGCAAAGGTGACGGCATCGAAAAAGTCACTTTTAAAATGAATTGGCGTTTTTTCGAACTTTGTCGTGTTTATTGCAATTTGCTGAAAATATCTAATGTAGGCAAATTCCCCTGGGGTTGATTTCTTTGGGACCGCACTAAAGTTTAGAAAGAAAAGTTCGTAATAGCTTGTTTACGTCCTCCAGAAAAGGTGAAACTAGGCATTTTCACGTCGTAGTCGTGCAGTAACGGCAAAGAAATGTACAAAAAAGCGTTTAAGATCCAACGACGCGGACGGCGACGAAAACGTAAAAAAAAAACAAATGGTTTTATAACCAAAACAACAACTTTGCACGTGTATCACGCCCATTAATTTTGTACATTTCGTTACCCGTTTTTGTACGACTACGACGTGAAAATGCCTAATTTCGCGTTTTATGGAGTACGTAGACAAGCAACGACGAAATGCTATTTCTCTTTCTGAACTTGGATAAGGTCCCTAGGAATTCAACTCCAGGACGGTTCCTCTATATTTGATAAAGTAAGTGGGTAGGAATAATTGCGATAAATACTGAAAGAACGCAAATTCACTTTTTAAGCGACGTTCTCTTTGCCGTCGCGTCGTTCAATCTTAAAGTCCCTAGTACTCTCCCTATTTACAGACAACGGCTCTTAAAGGCTTTGGTAGCTCACTTTTACCCAAACTTTCCTTGATAGTTGAGCTTGCCCAAAGGGAAGATATTATTGGTTAAGTTTAATACCCCAGATCTCTGAGGAGCTTCACACCTCGATTTTAACAAAATAGTTGAAATTTCATTGCTGGAAAGTTGACTCCTTTCCGTTTTTATACTCTAATCTGGAGATCGGAAGACATGGTCCCCATTATAATCCAACTGCTTTCACAGTGTTTGTTTTCACCTTGTTAAAATTTTGAAAGAAAAGGGGTCAAAGCTCAAAAATAATTAATTTAAAAGGGAGTGGTACAAAAATGTTCAAAGGCCTTGGGCCCTCTTCCTTGAAAAGGAAAAAACCCAATACAATAATTATTTCTAAAGGGGGCCCATGTGATCTAAGGGACCAATTCCTAGAATAAGCCCTGCCAATAATTTTGCTGTTCTCATTTGAACCCAATTACAAACATGACTTTTAATTCCTTATTGGCAGCATTCAAATCAAATCCCTTTAGTCTTTGTTGTCCTAAGAGCTGTATAATGCAGTGCTTCAGTCATCTCTAGTCACCCCTTGTCATTCCCAGTTATCTCAGTCATCCATAGTCATCTCAGTCATCCCTAGTCACTCCTAGTCATCCCAGTCATCCCTAGTCACCCTTGTCATTCCCAGTTATCTCAGTCATCCTTAGTCACTCCTAGTCATCCCAGTCATCCCTAGTCACCCCTTGTCATTCCCAGTTATCTCAGTCATCCATAGTCATCTCAGTCATCCCAGTCATCCCTAGTCACCCCTTGTCATTCCCAGTTATCTCAGTCATCCATAGTCACTCATAGTCATCCCTAGTCACTCCTAGTCATCCCAGTCATCCCTAGTCATCCCTAGTCACCCCTTGTCATTCCCAGTTATCTCAGTCATCCATAGTCATCTCAGTCATCCCTAGTCACTCCTAGTCATCCCAGTCATCCCTAGTCACCCTTGTCATTCCCAGTTATCTCAGTCATCCTTAGTCATCTCAGTCATCCCAGTCATCCCTAGTCACCCCTTGTCATTCCCAGTTATCTCAGTCATCCATAGTCACTCATAGTCATCCCTAGTCACTCCTAGTCATCTCAGTCATCCCAGTCATCCCTAGTCACCCCTTGTCATTCCCAGTTATCTCAGTCATCCTTAGTCATCTCAGTCATCCTAGTCATCCCTAGTCACCCCTTGTCATTCCCAGTTATCTCAGTCATCCATAGTCATCTCAGTCATCCCTAGTCACTCCTAGTCATCCCAGTCATCCCTAGTCACCCCTTGTCATTCCCAGTTATCTCAGTCATCCATAGTCATCTCAGTCATCCCAGTCATCCCTAGTCACCCCTTGTCATTCCCAGTTATCTCAGTCATCCATAGTCACTCATAGTCATCCCTAGTCACTCCTAGTCATCTCAGTCATCCCAGTCATCCCTAGTCACCCCTTGTCATTCCCAGTTATCTCAGTCATCCATAGTCACTCATAGTCATCCCTAGTCACTCCTAGTCATCCCAGTCATCCCTAGTCATCCCTAGTCACCCCTTGTCATTCCCAGTTATCTCAGTCATCCATAGTCATCTCAGTCACTCCTAGTCATCCCAGTCATCCCTAGTCACCCCTTGTCATTCCCAGTTATCTCAGCCATCCATAGTCATCTCAGTCATCCCTAGTCACTCCTAGTCATCCCAGTCATCCCTAGTCACCCCTTGTCATTCCCAGTTATCTCAGTCATCCATAGTCATCTCAGTCATCCCTAGTCACTCCTAGTCATCCCAGTCATCCCTAGTCACCCCTTGTCATTCCCAGTTATCTCAGTCATCCATAGTCATCTCAGTCATCCCTAGTCACTCCTAGTCATCCCAGTCATCCCTAGTCACCCCTTGTCATTCCCAGTTATCTCAGTCATCCATAGTCATCTCAGTCATCCCTAGTCACTCCTAGTCATCCCAGTCATCCCTAGTCACCCCTTGTCATTCCCAGTTATCTCAGTCATCCATAGTCATCTCAGTCATCCCAGTCATCCCTAGTCACCCCTTGTCATTCCCAGTTATCTCAGTCATCCATAGTCACTCATAGTCATCCCTAGTCACTCCTA
Organism: Porites divaricata; assembly: GCA_038088405.1. Taxonomy (NCBI): domain Eukaryota; kingdom Metazoa; phylum Cnidaria; class Anthozoa; order Scleractinia; family Poritidae; genus Porites; species Porites divaricata. The sequence continues at coordinate 2,192,227 of JBBMOI010000009.1, forward strand.
GTCATCTCAGTCATCCCAGTCATCCCTAGTCACCCCTTGTCATTCCCAGTTATCTCAGTCATCCATAGTCACTCATAGTCATCCCTAGTCACTCCTAGTCATCCCAGTCATCCCTAGTCATCCCTAGTCACCCCTTGTCATTCCCAGTTATCTCAGTCATCCATAGTCATCTCAGTCACTCCTAGTCATCCCAGTCATCCCTAGTCACCCCTTGTCATTCCCAGTTATCTCAGCCATCCATAGTCATCTCAGTCATCCCTAGTCACTCCTAGTCATCCCAGTCATCCCTAGTCACCCCTTGTCATTCCCAGTTATCTCAGTCATCCATAGTCATCTCAGTCATCCCTAGTCACTCCTAGTCATCCCAGTCATCCCTAGTCACCCCTTGTCATTCCCAGTTATCTCAGTCATCCATAGTCATCTCAGTCATCCCTAGTCACTCCTAGTCATCCCAGTCATCCCTAGTCACCCCTTGTCATTCCCAGTTATCTCAGTCATCCATAGTCATCTCAGTCATCCCTAGTCACTCCTAGTCATCCCAGTCATCCCTAGTCACCCCTTGTCATTCCCAGTTATCTCAGTCATCCATAGTCATCTCAGTCATCCCTAGTCACTCCTAGTCATCCCAGTCATCCCTAGTCACCCCTTGTCATTCCCAGTTATCTCAGTCATCCATAGTCATCTCAGTCATCCCTAGTCACTCCTAGTCATCCCAGTCATCCCTAGTCACCCCTTGTCATTCCCAGTTATCTCAGTCATCCATAGTCATCTCAGTCATCCCTAGTCACTCCTAGTCATCCCAGTCATCCCTAGTCACCCCTTGTCACTCCTAGTCATCCCAGTCATCTCAGTCACCCTCTTCACCCCAGTCACCCTCTTCATCCCAGTCACCTTAGTCATCCCAGTCACCCTAGTAATCCCAGTCATCCTAGCCACCCTATTCATCCTAGTCATCGCCAGTCATCTACAGTCATCCCAGTAATCTGAGTCATCCTAGTGGTTGGTTTCAATCCAGTCATTCCAATTCAAGTCATCCACTTACATATCTCCACTTTTGTTTAGATTTGAATGCAGCTGCACCAAATTCTGTGATTTCTCCAATTCATTCCCTAGTCATTCCAGTCTCCCCAGTAATTCTAGTCAGCCTAGTTTCCCTAGTCATGCTAGTCATGCGTACCTTATACTCTCCTGTGTATGTGCTTTGCTTTTTGAAAAAAGTCTTTAAAAAACAAGCAGAGTTAAAAAGCAAACTATGCTTTTCAAATTTTATCTTTTATTATTTTATTTACTCTTCTTTATGGTATAATATTTTTTTTGTACTGTATTTTTTTTTTCCATTAGTAAGTTGAGTATGATCGTCTGGCCGAATGTTGTTGACATTGATTGACATTTCAACAACCTGTACATGACTCTGTTAAGGACCACTGCACAGGTTGTTGAAACAACAGTTACTGTCAACAACAGTCCGTCATATTCAGAACTACGTTCACCCAGATGATCATACTCAACTTATGAAATGACTCATTGGTTGAAACCTTTCATAGTCTAACTTTTTTCCCTTGAACTTTTTCAATACTACTACCTAAAAATTTAACTAAAACCATAAAAACAAAACAGGGCTCATGAAAAGGTCCAAATTTATTTCATTTCCATCTTTTTCCTGCACAGATTATAACAAATTTATCAAAAGTTAGTTTAGGTTACATCAACATCTGTTTTTTACCTGTTGTTTTTGTTAACCAAAAACAACAGGGAAACAAACATGGCTGTTGATGTTACACTGAATTAATTTTGTCATTGATAATATCAGCTTTAGATACTAAACCATTTTCGAAATATTGATAGACTTTAAAAAGGCTTGATCAAGCAGACAGCTGTTGTAGTCTGCTTTATTTCCTTACCGGCAAGAATGAAATAAAATAGATTTCCTTGGGCTGATTGGTTTTCTAGAAAGTTCTCAGGCATAAAGTTTTTTCACCCGAGCATTCACTTCACCAGCCAAAAGTTATGATCGCTCTATTTTGGTTCGTTTCTTGTTTCTGTTTTGTTTGGGCATTCTCATTTCAAGGTCATATGAAAATCGCTCTATCCTTTCCATCACAGTCATCCCAGTCATGCATGTCAACATAGTTTTTCTAGTCCTCCCAGCAGTCATTCTGGTTATCTCGGTTATCCCAGTCACCCTAGTCATCCCAGTCACCCTAGTCATCTCCATCACGTTAGTCATCCAAGTCGTCCCAGTCATCTTAGTCATCCTAATTATCCTAGTCTGCTTAGTTTATCCCAGTCATCCATGGCACCACAGTCATCCCAGTGAACCCAGTCTTCCTAGTGATCTCAGTAATCATAGGCCTCCTAGCAATTCCAGTCATTTAGATCCTTTAAGTCACCCAAGCCATCCACCCTTGCCATCTCAGTCACCAAAGTCATCTTAGTCATCTCATTCATCCCAGTTACTCCAGTCATTCAAGTCACCCTAGTTACCTCGTTAGTCCTCTTAGTTATTGCAATCAGTCTTTTTGAGGAATGCACTCATGCACTGTGTTTTCAGGTACTAGCTACACCCCTCTTTACATTTTTGGCTCAATCTTAGACATTGTACATTTGGTACATCCCTTGCTTAACTCTGTTCCTATAAATACTTACAATCTAAAAGTCAGCAATAAGTCACAAATAAGTTAACAATTGAGTGAAAATTAATTCTTATTTTTTCCCAGGCACAGAAGAACAACAGATTTGGCAAACTGGTCAGTGTTTCATCAATGCCTCCATACAGGAGGGTATCATCAAAGTCAACTTATTATTAATACTTAATTTAATATTAATTTTTTATAAAATGACAATTTATTACAGATATGCAGCCAGTACCCTGCCTCAACACCGGTACTTGGTTTTAGAATATTCTGACCCAGCCCGGGAGGTCATTGAATGCGGGGTACAGCTGGCCCGGGGTTTTCCTCCTAGGAGCAAGTGGACGTACGGGGAGGTTTTTCACCCAGCTGTTGTTCCACAACCCCCATTCAACAACAAATAGGCAAATTCATTTACTTTGGCATTGAACAAACAAAACAAAAAACAAAAACAGAACCAAAGAATAATAACCATTTCAACAAATAGGACGTCATGCATTAGTCAAAACAGGTCCATGGTATTCCCAACAGTAGTGAATTGATTCACTTGCAATATTTTTCCTTTCAGCTTTACCTGTAGTTTTCATCTTTCCAGATTCAAAGAAAACCTACTTTTATTTATTCAATCAAAATTCAGTCATTGTAGGATCTTCAGCACACTTCAGCTATAGAGTAGATTTCTGAAATATGTAGTGAGGTCAAATTTTAATTAGGAATTCTGTAATTCACTGTTGGAGGGAATACTTAAGGTATCTGTACAGTGTGTGTGCCACCATATTTCTACAAATAAGTGTCGTGGAGAAAATTTTATCAACAGTTTTTTTTTAAGTAAGTCAGTCATCATCCAGTTCAATTTAGCAACTGCACAGGGACTGATCAATTAGGCAAAGTTTTCTTAAAGAAAGCAAATTTTATTTTTAAGTTGGATTATTTTGTTCCAAAAAAAATTCATTTATTTTTTGAAAATGAATCTAGAGGCTTACCTGTATTTGCACTACTTACAAATTATTAGTTAAAACACAAGATTCCTTTGAGCAGTACATACATCATTCAATTTACAAAGGACATTTACCTCTGGGAAGAAAAGGGAAAAGGGTTCATTCTTGCAAGGCAGTGGTGAATGAAACTTTGTAGCCAAGAATAATTATATTAAGTAGTGATTATAAATGAACTTTCCTCAGGATTTGGCAATTTTATCAAATATTAGACACAGTATTAATTCATCTGCTAACTAGATACAGAGAAATTGTTTGAAAAGACAATTTAAGACGGGTTTGGTCTTGTAAGAATAGTAAAATTGAGCTGATAGAACTAGTTTTGGTACAGGCTAACGGTTCAGGGTCCCAGTGACACATCCCCACCCAAATATTCATAAAGTACCACCCTCGGGCCATTACTGCTCAAAGAGAATCTTGCTAAAATAATAGTGATCATGATAATATTATAGTATTTATTACAAAGTTATAGTTGTTGGGTGGGTAATGTTACATATTTTATAGATTATTACATACCTAAACTCGTAAAAGCTCAATTAAGCCCCTATCTGCCCTTTAATTAAGGAGGGTTGGAGGAGTTAGAGGTGGGGAGGGGGTAAATGATTACGGGGGGAAGAAAGGATATATTTAATCTCGATAGGGAAGGGAAAATTAGGGGAAAAGGTGGTCGTTTTTATCGATAATCTTGCACATACTGGCAAAATCATCTTGCATTGGTTTGATGGAAATCAGTTCCTGACACTTCCTTCAGAAGGAATGGCTTTCAAGGTAAGTTGTGGAGGATGTAATAAATACTAAGGGGGTCAGGTTAAAAATCTAGTCTTAAAGAAATAGAGGCTATTATCATTGATAGGTAGAGGGGTAGGCTGGGGCTTATAGAACTTTTGCCGCATATACAGTTGATGACATTGTGCTGCCAGTGTAGGTGGGAGTGGCCTCGTTTTCCATGTAATTGTCTGGGACTACCAGTCAAATTATATTAGCTATTCACTGACTTTCATTTTCTTAGAACAGTGGGAAGCACATTGTTGCCTCTATCTTTAGAAAAACAGTGGAACTATGAGTTTTTGAACCTCCTGTGAAAGTGGAGATTGGTTTAGAAAACTAGGAGTTCAAAGAATTAGAGAGATATTAAGCTTTGTTTTGGGATTTAGGCTTTCTTGCCCTTTTCTGTTTGAGAAAACCCAAGGCGAAATGTAAAAAATACAGTGACTTCAGGGGAGGGAAAACAAGTTTTAATTTGAATAATCAAGAGGTTCAAAGGACCAGGATTCCACTTATACAGTATTAGTGTTAATTTAATGCTAGAATTAAATAGTGTACAGCAAGCTCATTAGTACAATATTAGCTCCAAACCTCCTAAGTAACTTATTACTTTAGTCTAAGGTAATCTCTGGTCTGCTTCTGCTTATTTTCATTTTCTACGAAACTTGCAGTAAGTAGAATGTTGTTTCCAAATCGCTGATTATTTCAAAACTAACACTATTTTTTTTATTAACTTTTGAGTACTTACTTTTTTACACGGGTATCACACGATGCAGACTGCAGACTCTTGATTGCATTTATATTCAATCTAAATATATTAGTTTTCTTGGTTTTGCATTTGCTCCCTGTAATTTTTTTCTTCAATTTCCTTAGGTTTTCAAAAGGTCTGGCATGTTAGTGTTAGCAATTTACCCCCTTGACATTCTTTTCAGTCCATTTTTATGCACATAATCAAACCATTAAACAAATACACGTTTACATTACGAGGGCACTTGTAGCATCAAGAAATATGTAGTCTTGTTTAATATGCTATTGAGCTTGCATTAAGGATTGCTTTAGCGAAGCCTTTGAAAACAGCTGACTTTTCCAGATGCTATCATTGGTTTTCCCACAAAATGATGACTCATGCCGTGTCACTAGCCATATCTGGGTATGGCTTCTGATTGGTTGAGACACATTATCCTTGTGGCGCGACCAATCAGAAGCACTACCCAGATCTGGGTAGTGACACGTCATTGGTATGGAATTTCTTCACTTATTCTTCATTTCTGGGTCATTTCATGGAGAAAACCAGTGGTGTCATCAAGAATTATTGGTTGTTTTCTTAGGCCATTAGCTTTTCATTATTATTTTTTAAGTTCTTATTTAATTTCAGACCTCAGGTGGCACACGCACAAGATTAGGAGCCCATCACTTGGGAAAGGTCATGTTTAAATCTAGCCAACTTCGTCCCTGCTGGGCTGTGGAAGCTCTGCCTCTGAGAAGGTGCGAATTCTGATGTCCTCTGAGATATTCCAACTGAGAAATCCTGGGAAACTTTATCTGATCCTGTAATTCATGCTGAGGGCAGTTGGACACTTGGAAGATTTGGCCGTTTTTTCCCAAGTGGGGAGGACAGCGTGAAAGAAGGTGAGAGTTTGCTTCTCATGTTCTTAGAATTTTATTCATTTTGTTATAATACCACACCTTTTTCCAAAAAAATAAATAGATAACCATTTCGATCAAGAAAGTTGCTTGTCTGCAAACAATATGTCTGGGAATGTTTCACTGTTGAGGATGAAAAACGGGGGTGCAAGAACGTGCTCCCCCAGCTCACGCAGTAGGTGTGTCGACGGATTATTCGAGGCCCAGAGAAGTGAGCACTGAATGGCATTGGTCTGGCTTGGGTGGATTTTCACAACTGACATCAAATTGAGCTGATAGTCGCTAAGAATCTCTCTAATGGGGGGCAACTGGTTAAAGATTTCTCTTCTAAACCTAAAGCGTTTCATTTCTTAACAATACTTGAAGTAGCTTTCCAAAATATTGCACAAAAAGAAAATTAGCATATAAATCATTTCCATAATTACCAAATTTTGTACTGATATTTTTTGAATAGCTGAAAATTTAACTAAAACCATAAACCAAAACAAGGCTCATAAATAGGTCCAAATTTATTTCATTTCCATCTTTTTCCTACCTGACTAGCTGAAAATTTAATTAAAACCATAAAAACAAAAAACAACGCTCATAAATAGGTCCAAATTTATTTCATTTTCATCTTTTAAGTACTTCAGATTATAACAAATTTATCAAAACTAAGTTTAGGTTACATCGACATCTGTTTTTTTTACCTGTTGTTTTTTGGTCAACTGAAAACAATAGGCAAACAAACATGGCTGTTGATGTTAGACTAATAAGGAAATACTTGATTAATCAGACAGCTGTGGTAATCTGCTCTATATCCTTATTTTTAAGAAGGACATAGAATAGATTTCCTTGGGCTGTGTGAAAAATCAGGTTAACTTGACGTAAATTTCGGATAGCCTTATGTAAATAAATAGCTAGAATAAACATTAACTTTACACGCTTTAAGGCAATTTCACGGTGGTGACTTCAATTGATGCTTCAAATTAGGGTTTCGGATATAGGTCTGGAACCATAAACGTAAGATCATTTTGTTATATTAAAAATTATATATTTGCCTAGTTCCAGTCATTTATCGGAATCCCGATTTGAAGTTTCCATTCCAGTCACGACCGTATTTCCACGCTATTTGGGCTATTGTCACGATCGTCACGCAATGCTGGTACAATCGGCTAGCGTGATAGGAAAATTTAAATAATTATTTTGCAGAAAAACATAAACATTTAAGGGTTTAAAGATTTGCTATAGAATTCAAAATTGTTTTAGGAACTGAAACAGCTTCACATTTCTTTCGCACTAGTTTCTTAAGATAGAAATAAACGTTTATTTTAATGAGAGAATTAATCGAATTACTTCTACGGGAAGCAAAACAAGCAGAAATTTAAATCATCTGCAAGATCGCTTTAATCCATTTAGTTTGGCGAAATTTGACGGTGAACCTACGCAGCACTGATTTAAACGAATTCAACATTCGATTTTAAGGGCAACCAATTTTAAGATATAAAACGAAACATTGAAAGCTCAATTTACGCGGCACTGTAGCAGTACTGCGTAAGTTTTGCTTCCTAATGTTTCACTTTATTACTTTCCGATAATTTCGACCCTTTAGAATAACAGCAATAATAAACGACTCGTAAACAATCCGCGTAATTTTCACTTCCAAATTTGCTTTAATGTAGGTCTAAACACTAAATACTAAACAATAACTAGGGCGAGAGAAATCCAATATCAGTAGCTTCACAGAGGAGAGACGATTATTGACTTGTGCTCTTTGGTGAAGTTTGTGGGATGAAGGTCGGTCAGACCAGCGCGATTTTTTGTTCAATTTTCTGGGCATCGATGACGGAGACCCACTGAAAACTGAGCTCACTGTCTTGCGCCCTCTTTTTTCTGTCCACGACTCTGGATATTTTTCACGATATATTGATTTTGCAGATACGCGCTTTCAAAACAAAATTATTGTTTTCACTAACAACTGTTTTGGCTAATTTTAATTCCAAATTAATTTGGTGTGGTATTGTGACAAAGTTGAATGATACCCTGAGGGCATGAAGAGCAAACTCTCACTTTCCTTCACGCTGCCCTCCCCACTTGGGGGCAAACGACCAAATTTTCTAAGTGTCCAACTACCCCCAGCTTGAATGAACGGATCAGATAAGGTACAGACCAGGATTTTAAAGTTGGAATATCAAATGAGGACAGAAGAATGAACACCGACTCGGAGCAGAGTGGAAGCAGCCCGGCAGGGACGGGGTAGGCTAGATTACTTTTTTTTGGTATTTTTTTTATTGTAAATAAATGGACAACACAGGCAAGCTTTATTCTTCAATAAAATACTATTATCTTCAGTACCTGTGCTGTTTACTTGTAATCCAACTACTTGAGTGAACCAGATAAAAGGCTTGGACACAGTGAAACATTGTGCGCAGCGAAGACTGATTTATTTCACCAGCGACATAAACACAAGCACAAGTTTAGTGCGGGCGTTAACAGCAAAACCATAAACACAATCTCAGGAAAAAGTAAACTTATTCTTTCTATCCTCGCCAAGAATAACGAATTCGACTTTTATTTCTCGTGTCCTTAAATTGCGCAAATTACAGTGGTAAGAACAAGAAAAGAATAAGTGTGTTTCTCCAGTGTTTCTGCTTATGCCCATGTCATTGATGACCTCGCTAAACTCAGTTGTACCTGTTCTGCTTGTGTTTATGTCGCTAGTTCAAACCAGTCTTTACCTTGCACCGTTTTCCAACAAAGCGATTGTTGCATACAATGTACTAAAAATACAAATCGAAAGAAAACTGACAATTGTTTTTCTTTACACATCGCACGCAACAACCTCAGCGCTAGAAATACGATGTAATTTTGCTGCTCGCAATGTTTCACCCTGCCCAAGCCTTTTCGACAGACAAAACTACAAGTACTTCACCATCAAAGCACGAGTGTGTATGCAAACTCAGCAGAATTTGAAAAATAAATATAAATGTCGCAAAGCAGCAAAATTATAATCACTTGCGTGGGTAAAATGACTTGATATGCATATTAAAAGACCTTTTCCCTCCGCAAATTCTTATAATTCACTGGTTGAGCAACATGAAAGGTAATTCTCGAACTCGCACCAACACTCGTATTTCGAGCGTAAAGTACTTGAGGGTGCAAATGAAGTACAAGCTAAGTTCTGCTTTTGACAAACTCCCAGTAAAGCTTTGTGGTAAAAATCAGACTCGTCTTTATTATTAACCAGCTATGAATTTCGACGCAAAGTACGCCACAAACAAGTGCTTTTTTAAAAAGAGATCGTCAGAAAATATATTGACCTTGAAGTTGCTCTTGGGGTCGTCACGTAAAGCGTGACAATCTCACGCAACTGCAAACAAGACTGCAATTTTGCAGCGAATTAAAATTTAAAAACGAAATAATAACGGACATATTTGTGGCGATTTTGCGGTAAAAACAAACCATTTAATAAAAAGACTGTCTGAAATTTCATAACAAGTCAAAGCGTTACCAAAACCTATACTGTGAACTTCTTCTACTCCCACAGTGATGAAAATATCAATTCTCTTCGCTTAATGTGGCAGTTCTTTTTAATAAAGATGTTAACATGATTTCTCGCATACCAAACTACTACCTTAAATTGGTGATTTTCTTAATCCAAAACGTACTGAAATCGCAAGGAAAACAACGATATGACCCCCCCCCCCCCCCCCCTGTAAGCTAGAAATCTCAAATCCTTGCAAGGACTGAAAATTGATCGCAAACTTGTAAAAGTTTATTCAACACTGCAGTAGAATTTTTGTTTTTTAATTCCAGTTTAAATGTTAAGGAAACACAATATTTTGTGAATACGATCTTTTGCTATACATTTTCAATTTTGTTAGTGGTAGAAATTTAACACCAAAATTGTGGATGGAAAAACTTTCTTACTAGTAAAGTGAATAATGATTTCACGGTTCAGCAAGGATTTTGGAAAATGATAGGAATTTCAAAACCAAATTTAACAGCATCTTCTCCGTGACAGTTGCATTACTTTGTTCTGGCAAAAAAACAACAAAACAATTGGGTCGTCATTTGTTTCTCGTATTAAGACCAGAATTTTTTTAACCAAAATAAGGATCACCCCATGGACAATTAAATTTGCTGTTTAATTCTTATTTATCGGTCTTCAAGAAAAAAAAACACAAAGTTGGAAAGAAAATTATTTACTGAAGTGTTGAATATAGGTTTTACAAGAAGTAAAACAATGTAGTTACAAGGAGCCATGTTTTCAGCCCTACTGCTTTCCGCGCTTGTATTGATTGCCTTGGGTACCATCAACAAATCAAAACGGAAAGTTGATACCCGTGCGATCCCATAGGTCTTTCCGCCAAATGCTTATACCTACTCCCTTGCAGTTTAGAGAATTGAGAAAAAGCGAGAGATTTGAGGTTCACCCCAAAGTTCACAGTAAAATAGAGAAATGATCTAGTACAGATATGCAATCTACCTAAGCTATACTGTCAAATCAACCCGTCATTCATTCAGGTTGACTGACTTTAATTCAGTCAGTTAGTCTGAAATTATACATGTAACCGGCTAGTACCAATACTATCATCCAACCAGTCACCTAGCCAACTAGTTAGTCAATCAGCAGTATCAGCCAGTCAGTTCATCAGCCAGTATGTCATTACAGTTAGGTAGTATCAGTACCGTAAGATAACCTGTAACCCACCCAACTAGTTTGTCAATAAACAGTATCAGTCATTCAGCCAGTCTCTCTTTACAGTTTGGTGGGAACAATACTGTCAGTCACCCAGTCACACAGCCAACTAGTTAGTCAATCAACAGTATCAGTTATTCAATCCATCAACCAGTCTGTCATTACAGTTACGTCGTATCAATACTGTCAGTCAACACGTCACCCAGCCAACTAGTTAGTCAATCAACAGTATCAGTCAGTCAGTTAGCCTGTCATTACAGTCAGGTAGTATCAATACTGTCAGTCAACACGTCACCCAGCCAACTAGTTAGTCAATCAACAGCATCAGTCAGTCAGTTCATCAGCCAGTATGTCATTACAGTTAGGTAGTATCAATACTGTCAGTCAACACGTCACCCAGCCAACTAGTTAGTCAATCAACAGCATCAGTCAGTCAGTTCATCAGCCAGTATGTCATTACAGTTAGAAAGTATCAATACTGTCAGTCAACTAGTAACCCAGATAACTAGTTAGTCTATCCATAGTATCAGTCAGTCCATCCATCAGCCAGTCTGTCATTACAGTTAGGTAGTATCAGTACTGTAACACAACCAGTCACCCATCCAGATAGCTAGTCAATTCACAGTATCAGTCAGTCAGTTAGTCTGTCATTACAGTCAGGCAGTATCAATACTGTCAGTCAACACGTCACCCAGCCAACTAGTTGGTCAATCAACAGCATCCGTTAGTCAGTTAGTCTGTCATTACAGTCAGGTAGTATTAATACTGTCAGTCAACTAGTAACCCAGATAACTAGTTAGTCTATCCATAGTATCAGTCAGTCCATCCATCAGCCAGTCTGTCATTACAGTTAGGTAGTATCAGTACTGTAACACAACCAGTCACCCATCCAGATAGCTAGTCAATTCACAGTATCAGTCAGTCAGTTAGTCTGTCATTACAGTCAGGTAGTATTAATACTGTCAGTCAACTAGTAACCCAGATAACTAGTTAGTCAATCCATAGTATCAGTCAGTAAGTCCATGGATTATCAATTAAAGGTACTAGCAATGTAAAGTGTATGGTCAGTTTCACTTTGCAAATAATGAATCAGATGTTCTCTATTCATTCAGTCGTAATGACACAGTATATGCTACACTGTAGATTGCATGTCTGATAATCAACAAGAGTCAGTTTTACATCACTTTTACCTGTGACACGTTGCAAAGTTAGGAAATTGAAAACAAGGAAATGCCAACAAATTTTGTTACCTTTTAAGTTAACTTCGCAAATTTTGAAGTAAAATTTTGAACAAAAAAATCTCCAATAAATTCACACAGGCAACAAGCCTTTTGAATTACTTATTAGTTCCTATACCATGAAAATTAAAAACTTTGGACTTGTCCTAACAACGTTGAGACTGTTTTTGAGGCCAAGATCGCTATAATTTTTTGGTGCAATGAGGCTTTATGAGTTGCATATTTTTTAAGCATACACTGTAAACTTCAATTCATGATGTTCTGTTGTTATCTTTGGTTTATAAGATTTTTGCAGTAACACTTAGCATAAGCTATTCTTCAAATTGAAATCAAAATGACTAAATTAACAGAATGGCATTTTCATGAAACTTCAATGCATTACTTTTTGCACACCAGTTGTTTGTGCATTGAATTTAACACTTCATTGCTGAAGTCTTGTTACTTCAAAGTTGGAACACTGTGTTGAATGCTTGATATTGCTTCTCAAACAAATCGATTTTAGAAGGAGAAATTTAATTACGGATGCAAAAATGAACAGTTTTTCATTTGATTTCCAAACACTCATAAAACATTAATTTTCTTTTTATTATCTTAGTTTTGAATTATTGATGAGTTTGAGAACTACAGTCAAACCTCCATCAATGGCCACCCCCTCTACAACGACCATTTTTTTCTGGCCTAGGAGACAGTCCATGTACACATTAACTCTTTTAAAACCTCTCTACAATGGCATTGGCCACTACAGCGTGTCCCTAGCCTCTCAACAAGACATTTTCTTCAGCGACTGATGAAAAGGTCAAGAATGGTCACAAAATTTGGTCTGACAAAGGCACATTGATGATCGATTAATCGCAGCATTATATTTTGATTGTGTTCCATTCAGACTGCTGCAGTAAGCATAAATTGTCTATGATACTTGTTCATTTAATTTTTGTCACATAAATTAACATTAAATTTTGTTTGATTCAAAACATTATTCAAGTCGTTTATGTATTAAATTTTTATCTCTTTGCTTTTTTTATTTATGATTGGATTAACATTATGGGATACAGTAAGCAAGAAAGAAGCACAATAAACATGTTGTACTCTGTAAAAAGAATTGTCATATGACACCCCTACCTCCCTATAATGGCCACCTCTCCACAGCAGAGACTTTCTTCTGTCCCCTAGGTGGCCATGATGCATTGTTGAGAGGTTTGAATGTATAATTATTTGATTCAAGTCTGCCATCTAATTGGGTCATTGACAATGCCCTTGTTAATTAATTTTTGCCTTGACTTTGCAATGTAACTTGGCACATGAAAATGATGTAAAACTGCTTTAACTATAGCAGAACTTAGCTCATATCTATAACATAATATTCTGTATGTGGCACAACTGAACAAAAGCAATCTAATATTAATCCAGGTAAAAAATACTGATCTTAGTTTGGCATGATAAATTTTCAAGCCAGACAACTTGTATGCGACTGCATGGTTCTTCACACAATAAAGCATCACAAAATAGAATTACTAGCCAAAGGGTTTTTTTAAGCCTAAAAGGAAAATCGTTGAATGCATATGAAACCACTTGCTCTAATAATTCATTCAATCTCTCATATGAAGTTCCAAGTGATACAAATAAAAAAGTTTTTTAACTTTCTAATATTCCAAGGTCAAAATTTTTTTTTTTTTCATTCCTGTGTATCAAAAAGTATATCAAATTTATGTGTCAGTTAAACAATGTTTTGCTATGCTTTAAGTTCTGCTTCCAGTTTTTTGACCCAAATAAGTTTGATTTTTTTGCAGTTACTTCTCCAAATTATTATTACCTTCAATGAAAAAAATTAGTTTTTTATTAAAAAAGAAACAGTTCTATGCAATTAATTTATTCCAATTAAAGATTAAAATCAAAATGGATTCAGTACAGTGTCACATAACTGCCAGTGTCTGTAGCCAACATTTCTACTCATGATTTTGACTTAAGTTAAATGTTGTGCAAAATAAATTGTAAAACATTGTCAACACCTTTATTGTATTAAAGAACCAAGCAACTACATGCAGATTTAAAACATACAGGGTAAATTCATGTTTGGCTGAAATAATAATGGCAATATATACAGAAATGTATATTGCAATATATTCTTTCTCGAAACAAGTTAGCATTAAAATGTTTTTCTACCATTTTATTGGTTGCACTGGTTGAATGATGCCCACTTGAGTTATTCAGTGGTAATCAGTGTAATTAAACCAAGAGTTGCAAGTGTTTTGCACGGTTTTCAATTTGAGTAGACCTTGTTTGTGATGGCCTCTTGAGCTTCAAACAAAGACTGTTTTTCTCTCCAAAAATCCTTTAGGTCAAGTAAAGTTTTTCTAAATTATTGTACTAACCCAGTCCAAATGCTCAACAACAAATTGACCCAACTCACTCTTTGTCAATAAAATATTTAATGACTCAGGTTAAAAGGTGAGCTTTGTTGTTGTTAATACCTTTTTTGCTTGGGAACTTAGCTTTTGCATAAAAGGAAGTAATATTGCCTTCCTTTACACATAAAGAATTAGCTTTCAATTGCTGCCTTGGTGCCCAGTATGTTTTTGTTACTAATTTCAATTTCTAGATTGTATTTTGACCATGAATGTGCACACAAACAGTTTGCATCCTGGATTACATTAATTGTCTTTTGAACAAGCCAGCCACATATCTTTGTTTATCTGGTTCACTCAAGAGCTGGATTACAAAGTGAAATACACAGCACTTACGATACTGAAGATAAACTCCAATAATAATGTTGATCCGGCAGTCTGTTTGTGGCATTTTCAGCATCTGACCTGGAAAAAAATCACAAATCTAACATAAGATTTAACAACTTGAAGTTAAGACACAATCATTAACATTACTATTCTATTAATCAGCTTCAAGAACTATTGATCACTTAGTAGGGGTGGGGTGTTTTTTATATCACATGCATAAAGTACAATACTATAAGCCAGTTACAAAATGGTTTGGACACATGACATGCAATTCCTTCAAGACATAAACGTGTTTCAAATGTGTTTCTCATCTCCCCAACTAAATGACAGGGCATGACAATGGTGTTGCCTGATAGCCCAGCAGGCTACTAGAGCAACCCACTTGGCTAGCACGTTTAATCACAAGATGTAAGACTGGTAAACAACATTTGCTGAGATAAGAGTTGCAAAGGGGAGTTGATTAGCCTGTAAGACTGCTCCAGGTACATAAACAACTTCAGTTTTCCAGAAGTTACCAATAAAGGTTCAAAAACCAACCTGGGAACATGATTGTGATCTCTTTCCTGAGGCAATGATGTCATTCAGTTCACTACAGCTGCCTCTCCATTATTTGCACATGAACACCTCAAGATCTTCCACATCCTGCTAAAAACAGCTCTTCATTTTTCTCTTCTGCCTAAAAAACAGATAACAGCTGAAGGTGAAGCAACTAAATTAGCTACAAATTAATAATTCTAGACATTCAAGGTTATTATTATTATTATTATTATTATTAATTATTATTATTATTATTATTATTATTGTTATCATCATCATTATTAGCAGAGTTCTCAACTGGATGCTAAAAGCTTAAAAAGCTGCACAGGGCACACAGTGTAACCTGTGAGCCTAGAAGTAAATAAGATTATAGTACTAATAATCAATAATCTCTTAAGTCACAACTTCTAAATGTGCGGGAAATTATTGATCATGCCCAACAGCACTGCCTTCTACATTCTTGTCGGCACCTCTTTTTCTCTGCCCCCTACAATCTCGTACATTTCCCATGACCACTCCCCATGGGCATCAATGATGATGTTGTGCTGTCTCACTCCATAACCAGGGAACTACTGTTTTAATTCCCAATGTAGCGAGGGCATACTTTACAGTCTTCTCATCGCTCTTCTTCTCTCTGTTGTTGACCCACAGACAGCACATTTTGAGGTGTGTAGGCTTGGTCTTGTGGTTGATGATTCAGACATCAACTCTGCTGCACACTCCTCTACATGATCTGCAAAAACCTAGCACATCTCAATAAGCTTGTACGTCATCCGAATCTTGGCTTGGTTGGAGAGTACCACTGGGTTGGAACTCATCTATGAGTCCTACATCATGCAGCATCTCATAGAAAAGTATCTTCAAAGGTGAGTTGTGTCGGGAAATATACTTGCTATGTGCTAGCACACCACACCCAGACAAGATATGAGCAATACTTTCTGGGGCCTTACTGCACAACCTGCACCACACCTCACCCCTAGAACTTGTATGGGTCTTCTGACTTTTGACTTCTGACACAAATATTAAAGTGAGTTGGTAATTAATAGTTCTTCATACAGCTCAAACAAGTGGGTGATTGTGTGCGTTGGACATGAGGATTTCCACTCTGTTAGCCACCAAAAGCATTCACTAGTGCTCAACTTCTTGTCCTGTAACCTATGTAACTAGATTTCACTGCCATCGCTGATTTCTAACTTCCTCTTCACCAAGTTTCTCCACAATCCCATTTGCTCCACTTGCTCTTCAAACTCCCACACCGTTTGTATGGCCAGGTCTCCATTACAAATATTATAGTCTAACTGCAACCTTAATCTTCATTGCATCATATTACATCTCTACCAAATGTAAGCCTCTGCTCCCTTCTCTCATGGGTATCTTCCCCAAACCTCAATAACAATCTTGCCTTGTCCTGTCAATCTTCTGCATATTTATTATCACCCACTGCTGTGTCCACAAAAGATAACCAAACAGTAGCAAGGCAAGGACCTTGTCCAAAATATAACTGACACCCCTTAGTATTCACTCTTAGGCTATGAACTCCAAGGCCAGTTTATCCCCCTGCATAACACTCTCAAACATGCCTGGGAACTTGAACTGCTTCCCTTCCTCGAGGCTTGGTATCCTGGCCATCTCATCCGATATCATCTCAAGTTTTCACTCACAAGCACTCCTCTTCTCACATGAACCACTGCACACTTCTTTGGGCTCCATGTAAGCCCCACATCTTGACCATGTTTATGACTCAGTTGAGTTTACTCTCAGATGTAGTCAAAATCTTGAGGTCATTCAATATACAGTAGATCAGTAATAACCTTAAAACTGATGCATTTGGACAATATTCAGGGTTTATTCTAGACGCACCCTTGTGGGATTTCCGCAAGTTGGAAAAAAATGCCGCATAAAATTTGTATTGCCGTGTCAAATGGGGGGTCAAAAAAATAGACCCAAGGATAAGTACTATTTTTTCGAAATAAACTGTATTCTAAAACATTACTGACAACAACACTGATTTGACAGCCACTCTATAAACTTACTTTGAACTTTTATAGCCTCTTACTGTCTCATTTGCCTTTCTGTTTTCATTTGAGTCATTATTTCACCAGACAAACATCCAGGATTCTGCAGTAATTCGAGCCCAGGCTTTTTCAGTTGACCAGAATGTTCCAAAATGGCAGAAAAGCATCAATAAAAGTTCGCTTTCCCATGGTACAGTCTGTACCAATAAGTTCAAACACCTTTTGGGGGACCCCCTTTCTTGAAAAAGGGCCCCCTAAAATTACAGAAGGGGGCCCATTTGACTCTCATTGGCCAATGTCTAGAATAAACCCTGAATATTTATCCCCCAGTAGCACTGATCTCCCACTCTATTGGGTTTAAGCATACAAAAAACAGTCTCAGGCATAGCACATCTCCTTGGGGCAACCCTCTGTTGAATATTATCAGTTAGGAGGTTTTCCTCCCTTTCCTCGTGACAACCATCACACCCTCGTGTTCCAACTCCTACAAAGCATTGTGGTTATGAGCCCACACAACCAGACCGGAAACCTGTACAATGACATTACCCCTTTAAAACAGCTATGGTACAATGAAATCCATGCCATACATAGATTGTGACAAGTCACTATCCGATCAATCAACAGCTTTTCTACCGTACCACTACATCCTGCATGAGCACCCCAGCTCTGCGAATCCTCCATCAAGTTATATCCATCTAGATCCTGTTCTGTTGGGACAAGTAAGCAGTTTGCACATGGTTTTTAAGCAAGTAATAGGGCACTGGTTGTCACTTGTGAATTCTCCAAACTTTCGAACCAGCTCCCTTAAGAGAGCAAGGCAGACTGCTTGAAATGATGATACTAGGCTCTCATACAAGATGTGAGCATGTTTCCACCAAAAATTGACAAGACGATTTGTCCAGTTGCACCCCAGTTTTTTGTCCATGCAAAAACCTTTGACTGTGCAACTTGTGTCTAGTTTCCAGGAATCCTCAATCAGGGTTGGTACTTGCTTCTTAATGACCGCTCTTAATTCATCCAGCAATGCTGCATCCTTGTTTCATAATTTTATTACCCTCCCACAAGCTCGTCCAAAAACTGCTTGCTTCCTTGATGTCATTGAACATCTCCCCATTCACACTATTTTTCTTAGTGTCAGCATGTTTACCTAGGACCACCATTCTCCTTATCTCATCTCTCTCTCTTTTATGCCTGCATACAAGCAAATAGCATCAACCTTGAACTGCTGATTGATCATGCTCGTCTACTCTTGCTTTTTCACTCTAACAAAGCCCTTGTTAAACTTTGTAAGTAATGATTTCTGCCTCTCTATATATTCAACAAGAAGACGCATGAAGGCTTTTATGCAGGATATAAGTTGAATGGCATTGGAAAGTTGAGCAGTGTATCAACAACAAATGCATGCAGGAGAGACAGATATGTTCTGTTAAATACACTAGAAGATGAGTTACACGCAAGGGTTCCTTTGCTCCTCAAAACAGAACTTACATCAATGTTACCACCATATATGTTAAGAGCATGGGGTAGTTCACTAACATTTGGATTCCAGCTTTACTAATATCCTCAATAAATGCACTTCCACATTCAAAAATAGCATGCAATGCATCAGACTTCCAATAACTACAATGGAGCCCTTCAGGCTCCTACGAATTTTAGCTGGGGCGCCCGGGCCTCCAAGTTGGTCGCCCAAATTAATAAATCAGTGAGCTGTTGGTAGATCATTAAAAATTAAACAAATTATTTTCTAAGCAAGTCAAGCAGAACTTTGTCTTTTGATTTTTTATTTTCATGAAAAATCACACCCTCTGACCTCCTGGGCGTGCAAAAAAAAACCCGCACGATGTCACATGAGAGCAATGAAACACATCAAAGTTTTCGCACAATATAAGAAACAAGGGCAATGCTGGGCACCATAATAATTATATTTCAGGGGACACAAGGGACACAGAAGACACAAGGGATAACAAGGGGACACAGGGGACACAAGAGATACAGGGGACACAAGGGCACCCAAGGGCACACAAGGGCACACAGGGGACACAGGGAACACAGGGGACACAAGAGACACAGGGAACATAGGGAACATGAGAGGATGCAGGGGACACAGCAGACAAAGGGACACAAGGGGACACAGAGGATACAGGGGACACAGGGAACACAAGGGACATAAGGGACACAGGGGACATGGGACAAAAGGGACACGGGACACAGGGGACACAAGGGATACAGGGGATACAGGGGACACAGGGGATACAGGGGACACAAGGGACATAAGGGACACAGGGAGGAAAGGGATACAGGGGACACAAGGGACACAAGGGATACAAGGGGACACAGGGGACACAAGGGACACAAGGGGACACAGAGGATACAGGGAATACAGGGGACACAAGGGATACAAGGGAACACAGGGGACACAAGGGGACACAGGGGACACAAGGGACACAGGGGGACACAAGGGACACAGGGAAGACAAGAGACACAAGAGGACACAGGAGACACAAGGGTTACAAGGATTACAAGGGACACAAGGGGACAAAGGGGACACAAGGGGACAAAAGGGACACTTGGGACAGAGGGGACATTAAGTAAGATTGTGGTCCATGTATTTTTTATAAATTATGTTTGGGTCAAAAATAACACAAGAGGATGCAGGGGACACAGCAGACAAAGGGACACAAGGGGACACAGAGGATACAGGGGACACAGGGAACACAAGGGACATAAGGGACACAGGGGACATGGGACAAAAGGGACACAGGGGACACAAGGGACACAAGGGATACAACGGGACACAGGGGACACAAGGGGCACAAGGGGACACAGAGGATAGAGGGAATACAGGGGACACAAGGGATACAAGGGATACAAGGGGACACAGGGGACACAAGGGGGCACAGAGGATACAGGGGATACAGGGGACACAAGGGACACAGGGAAGACAAGAGACACAAGAGGACACAGGAGACAAAAGGGTTACAAGGGTTACAAGGGACACAAGGGGACACAAGGGACACTTGGGACAGAGGGGACATTAAGTAAGATTGTGGTCTATGTATTTTTTATAAATTATTTTTGGGTCAAAAATAAGGACACTATTCTTTTTACTAATCATTTAGGTAGAAAAGAAAATTTGCTTAAGATAAATGACTGAGATCCCATGGAGCTTTCCGGGATTCAACAAAACCGCGGACACCCAAAAACTATTCTGTTTTGAAGAGATCATCTTGTTGGAAAGTTGTTGTTTTATATCATTGGTGAAATGTTCAGGTCAAATGAGCTTTTTGTGGATTGGTTACATGTGAATCCAAGTGGAACGATTTTTAAACATCAACACGCACTTACATGTAACAACATTTTTCCTTTAGATAGAAATGCTACATACAAGTTGACCTCAAGAGTTTCTTAGCAAGCAGAACATTCTTTTTAGGCTGCAAAGTGGCCGAGAGAGCTACAAAGTCACAAGTAATAAATTGTAGCGTTTTTACTTTAAATCAAGAAACCAACATGAGCATGTCACCTGGCTGGGTGACCTGGACAATATTTTCAGTCACCCAAGGCCAGGTCTTAGTCACCTAAGGCGACCAGGTGCCGTAAGTCAGAGCACAGCCCAGTGTCACTTTGTCCTCCTC
The DNA here is from genome assembly GCA_038088405.1 of Porites divaricata. Classification (NCBI taxonomy): domain Eukaryota; kingdom Metazoa; phylum Cnidaria; class Anthozoa; order Scleractinia; family Poritidae; genus Porites; species Porites divaricata. The sequence goes on from JBBMOI010000009.1 coordinate 2,213,093, forward strand.
TACGAAGTAAGCTTACTCTTCCCACTTTTACTTTTCCTCCTTTGCCCACACAGCATCTCCTTTTTGCTTGTGCAATCCAACCTGACTTGTGGGTGATTCAAAGTTGCAGTCAATAAAAATCACACAATTTTTCGTGACGGGCACGGAATACAGGAAAGTTAAAAAATCAAGGCAATTTTTTAGTCCCAAGAAAAATACGAAAGGAATTCGCTACCAAATTTATGCTGCTGGCTGACTACGTCATCCCGCGTAACAAGTGATGGCATGCATATAATGTGACATTCTTTTCGCAAAATTGCTCTGTTGCTTTTCCCTTTCTTTCTAAGTGTTCAATTTTGCTGCAAACAATCCACTTCTGCTTTTGCAATCAAGATCTTGTTTCTATTTTCCTCCACCTTTTCCTTGTATATGTTGTGGTTCAATTTTTTCCTTGGCTTAAATTTTATTTTCCTTTGTTTTGGGGCATGGTAATGTATGATAATGAGTTTCAAACAAAGGAAAATAAAATTTAAACCAAGGAAAAAATTGAACCACAACATATACACATTACCCTTTTGCTGTTTACTAGCACAACTTGATCATCTTTTTGGGCCACATTATTATAAATATTATAATTATTATTATTAAACTATTTAGCTCTGAACTCTGGCTGTTTTCATGCAGACATACATTTCAAGAGAGCCATAATGATCCATAACCATAACAACCAGGGGTCCCTTGGGGACACACTCCTGGTACTTAGAAGTCAAGCACACTCTTTTGAACCTGGCTGTTTCTAATTTGTACAGTTTTCTGTTGCAGTCCCATCCTAACCCTAATCCCCAGTGTTCCATCCAAGCGTCTTAGTAACCCTTCCTAAGGCCCCTACGACATCAGGTACTGCAAATCCATGTTCTTACCACCTGCCTCAATAACCTAATATCACATTGGATGTTCATATCCCAAAGCAGCTTTACTTCATTATTCTCTACAACCCCTTCTGGCTCGTATTCAAACCATTTTTCTTTCTGTTCCAACTGGCATGACTTAAATAACGTCCCATGTACAACCCTTGCCACATTATCATGCCGTTTTATTTTTTAACTTCTGGGCCAAGTTACTTTTTACATTCACTTACAAGATGACACACACACTCTCCCTTTTTGTCACAAATTAATCTACACAACAGTGTCTCTAAAGTCTGAACTGATCAATGCTGTTATGATTATTATCATTATTTTCATTATTGTTATTAGCTCAAGGACAGACAGAATAATCTCAAAAAACAAAAGTATTTGTAGTACTTAAAAGGGATTTGATGATTTTGTCGTGGTGGTAGATATGACATCTGGTTCTATTAAAAAACTGTTGGTTTGAAACCACTAGTCCATGCAGTAAATTTGTTTTCCGACTGAAGGGCTATATATATTCTTATTTTTTTATTACTAAAAAATCCCAGAACAATATTTTGCTGTGACAAACTCAGTAATAATTCAGAAGTGTCCTGGTCCACCTGCAATTAATTAATTTTTATTAATATAGATTATAGTACCTTGTAACATAGATGGACCCCTTTGGAGGATATCCTTGTTGACTTTGGAAATAATATATGTACCTAAAATAAATAAAGCAAATTTTTAACTTGACTAACAGATATCAGTCTACTAGATATTAGAGTTGCTTTGATCCCATCAAAGGCTCTGTTTACCATGAAAATGACTATAATATTATAGAAACACCTATAGTATCTGCTGTATCATCATACAAATTACATTGGACAAACTAAATAATTATGTCTAGATCTTTAAAGGTTCAACCATTAAAATGAAAGTGGGTTTAAGAGGTGGGGTGTATCTGTTCATGTATGAGGTGCAGGGGCATTCCTTTCATTGAGGGGTGATTCCATTCATTAGGCTGTGACTGGTGGCAGGGAATTAGTCATGCATTAAAGTAGATAGGTAAAGGACGATTCCATTCTGGTAGATGTTTAAGAGGTAATAGCATGAATCAAGCACAAGGGTTAAAGAAGCAAGAGCATTGCTTCTGGAATGACTGGTGAAAAAACTAAAAAAAAAGTAGCTTGCAAAATCTACCTAAGAAGGAATTTAAAAGAGAAATACGCTGACTTCTCCTTGATATTTTAGCACAAGAAATTGATGTTAGTATAGAAACACCTATCATCATACAAAAAGTTTACCTTGCTTAATAATTATATGCTTACGTCTTTAATGAAGTTAAATAACAATTTATTTAACACAGTTAACAGCAAGGAGCTTGGGCGTGGTCAGCGGTCAGTCGTTTGGCTCAAGCGCGGTCAGCCTTGCTTGTATCAGCGCCATGTGCTCAGTACAGTGTTTTCCTGGCGGCCATTCTCTTCGTTTAGCCTTTGGATCATTCTTTTACCCCCATCCCTCCCCCCCCCCCCCCCCCTCTATTCTTCCACTGTTAAATCAGTGTGACGGGTGCCGGGTTCCTTTGGCATGGGGACTCATGGCTGGAGGGCGCGGGTTTGCTGGCCATGGGGGCGTAACTCTGTCTAGGGGCTGGCTGTGCCAAGGTGGAAGCCCCTGGACATCCCCGGGCACCCACCTCCACTAAGCGACGTGTTTGTTAAAGAAGATAATGATACCTGTATTAATTTACATCTAGACCACCCCCAAGCAACGTACATTGGGTCTGGTAGGCTTTACACTAGTCATCGGTAAAATACAAGGATGTAAATTACTACAACATAGCTGATAGTCACAAGATTCCAAGTATTCAATCAGATAGTGATAGGTTTAGTAAATTTAGTTCTAATAGCATAACTCCTCCTAAATTTAGTTCTTATAGCATAACTCCAGTTATAGCATAAGCAAACAGAATACAGAAGTGGAATTGTAAGCATTGTGCAGATACAAATTTTCCCCATGCACCACTCCCATGGACAGTAATTTGTTTTCTTTTAAACAGTTTGATGTAGTCTTAAGTACTTGTTTTAAACAGTTCTCTCAGGTTAATTTAATTGCGTTTAAGTGTTTTTGCAATAAAGACTGTCAGATCCCAAAGAATGTGTGTGTGGTGGTTTAGAGTTTCAACTGATTTTTCTCTCAAACCTCTAACATTATCATTTCTTTAACTCTGTCTTTATGCAATGATATTAACTTAAAATTTATATATGTAATAATATTTATTTTAAAAATTAAACCCTAACCCTCAATTCTTCTTCTGCCCCACCTAGATAAGCTTTTGCTACCTGCCGGTCAGTGTAATTACTTATAGTTTATTCTCACAATAAAGTTATGTTGTTGTTGTTTAGGGGGCATTCCCTTCATTAAAATAGTGTAGTGAAGAATGCATTCCATTCATTAAGGTTGAGAAGTGCTGGGTGGCTGGGGCAGGTGAAAGTTGCATTCGGCGGGGCTAAAATGCAGGTCACAGGTTACAGGTTACAGGCCACAGGTCAGGTCACAGGTCAGGTTACAGGTCACAGGCCACAGGTCAGGTCACAGGTCACACACAAAAACAATAGGACACTCGACAAATTGGACTGACGTTTTACTATACAAAAATAACATTAGCCAAGGAAACTTGACGATATTTTTGTCCTTTAAACAATATTAAATTCCACCCATGCTGATCATATGGGATATCCAAACTTGGTAACGAAATCACAAAGGTGTGCAAAATCATGTGATTTGTACGAAAAACAAATCACATGTTTTTCACTGAAAACGAAGTATTGTCGTGTTATTATAGAATATCATCTCAAAATAACCCATGCAGCCAAGACAACTTGGAGCGAGTCATTGACATGCAGCACTGTAATCCTTTGATACATCAGCAGTTTACAGAGTCAAAGATTCAAGTTGTAATGGCGGAATGCTCCCACCTAAGGGCCATGAGGCAAATCCAACAGAGTTATTTCAAGCTGTGGTGCAACAGAACGTGAGAGAATTGCAAGCTCTAATTGGGAGAAGAGCCGAGAAATAATTATGGTCCAGCAACTATCTGAGAGGCCCAAATAGCAGTGTCTGAAGTTCTTGGCCGACTACACTTTAACACAGCAGCATTTTGTGGTTGGTACGAAGCGTGAGCAACAGGCTGCCATCTTCAAAAGAGATGGAAGACCGATCTAATGGCAAGAAGAATTTATGACGAGGAAAGTCTGAAGAAAGTTGCTGTATTTCACTAGTCAAATAAGTTTTAGACTGTCTCTAAGTTTTTCTTCCGTTTTCCTGTCGAATGCTTTTCAAAACATCCACAAACACGTCATGATATTCTTAATGCAACAACCATTTGTTTTGAGATTCGTTTTTTCTTACAAATCACGTGATTTTGTGTACCTTTGATTTTGTTACCAACTTTGGTTACGCTGTAACACAAGTCCACCTTGCATGATCAACGTGAATATATTTTCTCATGTGTGGAATTTGGTACAGTTCAGAACAGAAAAAGTATAATTGAGGTTCCTTGGCTTGTTTTATTTTTGTATAATTTAATGTCAATCAAGAACAGTTTTGTCCAGTGTCCTATTGTTTTTGTGTGTGACCTGTGATCTGAACTGTGATCGGACCTGTAACCTGACCTGTGGCCTGTGACCTGTAACCTGACCTGTGACCTGTGACCTGCACTTTAGCCCCGCTGACAATAAATATGGAGTTAAAGACAAGAAATGAATAATTAAGATTTCCAAGTAGAATTTCTCCAAAACCATTCGGTATATTGGGCTCAAATTTTCCGAGATAACTGAAACCGTTATGCCCTTTCAATATTCAGAGTCTTCATTTTATTAGCATCATCAGATAGTGATAAGCATATGTTAATGAGGCGAAACGTTACACAAGATCCTCCTATATAGAGTGGCCAACCTCCAAAGATCTGCTCACTACCCCCCTCCACGTCAACCTAGCTCACCTCAACACACACATGGTAGAAGAGCATCTCTAACTAGCTGCAGATTGACTGTCTGATTAAAATCAAACTTCATTTACCTACCAAAATGTGGATGAAAGGATGAAAGTTCTCTTGTAACATGCATGCCAGCTCTTCAGACTTTTCAAACCATCCTTTTAGATACAAGTAAATAAGCCATACGCTTAAAAATACGATGTACGGTATTTGGACATCAAAAGCATGTTTTTGGTCCAAAACTACGTGATCAAAGAAGGCCATGTTTTCTGCTGGCCGCCATCTTGGTTTCTTCCTCACCCCAGGCTCCGCTTTTCTTTGCTTCGCTCAACCATTTTTTGAACGGGCGAGACAGGTGGGGGAGTTGGTAGAGAGGGGGACGAAATACGGTTTCCCTCCTTTCGGTGCAACGTCCACAACTAAAGATTTTGACACCCATTAGGTCAAAATGGCTGAATTTTGGTCGAGTTCTCTTTTTTAGGGTGTTTTTTATAGGGAAATGGACCAAGATTATGAAAAGTAATGACCCTTTTTTGTGTCGTCACGCAACGCCAGGAGAATCTGTGGGTGGTTGAGAGGCTTTCGATCGAACATATATGACCATATATCCATATGGAACTCCTGCCATATACGTCGAGGTTGAAACATTCCTGCGGTGAATATTACTACACGAGGGCCCCCTTTATCATTAAACAAAAGAGACCAGTTTTAGCGCAGAGAAGGAAAACAGCCAGTATCAGCATGAACCCAAATGCAACATACAGAGATTTGTAAAACTCGGACGCGCCTAAACAACTGTTGATTTTTCCTCTGTTTCTCATTTTCTGTTTTTTGTGTGTGTGTGTGTGATAAAAAGCAGCCTTTTTCCCAGTCGTCCTCGGCGATTTCGGATGTGACGTCACCTGTCAAGCTTGTCGGTTCCAAGCCTCCTCTGGTATCTCGGATAGCGCGAACTGGCCTGGGTACGGTATCGCCCCACGTAAGGGAATCCGGGAAAATTTTGCTTGTGGAATCCATAATACAGCCCAAGGAATCCGGAATCCCATTAACTAAAGGAATCCAGAATTCAAGTTCCACTGACAAATACTGGAATCTATTACCTGGAATCCGGAGTCCACGGCGTGGAGTCCAGAATCCAAGACTGTCTTGGGTTCTCTTTTTACTTGGGGCGATCAGTGAAATTGCTTCTCAAAATGCTAGAAACGGCATTTTTTTATGAGTAAAAAGTACCACTCTGTGTTATAAATAATTGTTATATTGTCTTATAAAATAACGATCAAGACAAAGACTCAACTAATTAAACGACTTATTGTAGAACAAAAGAGATAAATTGTTATTAATTGTAAAATGTAGTCTTACCCAAAAGGCATATGTTTGCCTCATATATGCAGAGAAGACTCTTAGCCTTTCGGCGAAGGATATGTTTATGTTGTGGTTAATTTTTTCTCTCAGGTAATTTTTCTTTTTCTTTTGTTTTTGGGTATGGTAATGTATGCTAATGTGTAGAAAACAGAAATTAACTACAACGTTTTTGAAGAATTTTCCTTTGAAGGGTAAATTCTCCTTATTCCCAGAGAGACACGCTTTTTGGGTAATGTAACCAACTCCAGCGTTTGGGCCTCAATTTCCGTCTTTCCTTTATGTTGAGGTCTTCTTTTGGGCGGAGGTCTTATTCGAGGGCGGTCTTTTTTCCTTCGATGTAGGCCTCTTAATGTTGAAGTTGGACTTTTTTCTGGGACACAATCTTTTGCTGTGGATGGGCTTGTTTTTGGCTTGTTTGATTATAGGTTTGTTTTGGGTGATGATAAACGTGTTTCTTTTGTGGTGTAGGACTTTTAAGTCCCAAAATTACAATTTTGGGAGAAATGATATTTCCATTTGCGTGCAGTTCTTTTTCAAGAGAGCCGTCTTTCCAGTCGTGGGGTTGCTTTTGATTATGAACGTTATTCTGCGACTCGAAGTTTTCGTGGAGCGGGGCCTTTTGTGTTAGGAAGGTCTTTATTTTTTTTTGTTAAGGTTTCCTTTGGCGAGCGGTTTTCTTTTTGTAGAGGTGCTTGTCTTTGAAGAGAGATGTCTTTCTGCTGATAAGTTCCTTTTTCATTAAGGGCTTTGTTCTGGACCGGAGCCTTCTTTTGAGTAGGTCCTTTTTGGGCAGAGATTTCTTTTGGGAAATTGCCTACTGTTTGCAGATGGGCCTGTTTTCCAGAGGAGACTTGTGTTTGATGACTGGTGACCTTGTTTTGAAGATTACGATCCTTATGTAGAGGCGTTGCTTTGTCTTGGGCCACGCCTTTTGTCTTAGGGGAAATTTCCTTTTTTGGTGGAGTTTTAACCATGGGAGGAAGCTTCTTTGCCGCAAGACTGGATTTTGAATTGCTCTTGGCAAGAGCCGCTTTAATAACGTTTTTCTTTTGCCACATTCCCTTCTTAGAATGATAATAATGGTAAATCCACGGAGAACGTTTTCGTTCAATCTCCAGTCCACCCTTGACAGCTCCGTCGATTATGTCCCAGTCTTCACCGCCCCATGTTGTCTTTTTGAGAAATTCCTTTGAAAATCCCCCAAAGTTGTCCCAGTCCTGTTTGTAAGTGGCTATGGTCCCATAGCTATAGTGGTACCAAGACCCCCTCGGCAACGCGCTGCTTCCATCGCAATTCAGGAAAACTACCTGAGGTGCATAAACCATTCTTCCCTTAATACAGTGCTGCAAAAACAAAGGGTTAGTCAATACAAGGAAGCCGATGAGATATAAAAGAGCAGGATAGTAAAGGTATATAGGCCCAAGTGCTATAGTAAAATACAAGAGAACATCTTCTCTTGTAGTACACTTAGTACTTAGCACTGTCAATCACGTAACAACAACAACAACATTTACTAAAACACGATAAAATTACGGAGGAGTTGATGTGGTCGTGTATTTAAAAGTTAAACACAGTTTACAAATGAATAAAAAGCTTAAAACTAGTAAAATTTAAAAAAAAGATCTGACCTATTTCAAAAATACATCTATAAACTAAGCTATTCGCATGAAGTTCTGCGCTTAGGAGAGTTTTGAAATAAACTTTTGCTTGAGATGGCACGCGTATGATAGTCAAGAAAATTCCACAGAGATACGGCTTTGTAACAAGTGGACTTGCAAAGAACTTTAGTGTTTGGTTTTGGTAACAACTGAAAAGGTCAATTTCCTTCGCAAGTTATAGTCGTACTCATATTTCGTAAACAGCTTCATAATAGGAGCGGGTAAAAAGTTATAAAAACAGTCGTGTGCTAACATTAGTAATCTATATTCGTATGACTTTAAGTCTTTAGAAAGACAAAAGTTTACAAATTCAAGACAGCGTTAAGACTGTAAAATTTTATTATTGAGACTTCCCCCGTCATTTTCAAACCTATAATCGTACCACAGCGAGGGAGAGGAAGACTCAACAAAGTTTCATACAGTGTGGAGTTCACCCATATTCGCCAATTTAGAAACGAGAGGAAGCTGGGCCGAGTGAACATTCGCAAAGTCTTCTGGGACTGTTAGTAGAGACAAGGGAAAAAATTGACCAATAGCTGACCGGTGCCGTGCGGCGCGTCCCCAGCAACGATACTACAATCAATATCCCACGTTCGATATAGTGAAACTCTAACATGACTCCGAGGCGTCCTGGTCATTGTTCTATATTTGGTTTGGTTTTCTTTCTTATCTAGTCTCTTCTGGGAATTGCGAGACAATGAGGCGTGAAAAACTTGCAATTTTATCTTTAAAGCCTCGGAGTCATGTTAGGATTTTAATATATCGAACTTGGGCTATTGGATTGGGGGACACATTCCGGCTCCAGTCCCCCTCGTTTCTCAAGAGGGAATGCCGGGCCGTTATAGGGGCTTACGCCCTGACACCATACCCCACCTTACCTTCCGTATGTCATTGATCAACTGACTTCCAATATCCAGGTGCAGGTCTACTGTGACAACAATGGCGTTTGGGTCTTTTATCGATTGTATTGCGTCACTGAACGAAACAGTACGAGAATAGTTCCCAGCCTTCGTGATGAAATGATATTTCTTAAGAGAACTCGTTTCGAGAGCCTGCTTTTTCAAATCAGTATCAGGGCTTTCAAAATCATAAATAACCACATGTATATGCTCATCCTTTGTTTCCTGTATGACCTTTTCAACATTTTTAATAAAATGATGAACCCATCGACTCAGGTTCTTGACAGTAAGGATCAAATAGACATCCGCTGTCCTGTTCCATTGCAGGCCTATAGGATAACAAAGTGATTCGTTTTTTTCCTTTGGACGAAACACGTATTCGGCAAGGATATAGCTGGCACCATCGGTAAGATCTTTGACCTCAAGTTCAAGGAAATATCTGCTTCCCTTGAGAGGGTCGTCTTTCTTTTCAATGCGTCTAGTAGACATGAGTTGGTATTTCCTTTAAAAAAGAGAAACATGAATTTCTTTTACACTGTAACTGGTATTAGTCTTTCTTACATTAGACATGAACAAACATAACACTACGACGGATAAAGGCGAGCACGGTGGCAATGACGTCATACACTCCGGAAACATTTTTGTGGGGACTAAATTGGTATAGAGGCTCGTATCGATCGATAGCCTCAGGGTCATATGTTTCGGATATTTAAAATTGATTTTGCATCCTGAATATGCGTTCTCCTTCGTCGACCCAATATGTGAAAATCTGTATCGCCAGAGAAACTTTCCTCGTTTTGGTATCTCAAGAACTGACTTGTACCCAATTGTCTTCGTAACGCGCACGGTGCGGACAGGGAATAATGGGAAGAGAAATTAGAGAAGAAGGCTTTCTCACTCGCTTTTCTCCTTCCCATTGCTCCCTGCGCGCCACTGGAGAAAGGTTCAACAAGAGATGACTGGGGACGAGTCAGTGTTAAAAACAAACGCGCGCAGAAAACTGTCTAAAAAGTTGTTTCCTCATTGTAACACCAATACCTATACGTGCGACTCCAATATTTATACCATCTTTTAAACAACGCAAATTATCAGTTTTCTTGCCTCCTTTTTGAAGGCCTAACGATGTAGCCCAGGTACGGACTACGTCCGTGTAGCCAGCAACTAGTAACTAGTAATGAATCACTCACTCAGTAGCCTGTCAACTGCCTATTAATGTGCCAACCAGAAGCGCATTTTGGTTCTTGTCAGGAGCCAAGTGTTCTTGCGACAAAAGATTCTTTTGTTCCACTCGTTACAAATTTGAATAACAAATTAAGTAAATTGCATAGATGTCTCCTATATAGACTTTTGTTTCAAAAACCAATGCGCGTCTGGTTGGCACATTAACATAGATAGGTGACGTCAGCGAGGGTGAGTACGTTCGATTCTTTCTTAACGGACACTTCTGTACGTAAAGAGGACACCTGCAGTTGATTCCTCGCTTTCTTTACAGTCTAACCTCTCCTTATGGACACCTCTATAATACGGACACCTCTCTATTACAGACAGTTCGTTTGGTCCCAGAAATGCCAAAAATCATACATTCCCTACCTCTATAACACGTACACCTCTGTAAAGTGGACAATTGGTTCTGTCCCTTTGGTGTCCGTATTAAAGAGGTTTGACTGTACTTTCTTTATTTGACACTCTATAAGACGGAAATCTCTCTGAGCGAGACGGACACTTATAGGACCGGTCCAAAAGGGGGCTGTCTTAGTAGAGAGTTGACTATAGCGCTTTAGTAAAATCCAACTAGTAGTCTATTATCAATGCTGCATTCTGATAGGTTGAGCTACTACTAGGCTATATGTTATAGCCCATTAGTAGCGAAAAGCGCGGGCTTTTTGGCGGCAAAAAAGGATTAAAGTCTAGCTTTAACAAGCTGAAACTTTTTTATTCTCGATATTTTTGACCAACTAGTTGGATTTTACTAAAAAAATTATTCCTCTCGCCCTCATGGCCTCTGAGTCAATAGCCCATTCGGCCTTCGGCCTCATGGGCTATTGACTCAGAGCCCATTCCGGCTCGAGGAATAATTGTTAAATAGGACTAGAAAGCTAGAAAGCACGAGTAGACAGACCCCACTCCTGGCGCGCGGGAGGCTTTTTACTGACAGTGGAACCTCGTTAATGCCAATTTGGCCGTATTGCCGGTGCAGGATCAAATTTCATGACTTAAGGAATACACAATGATCGCATTCACGCTTCTTGTAATAAACAACACTGACAACAGCAATGTAGTTATCGAGTACCGTAATTGTAGAAACTACTTGAGTCGGGGTTCCACTGTAGTCAGCAAATAAGGTATAAGGAAGAATTCGTTTACTTACCCCGGATATGCCTGTTTTAGAGCTTCAAAGTATTGGCTTACAACTGACATAGCCTCTTTCGCATCTAGGGGGTATTCTCCTATAAACGTTACAGAGAGCTTACGAGCACGTTTCACTCCCATCACGTTACGAAACGGATAGCCGCTTGTCTTGTGCGTATGTCGATGTACTCCGTGATACTTCCTGAAATTGGACAAATTGGCAGGATTTAGAAGATAACTGGGTCGATATTCACAGAAGTTTAGCGCGCGTCCCACTGCTGCGTGTTGCAAATAGGATAACTTCTCTGGCTCCATATACTGGTTCGTGACTGGGTATTTAACACGCAATTTCCGGCAAAAGGGGACTCCTGGCAGATCATCGTCGTAAACTTTTAGATGAGCCAAATGGCTGTCGTTTTTGTATGGCGAGAGAAAATCTCCATCTATTATTTCAAATTTCTTTGTTTCAGGTCTTTTCCAAGCTACTTGAATTAGGTGCTCTTTGCTTGCGTGAATCCCCTGAGCGTAAATCACTTCAAAATAGTAGTCATAGTTCGCATACAAAAACACACCATCAGAAATCTGAGATTTTATTGCTTTAAAAGCCTTGTTGTCCACGGACGAGCTTGAATTTTGAGGGTTCGTGTACGCGATTTTTTGCGCTTTTCTCCAGTTCTTGTCCGAACTTAGCCAAACTTCAGCGAAACCATTCGAAGCGACTAAGAAATAATATTCGCCAGATACGTTCGGGCGAAGCAATCCTATAAGTCGAATTCCAGCCACTGTAACGTTAGAGAAGAAAACGTCAATTTTTTCCGCAAAAGTTCTGTTATCCGGTGCCTTAGGAAAAATTGGATAATTGCAGAGTTGTTCGAGGTTTATCTGGCACGGTTTTTCCCATGTATGCTGATTTAACCCATTCAGTCTGATTTCTGGCTGTTGAACGCCGTTTACCGCTTCTTCTTTCACGATCGTTCTTGTTATGATAAGCAACGAGTTTTGGTAATTTATCTTCAAGAGGATTCCTTGACGGCCGAACAGATAAACAGCTACGATGAGCACCCACGTTGCGACTATAAAAACACCAAGAAAAAAAGTCCTCAATAAAGAAGAGCGACTCATGGTCGGCTATGATCTCCATACATTCAGTTATAAATCGTGTTCAGGAAACATTATACTTATTATTTGTTTGTCTGAAAGTCTATCACATGTGCAAGCTAAAACTTTCAAGTTTTGCATACTATTAGAGGAGACGCGGAATCGCATTAAAGTATAAAGGCCCGGGTGGTACTAGAGCGAATTTTAATACCTTCAAAATTTTTGGCTATAATTTTTTTAAAAAAAATACGTAGGTTCCAAATTTTGGAACAACTCAACATCATTCAGGGGCACCCAACGAGAATATAGTTCAAAACCACTTAAACATATAGTTATTAAACGTATTTTAGTATTTAAACGGTAGTATAGGCATATTTTTGTCCCCTAAACATTTTTCATCTGTTCGGATTTCCTAGCTGATAGTCTAGTGATCCGAAATTTATAGGGATCAAAACTTACCTTTTCGGAAATTTCAACCAGAAAAAAGGCTCTCGAAAATTCTAGGTGACCTTTTTAGGGTAAAATTCCGTTAAAAATAGCCCGCAATTATAACAATTTTTAGATGTTCAAAAATCTTAGGAGAGGCAGGCAAGCAAGAAAATTTACAACAAAATAATCCGAAATCAAATCGTCTTCCGAACAGATATTTTTCGAAAATTGACGTCGGGTGCCCCTGATCATTTCTTAGGGCAACACCGGATGTTACCACCATAGAATGCGAGTCACGTATCCCCTGGGAGTCCCCCCCCCCCCCCCCCTCGCCACCCACAGAAAATGACCGGGATGCTCGCCGTCTCAGAAAGGTAGAAATTGCATGGGCATATTTTAGTCTCACTCAGAGTCCTGCGTAAAGAAATAGCTATATATCTTTTAAAAAACGATCACCGTCATACTTGGAGTATGGTCTCCTTTTGGGATTACCTTTAGGGGTTTCATTCTTATTTTCCGACAAGCATTCCCGTCTCTTATATAGGGGGGACCCTCCGGGAGCATTGCACCCCCAAACCCCTCGGTTAGGCGACCCTTCAATGCCTCTCCTCAATTTTTCTACAATTTCTTTAAATTATGATATCAATAAATAATATGTACAGTACTTTTACAGAATAAAGTACAAAATCAAATTAAAAATTAAGAAAATGTAACGCTACTAGCCTGAACAACAATTAGAAGCCTTCCAGTTATTTCCTTCAAATCAAATGCAGCAAGTAACACAACCGTTACAGGTTTTGCAGTTCCGTCTGCTAGTCTATGGATAAAAGTATTTGGATGGCACCACCGACACTTTAATTGGTGTTCATACCCCCCTTTCCCTTGCATAACAGATCCCCTTTTCTTAATCCCATCCCAAATCTGTCAGAGCAAATCTTGGACAAGTACCGGGGGAGGTGCTCAAGGGAAATTTGGGTAGAGGTGCACCGCCAAGGCCTTCGAATTTTGACCCTGTTTTAAGACAAAAAATCGCTCATTTCCGCTCCCCAGTTTAAGGCAAGAGACCTTATTTTATGACCCTAATTGGTTTCGTTTTGCAAATACAGTTAAGAGAGTCTCAATATTTATTAAGTGGAAATTTAGTCCAAGAGTAAATATTAACTTCTGTATTTAACAATTAGTCGCCGAAGGCGACGTGAATATCGGCGAATAGTCACCGAGACGCAGTCGAGGTGACTATTCGCCAATATTCACGTCGCCTGAGGCGACTAATTGTTTTAGTATAATTACATTGATGATTATTCGAGAAAATAAAATTATTGATCAATTTCCGACCCCGAAACATCAAAAAATCTGGCTGCCATTTTGAAAACTGCTAGCCTTCAATGCTATAATCACCGCGCGGTGATTATAGCGGGATAGTGCGAAGCTCCTAGCCAATCACAGCGCTCTATTTTCGATAGTCATCGATGTAATTATACTAAAAGTTTATATTAACTGTTGTGTTTTGGAGGTTTTCTTGGCATTTTACTTATGAAATTTAGAAATAATTTCAGATATAAGAAAGTTCTAATGTCTTGTAATGTCTAGAAGGTGTGTTTTGAGAACATGAGAACTGGTTTTCCAGTTTGGAGATTCTTCACGAGCCAAAAGTCCATAAAGATGAGCTGAAATACTAAAAGATAGCAAGATTGAAATGCCTTGAACCATTTTGACGGTTAATATCAAGCTGCAGTTTTGATGGTCGACGGTAAGAAAATGACGGTTGACGGTTAAATTTTATGACGTTTGACGGCTGCTGACGGTTAACCTCATTGCGACCCTCAATTAAGTTATTGTTTCAAACTAACATCATGGAATTTGATAGAAGACGCTAAACATCAAAACTGTATACCCTGTTTAAGACTCTTAACCCTGAAGACCATACCCTATTCAGCGTGTTTAGGCCAAACAACGGAGTGCTTTCCCTCCCCCCCCCCCCCCCACCCAGGCCACCCCCTTCGAGGAGGACAAGTAACAACGCAACGCAATTTATTATATAGCGGGATTTTGTGGTGTAAGTAGTTGAAAGCTTAACACAAAACGATCACTTCGACTTGTTCTCGCGTTTCCGGACTGAAAGCTCTTCATAAAAGTTCATGCCCAGTCCAAAAATTCAAATTTTGAACAAAAGTGTGGAGAATCCGGTAACCAAAAGCAAACCCACAAAACGATACTTATGTCGCTTATTTTATGGGAGTGTCCGTTTAATACAGTCTTCGGCGGCTTAATATGGGGTCCGCGTCAAACAGGTGCCACTGTACCTCGTTGTGCTATTTAATGCCGGAGCCGGATCCTTCGATACCCAATACAACTGACTCTCTCTGAACGGACACTGCCTCTCGTCCCCAGTCGCTCGCGATCACTGGGGGATATTTGAGTTCCCATCATCCCTCCCTCGCGCTTCGCGCGTGCTCGCGAGTTTCCCAATCCCCACTTAGCCCTGGGAAAGCCTGAGGAGGAGGCAGGAACGGACACCTCTATCTAACAATACCAACTGACAGCAATGAAGCACACCTACCAACTCCGCGGTATGGCCAGTACAACAGCTGTCCATGGCTGCCACTGTCCGGGTGATATGGTTGTGCGCATGCGTAAGGTACTGGCCATACCACGGAGTTGGTAGGTGTGCTTCATTGCTGTCAGTTGGTATTATTACCTCTATCTAAGACGGACACTGTAAAACGGACTCCTTGAATTGGTGCCTGCCTTTCTTTACTCCCTTTATTTGACTCTCTATAAGACGGACATCACTCTTAGACGGACACTAAGCTCTGGTCCCGAAGGTGTCCTTCTTAGAGAGCTAAATTTAACTTTACAATCACCTGAAGACCTTATTATCACATCTAATGAATTCCACTGACTATTTTATTAATATGCAATTAATTTCATTTTCACTGTATATTATCTTGCTTTGAATTGAGAGATAAACCTGTCTCCGGAATAATTTTTCCTACTGATGATTGAAAATAAGCAATGATTATTATATTTAATTATTTTGATAAATTAAGTTAAAAAGGAATCAATAATTAAATTCAAGTAGCTTTAGACTGCTAGCAGTCCCTCAGGAGGGTCACGCGAGCAAGGAAATCGAGCGAAGCGAGCGAAACGACAAAAAACAAGAAGCCGTCCTCTCCTGGCCTGCCGAGCTTAGACTCTACTGACTGAAGAGTGACTGCTCGCAGTCTAAAGAATCTTTTGCAATACTGTAATACTTTGTTATAGTCATGCAAATAAAGTTTATTGTTGTTGTTGTTGTTGTTGGCTGTAGCCGTTTCGAGATACGGTAGCAGAAACGAAGCACATCACGGACAACCAACGCAAAACGCTTTATCTTTTAAGCGCGCATGCGTATTAAACTGAACTGAATTGAACTGATATTAGTAAACAGTTACAAATACAGTCAACCCATTCAGTTTCTCAAACAGACATCGCTGGGATGGTCACGTCAGTGTCAGAGACGAGTCTGTATAGCCTTATATCAACTAAACAACGCGCAGGAGCCAAATCCAAATGTCCCGAGAGGTTGACCATCAATGATATACTCTTTTTTAGAAGTGTTTGCCGATGCAATCAGATCTTCAGAATTTGGGTAAAACTTAGAGGACGGATGATTGCCTTCCCACAATGCATTGTATTACCAAATCATTCGTGACGTGAGCAGTTCATTTTAGCTTTCTAGCTTGAAGAACTTACGTAACTGTCAATTTCTACGTGAAGGGCAAAAGTTGGTCGATACAGCACAAACCTTAAAGTCACAAAAGTGCCGAGGTAAAATGCAAATTATTATACTGACAGTTTCTAAAAACCGACAGACATTTTAAGTACTTTGTAAACGGTAAGACACATCGAGAACTCTTCCAATAACTTTGTCTTTGGTCCAGTATACCTGGCCTTTATTAAAACCCCGGTTTCCGTCATAAACTTTTGCCCTTTTAATCAATATTTATGGACGACTAATGCCGGCATTTTTTTGTTCCTATATATAGTTGTTTGTTTCTCCTGCTGTAAGAAAAATCACTTTAACAAAAGCACTTCAGAGTGAAACACTTTAAATAGGTCTTTAGCTGGTATTTCTGTATAGACACTCTAAAGATTAGTATCGATCTTCTATAAACGGCTTAGTGAATTGAAAGAGCCGTAGTGAAAACGTAGTCATCTTCACTTATTGACTGAATTAAAACCAATCATTTTAAGCAATATCCTCAGTACTGTGCAATTATATTGCCTTGTCTACCCTCGCCGTTATCAGTCAAGAATAAACCAATCAACAGCAAGTCAAGTGTTAAAAAGATATTTGTGTACATAACCCTCGTTATTAAAGTTGCTAAATAATATTCTTGCTGTTTCGATGATAAGAGTCAATACGACTATACATGGTATCTCAAGTTTATTTTCTTTTTTATGACTATTATCTAAGACCCTAAAGCGGCCAAATTTTCAAACAGCATGGCGTGATATTTTATTATATTTCATACGTTTTCAGTCAAAACAGTTCAGAGTCCGCTATCTCTTTTGTTAAAGACTGATCTGTCTTATCAATACCCAAAGGACAAAAACATCTGAAATACAAAAGACAGGGTCTGCAGTATTAGTAAACAAAGATATTTGGTATTATAAAAAAGCCGGTCTTAACTTCTGTCAGCATTTTTTTCAATGAGGCTTGTTCAGTACGTACTGTGCAGTTCAATCAGCGAGATCGCTCCTCACTTTTAAAAGTGTTTATCGCTTCATTAGCACTTCTGACTTATTAGATCGTCTAATTATCAACATTTATAACGCAAAAATAACAAGCGAGTGCCGTGCATTGGTTGTCAACAGTGGCTGATAGAAAGTATTTATCTGCGCTAGGCCTCTCAGTTCGAGACACTGAGTCAATTTTGTTCGACCGCAGTTTACCAATATCAACCACTCAAAAAACTGTTCTGGAACTCACACAAAGTATATTGGCACAGTACATACTTGACGGACTTCGGGGGCTATACAGACAAATGATAATCACTTTCTTGGCCTTTTGTGTTTTAAACGGAACTTGTTTGTCCAGCATCAAGTGAAGTGTACACGGCGGGGTGTATTAATATCGCACATCATGCGGGCCCGGCGTAAATTGAGTTTGCCGGACGAGGACTTAACAATGTTTAGGAAGAGAGCGCTTACGGATATTATTGAGCACGAAGAAGGAGGGAAAGCGGAATTGGCCGAACAGGACGAAGCAAATACAGCCAACAAAGAAAGCAAAGGTGAAGAACAAGAGGAGAACGAACTACCACAGATGCATCAAGTTATCTTGGATGGCAACACAGAATTGCTCAAAGAACTAATTAAAAGTGGCGCGGATATAAACGTTTTGGATCCAAGCGGATGGCCTCCAATGCATACAGCTATTCGCGCGGGAAAAACGGAGTGTGCTGCTATACTTATCAAAGAAGGTGCTGGAGAATTTTATTATAACAAACAAAAACAAGACTATCTTAGACGCCTTGAACGTTGCCAAAAGGGACGAAAGATATCGTACTGGAGGTGAAAAGGCAAAAAGAACTACAGCAAAGAATTGAAATGTAACTGTTGATTAGAGTCTGCGATAAAATGCTCTTCGTGTTAACTATTTAAAGACCTGTACAGTGTGGAGTGAACGTTTATGAAAGGAATTCCGGACTAAACTGGACGCGTGCCTGCGAACTTTACTTTGTATATACAAAGAGACTGTGATAGTTATAGAATTGAAATTCGTAAACATCTGATAGTTTATTGAATTTGTAATTGCATTTGGTGTTCACCAACGCGAGCAAAAATGTCAACTATTTTTCTGCTGACACAGTGCGAAAACAAGATTCACCGACAACATTTCTAAGAAAGTATACGTTGGTCCCTGAGTAGTTTCTAAAAGCACATAAAATAGACTGAAAAATGAGTAAGATTTTGCCTTTGAGGGAAGTGAATGTGCCAAATGTACGCTTGAGTGTTTTCAATCATTCGTACGTTTGCCCACTCATTGCATATCCTCCACATGAAAGACAGTGACAACTATAAATCATGCTGTCTAGAGGAAGTTTTTATAAAACCTAGCGGACAACTTTCACAATGCTAAAAAACCGTTTTACCAAAAAAGAAACAACAACAGCACCTGTAAACAGTACGTCGGTGAATACAAAACATCACCTGACTTTTCAATTCTTTTTAAATTGTACACAATAACTTTCAAGTAGTCAGCACGCCACACAAACAATTTTTTTTAACTCAAAATAACAGGAACAAAGCAATATTGTTTGTTTAAGCTTCCTGACCTGAGGCAAAAGAGGCTGACCTAGCAGGAGAATTTATTTAGGATCGGCACGTAGTTATTTATGAACAAGTCGCGATCTGGTTATGTCGATATAGTAGACTGACAGTAAAAAGTAAGAAGAATGCATTAAAAATAGTTGAGGTTGTAATTTGGGCCATTAACTTCTTAATCCCAGATGCCAAGTTGATTTTCGCTCTAATCGTTTGTGATTAAAATATTTTGCATGACAAAGCGTTTAAATTACAAAAGATCTTTTGTCTTGCTCGTTTTTGTAAATTCGTCAAGCCTTTGTGCAGAGATACAAATGTATAAAAGCAAGCAAGACTGTGCGACACTCACGTCAACTGGCCGGTACTTGAAATTGTTTCTTTTTAGCAAACGTTTTAAAAGAAAATAAGAGAATTATAAACAAAAATAATGTTCATTCGTGAATAGTTTTATAACCCATACGAATGTAGCGAATTTGTGGTTCCATTTGAATGATTCGCGACCATTTGCTTTGTAAAACAATTCATGTGTGGGTTAAAGACAACGCCTTACTCATTTGGTAAACCCCAAATTTAAAGATGAAGTAAATTCCATTCAGCTAAGACACACTCCCACAATATAGACATCAACACCTTTGCATTAGACTACAAGGGTCTTTTATTTTTCCGGCTCACAGAAAGAAAAGACAGGAAAACACGTAATATCCTGGAGATTAATAGGATCCTTTAGTTCCGCGAGAAGGCGAGTCGTGTAGAGGGTCAGTTTCGCTAGATCACCAGTGTCTTTGAGGGAGTAAGGGAAGAGCGCGCTACCGGAAGACCGGTTTTCACTAGCGACGGAGTCGGAGTCGTAATCAGAAGCGTAGAACTTATGATCTAGTGAAAACAGCGTTCCGATTCCGCTTACGACTTCGTCGCTTACGTTCCGCTTATGATTTAGTGAAAACCAGATTGTAAGAGTCGGAAGAAGCAGAAGAACCAAATTAATCACAAAGCGTGGGAACGTGCATTGTGATTGGTTTATCCTTCCGCTTCTGCTTTTGACTCCGACAATCTGGTTTTCACTAGATCATAAGCGAAACGTAAGCGACGAAGTCGTAAACGGAGTCGGAAGAAATGGAAACGTTCTGATTCTTCTGACTTCGATTCCGTCACGCTTATGACTCCGCTTACGACTGCGATTTTTTATTTTCACTAGGTCATAAGCGCTCTTACCGACTCCGCTTACGACTACGACTCCGACTCTGACTCCGTCGCTAGTGAAAACCTATGGCTGGGAATGGCTGGGTTGGAAAAAATCTGCCTAATGTATTACGTAACCACCAAAGAAATAACAGGTGCAGCCATAAGCGGCCATGGAATATCCTCTATCAATAAACGGGCTGATCGAGTGCTGATAGATGGGGTGACCCGCCGCATGTTACCTCACCTATCTGGGGTCCCCCACCTCCATGTTAACAGTCTTTAACTCAGGATGACGAGGAATAAGGGGAATGAAATGGGGTGTTCATTTCTAGTCCATTATTTTTTTCGCGGAAAACGTCGTTATTTCATTATTACTCCCTAAGAAAGGCTATATTTATAGCTAAATATTCCAACTCTAACATTTTCGTTATTCCATATTCCACCACTAAAAAGGGAATTACTTCATTATTCCTCCTCGAAAACTTCCAATGTCACTTTTTCCATTACTTCTCTTCAACCCCTGACAATACAAATGGATAAGGCAGATGGACGGACGGACGAACCGGAATTATGAATGGTGGATGGGTGGTTGGAATTAAAAAAATGATATGTACCCTGTCAGTTTCAATACTGTACTTTATGGAATGGTGAGGCTTAAATACTGCTACTACTCACTACTAATACTACGTACTACTTCTACTACTATAGGAGATAAAGGCCAAATAGCAGATGTCGTCCTTCGAGTTGTCTTCTTGCTGTTCTTGCTGTGTTTTTAGCTAATATTTCCCCTTTTCTTCCTCGTGAAACGAGTGAAATGTTTCGCTGTTTTGTATTTACTACCAAAACAACTCAACCTTGTCCCCAGGTCTTCTCGGTTAACTGTCCAATAATCTGGCAATTGCTGCACTACTGACGTCATTTTTCACTTAACGCAAAATTCTTCCAAATTTGGTCGACAATAGCTGGTTATAATGACTTATGCGTGGGATGTTAGCCAATCAGAAAAGGAGAAATATTTTAAATGGATAATAATAATAATTAAATTATTATTATTAATATTTTAATAATAAAATTTATTATTTTTGTTGACAGAAAAAAAGGATATAGATGAGTATCAATAAATAAAATAGTATTTTACCGCTGTGAGGTTTAAATTAAAGCTGGAGATGCTTCAATGATAAAAGCTTGGTGGACGATTATAAAAGACAAAAGTAACCTCTAAAACCTCAACTAAATTTCTAAAAATATTTTCCGTTTCGTTCAGCCTATGATCAAGCCCTTTATTTCTACTCAGGAGAGGTTTGGTTCGTCTCAAACATCATGCTAAAATGACTCGGAAATTTTTTTATTTTTTCACCAGTAATAAATGATTTCCATATGCAGACCGTATATTGTCGACATTTTGTTTAAATAAGAACTGCAATAACAAAAGCAGTCTAAACACAGTATATGAGAAAGATTGTCATGTTGGCTTAACTTCCTCATATCTAAAAATAGTTTACTCAATGCAATGAGGTTTAAGAATTTCCTGACCCTTTGAACGCGGTTATTTCAATTCTCCATGAGTCTAACAAATTTGAATCATTCTATCACACTGTAACAAAGTTAACGGTCATAATTGTTTTAATCGAATGAACCTTATAATTATGGAATGTTATATAGGACACCCTTTCTCTAAATTAAAATTTAAATTTAAATTATCGTATCACTCTATCATTTATCGGGGCTCTTGTCTGAAACTTTATTGTGTCGAGATCATCCTTTCTTAATCAAGCTTAATAACCGCCGGTATTAGTGCAAGGTCTGTAAGTCTTAGTACAAGCAAAAAATTAATTATAGGATTACAAAAGAGACAGCTTTATTATCGACCACATTGCCCTTAATAATGACGCTTCAAAATGAAGGCATGTGCGTGAAGACCACATTATTTACCGTTATTTCTTCTAGAATGCCAACTGCACCGAGTAAAACACTTTCACTTACGAATGGCTATAGTCAGTTAGCGTCAATCTGAGGAGTTCTCCTCCGTCCTCAAACCGAAACGTCAAACCTCAAGTTGCTTATGTCTTTGCTGTTTCCTTCCCCTCCAGAATACAACCTCTTTACTGCGGAAATTTGAATAATTTCCATATAAATCTATCTTACTTCTATATCTCTTTTATATCAAAAACGTGTATAAGAAAAAAAAACCTGCCTATTCTTTGTTTATGGGAGACAAGTATTTAAGACTTGGAGGAAGTAATTTTTTTTTTCCTTTGGCAAGTGAACATGTTTCATAGCCGCTGCTGCTCTTCCGATTTAAGAAAAGTTAGGTATACTAAACTTACAGCATGTTCTTTTCACTATTCAGGTGGCCAAAAGAACGTCTGCGTGGTAGGCTATATTATGGGCAACCTGCTCGAGCAGGCTACGACGAAAATGAGTAAAGGTTTCACAAAACAGGATGATTGCATAACCTAGCCTGCTGGCAAGCTCTCCATGTATGGCGAGCGAAGTGAGCCACAAGGGGGTCTCCTTTCGCGTGCTTCTATCGCGTGACCTCTCGCGCTTTCGCCAAATGAAGAGCCTGCACGCAGGCTATGCATAACTTTACAAAGCACCCAGTGGTCATACTCCTCCCCTTCCATTAGGGACTTTAACTCAAGCTAGAGAGTTCATTATATATTCCTTGCTAGCCCCGGACAATACAACCAAAAGGCCATATGGTCTCTTGGAATGAGTTAGACGGACGGACGGACGGACAGGAAATATGGATGGATTGATGGATGAATGGATGGGTGGATGGATGGATTGATGGATGGATGGATGGATGGATGGATGGATGGATGAATGGATGGATGGTTACAAAAATCAAACTTTTATTACCAGAAAAAAAAGTAAATAGAGGAGAATCACCACAGATAGATAAATACATAATTATTCAACGCAATGAGGAAAGGCCAAAGACCAAAGTAATTTCAGCCACTTTAACTAAATTCATCTAGAAATCTAGAAATGCTTTCACTACTACGTTCCGCCTAAGAGCAGGCCATTTATATCTGCGAGAAGTGCTTTGTCTTAAAATTACTTGGAAATTTGTCATTTTCCACTGGTAATTAATGATTTCTAAATACAGACTGTATTTTTCGACACATTTTGTTTAAATAAGAACTGCAATTACAAAAGCAATCTTTATATAACTATATTAGAAACATTGTGATGTTGGCTTATCTTCTTCCTATCTAGAAATCTTTTCAGTCACCCAGTGATTAATTGGAAGCCTTAATTTTTGTCTGCTTTTAGTTGAATTTACCTAGAATTTCCCGATCCTTGGTGAAACTTGGTGAGTTCTCCATGAGTCTGAAAATTCGAAACATTCTATAAAATTGTAACTACCTTGTCGGTCAGTATTGTAATAAACCTCGAGGCCATAGGATAACCTTTATCCAAATTAAAACTAAAATTACTTACCACTTTATCATTTGTCGGAGCTCTTTTCTAAACCTTTTATTGAATAAGATAATCCTTTCTTAATCAAGTTTAAAAACGGCCAGTATTAGCTCAAGGTCTTCTATAAGTCTTAGAACAAGCAAAAAATTAACTGCAATGAATAAAGCATTTTCACTGACGGATGCTTCGTCAATCTGCGGATTTCTCTCTCCAACCCACCCTCTCTAAAATACAGCCTCTTTACAGTGTAAAATTAAATTATTTCCATATAACTTTTTCCTACAGCTATATTTCTTTTAAATCAAACAAAATCTGACAGGAAAAAACTGGCTGTTCTTTGTTTACTGGGAAACAATTATCTAAGATTTGGTGAGAGTAATTTTCTTCCGCAGTGTATCTCTTTGGCGAGTGAACACGTTTCATTTGCAGCTCTGCAGCTCTAGCCGATTTAAGAAAAGGTAGGTATACTTACAGCGTTTTTTTTTACTAGTTAGGTGGTTTTCTATAATTTTACATAAAATAAACTACAGAAATTCAAGCTGTTTTAAAAGTACTTTAAAACACCACAAAACAAAGCTAAAGTCAGCGGTTGTAGTGTTTCAACTTACAGACATTACAGTAAGGTTACTCTCACTGTATGGTGGCGTGGTATTTTGAGAAAGTTTGTTTTTGAATACAGGCTACTGAGCATCTTTACGATCAGTATTTAAAAAGAATTGCAAGGACCCTTTGTTATGTTTGCTTAGCCTTTAAAAGCATCGTACTATAGTCAAGCAATCCATGCGAGAGATGAGCTGGCCATTGTCCTCGTCCAACGAAGAAACGTTTTTAAAAAAGTGCTGTTTTGGGAACTCCAACATGGTCAGCCAAATGGACCAGAGGTTGGATAGTGAAAGAAATATGAGACGCCATGGGCGATCAGGGCATTTCACTCGGATGGCTTGGGATGATTACCAGCCCAAGTAAGTAAGTAGGTAAGTACTATTTACCATAAACAGTTGTCTCCTTTTTCCTTTGGAGCAACGAAGATGATTACTTTATCTGTGCTGGTCTTTATCGTCCTGCTTCATGATGACATAAGAGCCGGTAAGACTGATCTTCACTATGGTCTCATTTACCAACTAAGAACGTTTCATGAGTCATCAAATTGGAATTTGAAATTTTTTTAGTTTTAAGGACAGGGGAAATCCTTAGTACTAAGCTGGAGAAAAACCGACCAGAATAAGGGTATTCTCGTCCCCATAGCCACTCGGTTTAATTTTTAACTTACCACGAGACCAAGAAACGACGGGCTCTGGGGACGAAAATGGAATATGGGCGAGTCGCGAGTACCTCTTACGCTACCTCTTTCCCAGGGTTTACGCGGCAGAGAGAACCCTGGACCTGGGAACGAGGTAGCACCCATAATTGCGATAATTGCGACGACTGCAACTCCTTTGAGATTCAAACCCAGGCCACATTGGTGGAAGGGGAGTGCTCTCGATCTCACCGCTGCGCTATTCTTGTGCCAACCTTTCTATTCTCAGTGGCCTATCTTCGAGAAGTCCGACGGGCGATCAAAGAAAGCGAGCGCGCCAAAAATCATCACCTGCCATATGCACGGATAGGCAACGGAAAGCCTCCGTGGCAGAGGTTTGAAGGGAAGGGAAAGGAGAAATTAAGGTGGGTGTTGGCTAACACGCGGGAAGGAAAAAATGGAACCCATATTCGTGGTCTAGTAATCCAATGGACCAATAAGACCTTCAAAGAAATGTACCTACAGTCAGCTGTCAGGAGAAAGAAACACATAACCACTGAATTAAACGGGTAGCATCACAAGAATTGCAGGAGAGATTAAGGAGTAACAGGACACTTAATTCCGCGGGTGCTTTCAAATCAATTTATCCCAAAGTATTGAAAATTATCTCTCTTTTGTATTTTCACTTAATTTTTTTTGCCATCATTTGAGCCTAATGTCCTCTTTTTTTATGGATATATCTAGCGACCAACCTTTGCGAGGATCCTGAAGGGTGTGGTGTATTGTTCAAGCCTCTGGGGTGCTTCAGCGATAGGCGACACGACCGAGCACTTCCTCACTACATCTACAACGAACGCGACAAAAGTATTGCCAACTATGGAGGGCGGCTGATAGACTGGGCGAATTGGGAAAACTATCTTCCTGGATTCATCTGTCGCTGTGCCCAGAAAGCAAAGGAACTGGGATATGACTTGTTTGGAGTGCAGTTTTATGGTGACTCATAGTTTAGCATGTTCATATTAGGAGGATTACTCAACTACTCTACAAACTCGTTGTACGTCGTGTTTTAGGTCTAGGTTTTTTACTGCAGGGGGTGTTCGCCTCAGCTAAATATGTAGCTTTTTAGAGATAAGGAAGGGGGGTGGACGAATACCCATGTACCTCTTTCTCTTCACGGTCATACTTGGCAAGTTGGTTTCGTCAAATGAGTTGAAACCGTATGCTTTCGCCACTTCTCCCTCCTAAGGCGCTTCGTTTTTCCCACCTGGTCGCGAATAAAGGCAAGCGCGAAAACGCGAGTGACTGGTGACGAAGCGCATGGGTCCAAGGGAAGGGAAAAGAAGAGGGTGGGATCTCGCCAGTTCTCTCCTTCCCATCTTCCTTTGCGCGCCAGTTTTATATTCGCTGTTTGCATATCTCCCATATTACACCTTATTCCCCCCCCCCCCCCTACCCAATTTTGCATAAGGTTTGTTTTTCATTTCTCCTGGGTATTACAGCCGTCCCAAGAGAAATCGAAAACGATGCTTATGCAAAATGTTGGGGGGCAAACAAGGTGCATTTTGGGAGATGTGCATGTGGTGAATTGAGAGAGGGCCGTCTGGGAACGAGGCAGCTTCTTTCACCACCTTCGGCATTAGCTAGTGGCTGGTTTGTTCTGCAGAAGAGCTAAAGCTTCAAACTTAATTTTAATTTTTGTTCGTTCGCCTGAATTTAACTTATGAACCCAACTCCACTAAAAGAGCTAAAGCCACTCCCACACCACATACGCAACATGGTTTCTTTAAAACAAACCCGTTTATCTTCAAGTTTGTTTGAAGTTTTTTACATGCCCAATTCAGGTGAATGTCATGCTGGCAGCACTTCGTCGCATCGTTATTATCGCCATGGTAAAGGGAGATGTAAGGACTGTATTGGAACGGACCGCAACGACTGCAACGGAAGGAAATTCTGTGCAGGACAGGCGCTGCGTAACATGGTCTACAAAATTGTTGGTGAGCTAGGTTAACTACCTTTGTACACAAATAGGCTAGAGTAGTATCGCTTTAAGAGAAAAATTGTAAGTGTCTTGGTGGGGTGTTGTTGTAACGTCATCTGCCTAAAAGTCGTACGCGAATCTATAGCTATCTATCAACCTACCTACCTACCCACCCACCTACCCACGTACCTACCTACCTTCCAATCTAACTAACTACAGGAGCCCATAGCCATATGCAAAATAGTCAAGAAACTTTTGCAAAAGAACAGGTTTTCTTCCTTAAATGTGCCTCAGCGGATCCTTACGGTAAGAAATGATTTTTCGCCCTCCGATCTACTCGTTAATAGTTGTCACTGCAAGTGATGAATACCATATTGAATGATTGGAATCCTCATTGATATGGGGGAAGGGGTCAGGAATCATGCGAAGTCTGATAAATAACAAACTCGTTCCCAGATAATCAACTGATAAAATAACACACAAGCTACGACGTTTTCCTCATTCGGCCAGCGAATTTTTTTAGATCTTTGCAGCGTCAGCTTTGAGAGGATTGGATGTTTCAAGGATAAAACAGTCCAGCCACGCCTACTTCCGTCGTATATACTGACCGACAGAGATGAGCAGATTCAAAACCCAGTCTTCAGCGGTCAACTTATTGACTGGAGAAACTGGTACGAGCATCTCCCAAGTTTCGTGTGTCGCTGTGCACAACAAGCGCAGAAAAAAGGATGGAGAATCTTTGGGATTCAGTACTGGGGTGAGAATATTTAACTGAATTAGTAATAACCGAAGGTTACGGAGCGCGAGCGACAACGCTCGAAGGTCAAAACGCTTTTATTCCAACGCCGCTGTACTTTGCGTAAGTTCATGCGATCGATGGCCATAACACGCGTGATCAAATTACGAGTGATGGAAGGTCCAAACGCGCGTAATCAAAGTGTGATCATATTGCCCTCTGTACATTCCATTCAGTCTGACCTTAGTGGAAGTCTAAACGAAGCTGGCTATATATGTACCGTGCATGCGTAATAGCCACCCGGAGATTAGGATTGTGATTGTAAAAACTGGGAAGCCACAATTTTAAAATTTCAACTTTCTTACTAACAGAAGTCTTGCGAAGCTCCCAGTGACAAAAGATATGTATCGGTGATCGGAAAAAACTGCAATGACAGTTTTATCCCTAAGTTAGAAAAACGCCATTTTGAACAAGGTCGGCATAAATAAATTCGCTAGTCCAAAGAAATCTCACTTCTAATGATATTGCATCAATGTAGCCAGGTTCTCACAAATGTACGATAACATGGGCAACAAAAAACGTGCAACATGTTTTATAACAATGCTGCAAAACGAGTTAACCCTCGGACGTACAAGGAGGGGGGGGGGGGGTGGATGACACCCCCTAGAGTTATTCTGAGTTATTTTTCCTAGAGGATGAAACATCAGCACCTGACGTTTTCAATAGCTGTTCGTTCATCCCTTGCGCACATTTTGAGACAAGTTTAGTGATGGACAAAAAGTAGTCCACGGAGTCGTTCTTAGGGTTTCGTCATGCGTTCCTTCCCCAAGGAACGTGAACCGAAGCCCCAAGAACGTCTGCTATAGAGGCTAGACAAAAAGGACACTCCTGTGCTCCGCGTAGATAGATCTAAGTATAGACCCCACGTGAAGGTGAATCATTTAAGTCCAAAGCATATGAACGTCCCAAAAGCGTAAACATCCAATAATACACAAACACGTTTATGTTCAAGAATATGCAAACTGAATTTCAGGAACGAGATAAGCATTTCTACTCATATTCTTGAACGCGAAGAATGCTCGTAGTTGTTCGAGTTTGAATACTGCAGAATACCAACGTTCCGTAAAGTCATGGGTTCGCAAACGCGGCGAACACTTGAGATGTGCGTTAGTATTCCGGCGTGTTCGCGCGTCTGGTAAATCGTTCGTCACTGTCGTGTTCGGGTCGCACGCGGACTCGAAAATTTGTGGTCATACTAACATGTTCCAATGACAAATGATCATCATTGTTCGAAACTGGTCAATATTGATCTTTTTAGAAAAGGAGTCGGGCGTATGCCGTATAGAATGCTTCATAGTATTCCAAGGTATTCTATTTGAATTCGGAAAAACAGTCCGGATTCTAAGTAGAATATTCGAGGTGTACGTCGCGTCATGCGTACACTCCACGTGTGCCTATCCGTATTCAGGCAAATTCGGTCGCGAATATGTGCCTTTTTGCGCAGTGGATCACTTCCTATGGTTACGAGATATGACGTCATAAGTAGCAGGTGGTCAAGCCGTTTTTGGGTTAAAATACATGTTCTTTCAACTTCTTTCAACAGTAAATGTAAATCTTGTGGCTAAAATCATGCACGGGATTTACGTCGCTTAAGGTACGGAAAAACGGGCAACGGGCAAACGGTTTTTTGTTGCCCGTTTTTCCCTACCTTAAGCGAAGAAAAACCCGTGCATGGCGTGACTCCCGCTTAGCCAATCAGGACTCAGGAGTCAGTATTCACGCAACTTGCAGCAAGCTAATTTGCTGTAAGACCCACTCTGCAACACTGATGTTTTGCAACATTGCTTACAAAATGAGTTGAATAGCGTTTGTTTCGCGTTTTACAGCCCACGTTCAAACGAACGTGGGCTGTAAAACGCGAAACAAACGCTATTCAACTCATTTTGTAAGCAATGTTGCAAAACATCAGTGTTGCGCGTTTTACCGTAGTTTAACTTGTGCAGGAACTAGAAAAGGAGGCCGGGGCGCAATGACACTCGGAACTATCGCTTTTATGCTTACGAATACTTAACCCTATCATTTCTTTATTTAGGTGAATGCTGGAGTGGAACCGACGATTCCCCGTTCTTTTTGGAAGGACATGCGCAACTGGGACAGTGTGCTGACCAGTGCTACCACGATTGCGTGTGCTTCACTAGGTTTTGTGCAGGAAAAAACTTCACTAACGCTGTTTATGCCATAAGTAAGCTTTTTAAAATGCAAATATAATAATGAAATACTCCATAAACGCTGACCTATTAATTCGTTATCAAACTACTCCCAAACCCGCTATACTCAAAATTATTCTAACGACCCACTCTGCACTACAATTGCGAAAATTCTGCTGTTTGAGTGAGTACATTGGGCAATTTTGCAGAGACAAAAATTTTAAATACTGGTTGCGTTTTCCGGCCAGAAATTACTTGAAATTTACCACTTGGTGTTTTAAGACCCGCTTGTGTAGAAAGAAAAACACTTTTCGGCACTGATATGACAAGAATTCAACGACTTTTACCCAGTTACGGGAACTATACTGTGGCTATGTTCAGAAGGCCCCGGGCAAGTTTTGGACCGGCTGAAAAGTTTGATCGGACGCTTTGTTCACACGGGACAAATCAATATTTTCGCTCTGTTCACACGGAACTTTGAACGGCTAAGCGGGTAAATTTTCGTAAGTTAAGGTGGTTCCTTTTGAACGGAACACCTAAACGCACAAATTTCCAACCTATCGAAAATTTGTCCGGTGCCGCGTGACGGTAGCCTGTAACTTCATACCTTCTTCTCTGAGCCATTAACTAAAACGATGGGTCATCGCTATCAAGAAGCTGAGAACTCCTCTCTGTAATCTAAGAGTTTTGTGCTCTCCACTCCAATGTCCTTACGTTCTGATAACTGTATATAAACGGGACCTTTAGATCCGACAACGGCGACCGCGGGTAACGAGAATGTCGAAAAATGAATAGTTTTAATGAGCAAAACAACAACTTTGCACGTGCGTCACGCTTTTTTGTACATTTCTTTTCCGTCACTGCACGACTACCACGTGAAAATGCCTAATTTCATGTGTTATGGAGGACTTAAACAAGCGACGACGAAATTTTCTGTCTCTTTCTGAACTTGGAAACGGTTCTTAGGCATTCAACTCCGGGAGAGTTCGCCTACTTTTGACAAAGTAAGTGATTTGGAACAATCGACGGATAAAGTTTGAAATAACACGACGTTTTCACCGCCGTCGCCGCCCGCTTCAAAGTCCATACGTACCGGGACTGGAAAGATGGACACTTCAGTAGTAACATTTGAACAAGCATCAGGAGCAACACAGTTGATGACGTCTCAGTCAGCACGATGATCGTTGAGTTTTACACATGATACACGGACGGTTTAAGGTGTGAACGGGTAAACCAAAAGTGCCGTTTGTTTTCATCTTTTTTTGTGGTCTTTTCCCAAACACTTCAGTATTATATCGTCAGTTTCTCACTGAGATGATCGTAATCGTACGAGCTGGTTATGCCTATTAAAATGGAGGTGGGCCGTAGGGGATCCAACCCCCCCCCCCCCCCCCGCCTCCCATATCTTGCATTCCCGGCTTCCACTCCTTTCAGTTCTTGGCTTCCTCCCTTTAGCCCTTTTTCTATTGCAAAACATTAAGCATTTTAGCGAAATTTCCCTCCATTTCTCCCGCTTCCCGCCTTATTAGAACTTCCCCTCTCTCCTTCCGTATCCCTCCCTTCTATTCTCTCAGACCCCAACCGCCTTCCCCCTCTCCTCCCGCTAAGTAACATCACTGACTACCATGAATTTTAAAAAATCGCGAGAGAACACGCGAGCGAGCACTCGTCTCCTTTCGCGTGCAGCTCTCGCGTGAATTCTCGCGACTCTCCCATCGCAGGCTATAAAATCGCTCGCTATGTGTATAAATTTATTTGTACTTTTTTTTAGCCAGTCGGGATCTTGTTGATGGAGGAAGCGGGATGGCAGGTTCAGACAGCATGGAATACATCACTGGATAACTTCACAAAGAAAGTCACCTTCACCGGAACGGAACAAACAGTACCGCCGCGAAACGAAATTAGAACAACGCAAATGTTAAATTCCATATAGAAGGTATAAATAAAAGTGAATTAAACTGATAGCAAATACTGCTCAATCCTTAATTTTTGGTACTGACAAAAGATTTTTCCCTTACTCCACTCCACAAAGCACATACTCAAGGAAACAAGGTGGTGACTTGGGCGAACATGGTCTGCGGGAAACCGAGTATCAAGTATAGTTTGTGCGAGAACAAGGAAAACGTTTGGGGTGAATATTCTTTAAAAACATTCTACACCTCAACTGAATAAACTTGAATCGAAACGACCGGTAACCGTCCTACATAGCAAGCGTTTCCGCGCGAGTTCGTTGAGAAACTTGGGACAAGAGCAAAAAAGAACACGCTTAGGGTGAACAGTTTCTTACAATTCACTGTATTTTGTCAACTCAAGCATTGAGCTGGTTCCTTTGTTGATCTTTGGTCACAGGAGTGTGGGAAAGCAACTCTATCAAAACTCCTTGTATTACATAACAGTAGCGGATCCAGACCTTCAGATAAAGGGGGGGGGGGGGGGGGGCGGTCATCCAGACTCTGAGATAAGGCCGGTCTCAGAAAATTTTTTTCTCGCCCTTCGGGCCTCATTTTGGTCTGAAACTAAGGGGGAGGCCTGGGGCCCCTGGGTCCCTCCCCTGGATCCACCACTGAACTTCCAGCATCCTTTGCATCAATGCCAAATGCTCCCATGGTCCATTGCCCGATTCTCCTTGCTCGCTCGCAGTCGAGTTTTCCGTTTTCCACCAAACATTTGAGACATAAGAACGACGCAGGTCAATGAAAGTAGCAACAATGGATTGGAATCTTAGGCACTGATTTCACAAAAGTTATTATCAATTGCTTCTTTTTCAGTTTTTGTACTTACCATTCAACAGCTAAGAGTTAATTTTTTCTCTGCACAGTTATTAAAAAACATATAAATATTATATATGCCATACAATAAACTTTTTAACAAAATTTTCTCTTTCAATAAATGATACTCTAAAAATATACCGTAACTAGTAAATTATTTATCCCAGTTAAAGCAGCAGATTCAGGAGAAGGTTACAGTCAAAACAGGTCAAGCGTACCCCCCAAGATTCTATTAATGAATTGATTATTTGAAAAATGAATCAGTTAGTCGTTCCCATAACTGGTGTCAAATTCAAAGCAGCATTTCTGCGTGCGTAATGAGCAGTGAATATTTTACAAGAACTTCTCTGTATTTGGTCAGATTGAAAATCTTTGAATGGATTAAGATTCTTAGAAGACATTTACATCAAATTCAGGAAAACGAAGCAGGTAGAAATTTCATAACTGCCTTGCGTGTGAATTCACAGCTCATTACACATGCAAGAATGCAGAGATCAATCTGAAATCTACAACTAGCAACGGATTCAACTTTTGAATAATAAATTCATTAATGGATTCTGGGGGGGTACGCTTGACCTGGTTTGACTGTAAGCCCTTCAGATCCAGTGATGACCCCAGAGGTCTTCTGCCCATTGGGTCAAAACACTTCAAATACTGCAGATATTGCTAGTACCCGATGTTGCAAATGAACTTGTATTCTAAAGCATTCATAACTAAACAATGAAACTAAATCATAACTAAACAATGAAACTCGATTGTCTGGTGCCTTGGATATACCCTTATGCCGCCTGTCAACAGGACAACGCTCTTTTACCTACAGAGAAGCTAAACTCTGGAACTCCTTAAACAGTAACATTAAATCTTTAAAATGCGCGAGGAATTTTAGGCGCCATTTCGCAAACGTATTATTAGGTTAATTTTTTTATTTTTTTTTTATTTTTACATTTAGAATATTTCTGACATATTTATTGTAATTACAATTGTACTTATATTCTCAATTACCGGTAATCTAAATTTAAATCTGTATTTTTAATTGTATTGTATTGAGCTGAAAAGCCCTTTTTAGGGAGCGTCAATAAAAGTATGTATGTATGTATGTATGTATGTATGTATGTATGAAACTTGCCCGACACTTTGGCTGTTAGCCATAAAATAATAATAATTATTATTATTATTATTAATTAATAAGTATTGTGTCTTTTAATCATAAACATGTTCAAATTTACCTCTAATGAGGTTTATGGGAAAACAAAATAAGAGGCAGGAAAAAATGGGAATTATTACTTAAGAAGACATCCAGTTTCAACCATGGAAAAGTTTGGACGCCCCTTAACAAAAATTCCTAAATCTGCCCCTGATATAGTTTCCTGCATAAAGGACTCACTTTTTTTCACACCAACACATTGAGACAACATAAGGAAAGACAATCTCATCCTGCTGATCCACTTCATGCTTCTGAAGAAGCAATTTGATTTTGTCTTTTATAATGTCTTTTTCAACCTCACTTTTCACCTGAATGACACTAGAAGACATTGTTCTGTTTATGACCTCTTCACAGGATGAGAAGGTTTGTTCAAACTTGAAAGTTTCATCACATTCTATTGGCCCAAACTTATCAGATGCCTCTAACACTCTTTTCCATTCAAAAGTTCTTTGATTGGGTGTGTTGGTTTGTGTATAAAGTGGAAAAACAATTTCTTCATGCATTTCTTTTACCCACTGAACTGAATAATCCCGTGTATTCCATACCAGACCCAGTTTGCCTCCTGGTACAAGTACACGGTGAATTTCAGAAAGAGACCTGTCATTAGCAAACCAGTGGAAACTTTGAGCAGCGCACACAGCATGTACACTAGCATCTGGTAATGCTGTAGGAAAATAGTAAAAAATATGGGTAATCAAATTGCCATCCAAAGCATAAAGCATATCCGAAAGGTGATAAACAAAATGTGCATCAAAATTTCCCGTCATAAACCTAAGATCTAGGGATGAACATGCCAACCACTACAAATTACACATTATACAATCCCACTAGTTTGAAGCATCTTCCATCTCCTCTACAGGCTCACTTGACCGCTCCTTGGGGGGGGGGGGGGGGGGAGGAAGAAGGAGATGGCTGACGCTAAAGACTACAACTATGCCTATGTTGTTCCTAATAAGAGCCACAGAGCAAAATACCAGTAAGCACTGCCATAACTTTGTTTCCAGTGTTCTCTTTGGCCCATCCTCTAAGAGACAAGAAGAGAACCCTGGGATAGAACTTGCCACCCCCCCCCCCCCCCCCACACACACACACACACACACACCCTCTCTGATATTGGTTCTGCTAATGTAACTGATTGGAGGCTGTGAGGGATATGACTTAGCTTACTCTTCAGCATGCCCTGACTCTTCACCCATGCTCCACTGCTCCCTACCACAAATCCCTTCAGCTTACTTCCAGGTAGGCTAGATTTCCACCTGTCTCCCAGGCCCGGTCTTTGGGGTGACTGAGGGCTCATTTTCCTGAACCGTGGCTGGTAATCAAAGCTTAACTTTCAAGTCTTCCAGGGCACTCTTGTTTTCTAATCTAGTAGCAAATCTCATCCCCAGACCTCCATTACTTTCGAACAGCAGATGGGGTGACGGTCAGTCAGTAGTCAGTGATCCCCGTTGCTGTACAAAAGGATCGTGGCCTCTGGGAACGAGATTGATCTAGTGGCTGCTTCATTGCCATTTGGAAAAACAAGAAGAATACGCGGGATCCCTTTTAAAACTTACCTATATTTTCTGCTGAAAAGTCCTTCATCTCTAAATCAGGAAAATGTTTCGCAAATTCTTGCCGCATAGAAAGGGCAGGTTCACTCGCTATAATTTTGATATTGTTGCCATGAAGAACGTCTTTCAAGACATCCGTAAACTTTCCTGTTCCTGCTCCAAGCTCCAAGATACGTGCGGGCTGAGAGTCGCCTGTAAGTACGCCAAGTTTATTAACTAAGAAGCTCACAGCCTCCTTTGAGTAACTCGGTCTAAAGCGATCATAAAATTGTGATGTTGTAAATCCACTCACTGCGACGGGATGAACACTCACTTGTGCCATTTTGCAAAGTTCTCGAGCGAAAAGGAGTCTCACTTTTCGAGCCAACTTATACCAGGAACGACGGACAAGTTGTTTCAATCAGCTGAGAATCAGCTGTTATGATCCGAAAGTCTTCCTGGTCAGCGGATGTTCACTGAAAGAACAGATATGTTGTGTATGGATATGCCCTGGATATTCCCTTTTCAGGCAGTAAATGAAGCATACATGACGTAACCTGCGTAACCTGAAGAAATGAATATGGCTGACTTGACAAAAGTTCTTTGAAAGCAGTCGTTGAAAGTGCGTTTATACTGCCCTGATCGCGCAGAGAAGAATTAAGGGCGAAAGAAAATTAATGTCTACAGTCCCTGAGACTGTCAACTCGACAGTGTAGTTGAGAAATGCGAAGACAAGTGATCCTTAATTCCATGCATGTATAGTAGCTTGACTTGAAGACCTGTTGTGCTTTATATAATATTATCTCCAGTTTGTCGCAAAGAGAACTGATGATGCTGAATCTGTGATCTAACATTGGCATCTCTGTGAAGAACAATGGATGAATCCCTTTCTCAAGAAATACAAGAAGAAAATTCAGTCGTTGACGAGGATAAAGTATCAAGTCATAAAACTAAAAGCTATGGTATTTCAATCGATTCAGGGTTGATTCCCTCTGTTCCCGTCGAAGAGCAAGCTTCAGTTCTGAGGAACTTGGGTGTGAATGTGTTCAACCAGGATGAATTTGAACAGGGTGTGTTAAAGCAGGTTGATGAGGCTATTGCAGTGAAAGAGACTGAGGAACTTGTTAGAGGATGGGAGAAAAACTTGAAGGCAGTAAATGAAGATATCAGGTGGGATATTGTTCTTAATAGTTGAGTGATCAGCTGAACTCCAGAATACCCTGCTACTTTAAAGCAACCCCTAAAAATAGGTGGATATGCAGATACGTAGATACTCGGTCACTAGGTATCCGCGTATCCACTTAATGTCAGTACATATCTGCATATCTGCGTATCCACTTGGTAAATATCTTTAAAATAATATTCATTGGGTATACGCATATCCGAGTATCCAATTCAATATATTACACTCAAGACAGCATAAAAACAATACAGTGTGTCTATATGTCGTTCTTAAAGCCAGTGAAGGTAGAAAATCACATCAAAGGGATAACTGCATATCCACGTATCCTGCTCTTTCAGGGATACAGCTTCGAAGTGGCAGGGTATTCTGTAGTTACAAGTGATCAATATAGTATCAATATAGACTCTCTCAGGGTTTAAGGTCCAATACAAAATGTTACTCCTTGAAACAGCAACATAAGACATGAAATGGCAACAAGCAATATTAAGTTAGATAGAATCACTAACAGGGACATGGCTGAAAGTCATCCTCAATACTGGGTTACTCCAGAGTTTATCCATGCCTCCTCCTTCCTCTTCACATGATGGTTATATAGTTTTTTTTTTCCAATCCCTCTCCTGTGAGAATTTGCAGAACGTTATCAGCTAGTGGGGGGAGTGTTGAATTTTTCTTGGAATTTTAAACAAAGGGATTTGAACTTCACCACTTTAGAGATGAGAAGGGCACTGGAGCTGAAATGCGTCCCACAGTTGTTTCTGGATCATTATTGGGGATGCGCTGGTCAGCTATTGGTCAATGTTTTCCCTGTCCCTAGTAACAGTTTCAAAAGTCTGTGGAAGTAAACTTGGCCCAGTTTCCTTCTTGTTTCTAAAGGGGTAGTTTGAGAAAACAGCTGACATTTGGCGACACCACCAGTGGTTTCCCCACCAAATGACATCTGAGAAATGAGTGCAAAAATTCCATACTGATGACATGCCACTACCTGGATCTGGGTAGTGCTTCTGATTGGTTGAATCAAATTTCCTACGTGACACGACCAATCAGAAGCACTACCCGGATCTGGGTGGTGCTTCTGATTGGTTGAATCAAATTTCCTACGTGACACGACCAATCAGAAGCACTACCCAGATCTGGGTAGTGATGTGTCATCAGTATGGAATTTCTGCACTCTTTTCTCAGATGTCATTTGGCGGGGAAACCAGTGGTAGCATCACCAAATGTTGGCTGTTTTCTCAGGCTACTAAAGGGGTAATTAAGGTCAAGCGGGTGGTGCAAGTCAGCTGTCTGCTCCCCATGAATTTCCAAGGATTTAGTCAGCACTTAAAGCTTCTTGAGAACACACAAGAATGAAACACTATCAAAGAAGCTATCACTTTTAGTGAGTAAACCCTTTGTCAAATATCATGTAGCATCCAATGCCTGGCTATTAATTATACTCTGTATAAACATGCAACCTTCTAGGACAGTGGAAGAAGAAATACAGGGGATTGACAAGATTCTAAAACAACTTGAGGGGAAAAGTGGATCAGGATATGAAGCATGGCGCAGAACACAAGTAGTTCAGAAACAAAAGGATAACAAGGTAGATGTACTGGTACCACCACCACTACCACTGCTGCAAGCTACTTTTGTTTTAGTGTGTATGCAATACAGTCAAAACCTGCTTTAAGGGCACCTTCTTAATCCCGACACCTCATTATCATGGACAGTTTCCTTTGTCCCTAGGAAAAGAAAACCCTTACATTTTCTTTAAATTCAACTTGCTTAAAACGGACACTTTGTATGGCCCCCATAGTGTCCGCATTAACAGGGTTTGACTGTACTGAATCACTGAAGATCACTTTCAGCTGTACATTTTAAAAGGACAGCAATAAAACAAGCTTAAAATTGTTTTTGTCCTAACAGCTACGGCAGCTAAAGAAACTGCAAGCTACTCAGAAGTCTCTGCACAACAAGTTGGGTCTTTTAGATGAAGATGCTGATATCGATGTCCCAGGTAATGAGACAAGATGTCATTGTAATAATACTTCCATTGTATGCTGAAAAAAGTCTCTCCATTCTGAATACAAAAGTACCATTGTTCTGTCTCATCACAGCTAAAAGTGATGAATGAGAGGAAGTGTTTTGCAGCATTTTGGAGTGTTAGGTTAATGCTTTATAAAATTATGGTGCATTTTCTTGATTAAAACTAGAACTTTGAAGGTGTTTAGTACAGTTGATGGTAAGAGAAATTACATGTAAGAAGCATAATTATTAAAATTAAAATTAATTTTTTACTTTGTTTTATATTAGACATGTAGTTTCTAAAACATTTACTAAGCCTGTTGATATACCTTTTCCAAATACAATAATGTGCATGCAAATGTATTGATTCCAGATAAAGTTAATGATTCTGATGTTGCTGCCCATCAAAGCGAAACCCAAGAAGTTCCAGTGACATTACAGAATCATTCTGTAAAGGATGAACTGATTAAGACAGGTGAGATGACACCATTTGGAGGGACTGTGGAAAATGCTAAGGACAGAGAAGAGATACAGCTACTGGAAAAAGTGAATGTAGGATCACTTAATGGACAAATTAGAGATGAGGACAAAAAAAACAAAAAAGCACAAAGGAAATCTCTTGTCAGGTCATTAGCAGATGATGGAGAGAGTTCTGACAGTGATGATCATGATGATGAATTTGTCCCTGATGACAATGAACTTAAGTACAGTTGGTATGAGGATGAAAGTGAAGAAACCAAGCAAGGGGACCTCGGAAAAGAAAAGAAACCAGCAGCAAGCAAACGTTTGCTAAATGTTGCATATAGAGAAGAGGATGGGTTTAAACCCAAGAAGAAAAAGAAGATAAAGAAGAAAAGTAGCAAGATTGACACCAGACCAGTTGATGATGGAAATGAGAAAATGTACCGTCAAAGAATCAGGTAATTTAGTTACCACAGACATTCTTTTAAGTAATGTAAAAATAATTATAACTTTCCTCTGAAGATACTAAAAACAATTCCAGGCGACAAAAGAGAGAAGCCCACAAAATACTATCCCAATCTCCAGGTTGCTATTATGCCCTCTTATATGGCACATATGTAGCAAGCATTATTTTGTTTGGACTTCCACTAAGAATGAATGGAATGCTTAGAATGCAATCTTACCTTGCGAATTTGTACCTGCTATCACTCATGATCTGATCACCCATGTTTTGACCTTCCTTCATGTGAAATTAATGTAAAGCATCAGTGTTGGAGCAGGAGCGTTTTGATCTTCAATCAGAAGCCTGCAACTTGCCTACACTCCTAACCTTTGGTTATTACTACAGTGGTATAAAAATAGAGTGGCATCTACTAGATTGTCAGAGCTTGTAGAAGTAAATGGCTTTGGTGTTGAAATAAGTGGATTCAGAGAAAAAGCTCAGTAGACAAGCTGTCCAAAAACATGTTGTAGGTGT
This sequence comes from Porites divaricata, assembly GCA_038088405.1. Taxonomy (NCBI): domain Eukaryota; kingdom Metazoa; phylum Cnidaria; class Anthozoa; order Scleractinia; family Poritidae; genus Porites; species Porites divaricata. The sequence goes on from JBBMOI010000009.1 coordinate 2,252,967, forward strand.
TGATTTTCACCAGATGCTGGCTGTTTTTGACTATTCTCGTCTAGAAAAGAACCTGACTGTACATGTTGTGTATGGCCCAAGGTTAACCCCATCTAAACTTGTGAGAGGTAAATTTCAAATATACTCAAGTCCACACGTAACGAAGTTTGTACTTACAGTACTCACTTGCTTACTCATTGATACATGTTAATGTACTTTTATTTGAAACATCAAGGGATTTGAGAATCAAAGAATTGCTCAAAAAGAGAAAGGAATCCCAAGCTGATGAAAGTGATGAAGAAGAGTTTCCAGACATGGAGTTTGACAAGGGGCTGAAAATTCCAGGGAAACTTTGGCATAAATTATACAAGTAAGTCTGACAGTGAGAAAAATATTTAGATTCTCAAACTTATTAATTTTACTAGACCATGTATAACATCCTTCCCATTTGTCTTATTCATCCTGCCCCTCACCCTCTCATGCAATAAATTTCAACTGCATGGCATTGTAGCAAATTTTGTCTAAGCTTATTCAACTGAGGAGCTAGTAATAGATAATTTTGTGAGGACCTGGATTGGTACATAATAATTACTATTTTAAAGTAGTTAAAAATAGACGACAGGCTAGCCTCATTCCACCATTTCCCACTCTCAATTTCACCCATCCATTCCTCTCTCCTTCCGTTGTGTCTCTGGATCTTGTTGTGTCCATCCATTTGTGATCTCATCCCATCATTCCTTACTCTGTTCATTTATTCCATTAATGACTAACCTTTTGCTATTTGCCCTGTTACTGTAAGATACCAGCAAACAGGAGTTCAGTGGCTTTGGGAACTTCACTGTCAACAGGCGGGTGGCATTATAGGTGATGAGATGGGCCTGGGAAAAACAATTCAGGTTATTGCTTTTCTAACTGGACTCAAGCACAGCAAGATATCAGCAAAGAAAAAAAGGTAAGAGGAGGCCAATAACATGTATAGTAATTCAGACACTACAATCTCACAATGTAATGTTGGAAAACTGTCGTTCAAACACAGATCTGCAATGGCTTGGAACTCTTTACCACAATCAGTTAAATCCATAGAAGACCACAATAGTTTTAAAAACAAACTTCGTTATCTTTCTACATTTATTGACAAAATTTCTTTCAATCAATCGGCAATAATTTACAATAAGGATTTAACAAATTATGTATATTTTTAGGAATTTTAAATTGTATCCTTAATCATATTCTACTAGGCTTATTAGGTTTAATTATTAGGTAAACTTAGGTAAGGTAAACTTACGGTAATTAACCGCAGGTCCACATCAGCTTTATGCTGCCTTATTTCAACCTGTGTAAACAAATAAATGATGTATGTATGTATGTATGTATGAGGAGGCCAATAACATGTATAGTAATTCAGACAGTACAATCTCACAATGAGAAACTCAAACCTCACCTGTGTGTGATACCTCCAAACCTTGATTGGCACCTTCTGTCCAACCTGGTTATGTAAATGTAATATGTAAACTTTGTAAACTTATGAGTACACAAAATCAAAATTGAGAATTTATATGTAAATATAAGGCTTAGAGGATTTCCAGTGGTAATTTGGTCTCATTGATTTCCCTGAACCCTAGGCAAGTACCGTAACTGTTGTACTCTAAAGCTGTATCTTGTTCGTTGAGGAGGTTAATAAAATCTCCCTCGTTCATCCCAGCCTGGTTTGCTGTACCTTAATAATAAATAATAGATAATTTTTCAACAGGCATGGTGGCCTTGGTCCAGTTTTGATTATTTGTCCTGTCACAGTTCTTCATCAATGGGTGCAAGAGTTTCACAAATGGTGGCCTGAGTTTAGGGTAGCTGTATTACATGAAACAGGAACTTACCAGGGCTTCAAGGTGCGTCAAAAGAGAGATTTAGAATCACGTCTATGACAAACAGCAACCATTAGTATTATATGTATTTGTACCTCATTACTAAGTTTTTACTTGTCATTTAGTGTTCATCGTGTTGACTGACTCTTGCTCTTTATTTTTAAACAAAGGAAAAAAATGTATTAAAGTGTTTCTGCTATGATGATTATAATAATGATATTAATAATGATGTTGATAATAATACAAAATAATAATAAACAGAACTGAATAAGTAAATCAATGGAAATAAATAATGGCATATCTGTTACAGGTCACAATAATTGTGAATTATTTAATTCAGGTTAAAATTTTTTAACCTACAATAATAATTATTATTGTAGTTTGATTCTCAATTTCCTTTGTCTCCTAGCCGTAATTCATGAATAATTAGGGCCAGGAGACAAAGGAAATAGAGAATTAAAAATTTTATCCTAAATTTAATGTCAAATAAAACATTATTATTATTTTGACCTGTAAAATATCCAACAGATGACTGTTCATTTACCACCGCAATCATTCTTCTTTGAACTGGAATTTTAAAATGCTGGGTTTTGAGGTAAGAGGAAATGTGAAGAAACCAGAGAAAAACCTCAGAGAAGAGAAACAACAACAAACTAAATGCAAATTAATGGTGTCAACTCTGTGATTTGAACCTGGGGCACTTTGGTGAAAGGCAGGTGCTTTCATGCATCACTGACAACCCTTTCTCCCTTAGGAATGAAAGCAGTTCAAAATTCCTCTCATAGGAATTGCTTATGTTTTTTGGTTTATTAATTTTATAGCAAGAACTGATCAAGAAGATCTGTACTGAGAATGGTGTGTTGGTTACATCATATTCTGGAATGCGTCAACACCAAGATAACCTTCTTGCTCAAAGGTTTGATTATGTCATCTTGGATGAGGGTCACAAGATAAGAAATCCTGATGCTGAGATAACACTGGCTTGTAAGCAGGTACTGTCTCAACAAGATTTAAAGTTAATTTGAATTTAAACACTTAATTATCCACTCTCCTTGTGGGGCTTTTCAGGGTTAGTGAAACAAATAAATTCAAATGGAATATACATGATTGTACATTTAACAATGTTAAGAACATCAACTGGTAGGAGGCAAACCAGTGGGTTATTTACAAGCATGGCTTATTATTATTTGCACTTGGGACTACCGAGAACAAATCCAGCAAACAGGTAGGGTGGGTTAAAAACTTGGGGTCTCGGGATTACAAGTCCTCTCTCTAAACACTCAGCCATGCTGCCTCCTTGGTTGACTGGCGAGCTGCTTATACATTTAGCAGGCTAACCCTTCTCTGAGTGAGGTGGACGACTATAGTTGGCCCTCGGGGGTTTCTGGCTCAAAGAGAGTTCACTGTATACATTTTCTGTTTGTTTCACAGTTCAGAACTCCTCACCGGATCATCCTTTCAGGTTCCCCCATGCAGAACAATTTACGAGAACTGTGGTCGCTTTTTGACTTTGTATTTCCTGGCAAACTTGGAACTCTTCCAGTGTTCATGACTGAATTCTCTGTACCAATAACAATGGGAGGGTACTCAAATGCTACAAAAGTTCAGGTACAAAACAGACTTTATGCCTCTGAATAAAGCTCAATACAATAGTTTCGTAATTAGTGAGATGTAATAATCTATTGCCCATATTAGGTCAGTGTAGACCGCAGGAAGTTTTCTTTGTTTCCTCTTAGCCATGCACGAAGAGTGAAAAAGTGAACTTATGTAAATTAATGGTAAAAAGGAAGAGTCATGGCTATGCCACTCACCCCCTCACATGCACTCTTGATCTACTGTGTCTAAAGAGAAAAATAAGACACTGCTTACAAGTAGTCTAAAGAGAGTGGGACAAAGATCAAAATTTACACCCTGAAAGTTTCCAACCCATGGCCTTCCATACACAAAGTGGGCATGCACTCTATACACTGATGTAGGGGTGGGAGCCTTGCAGTTTGATATGTAACATTATGCTTTGCATGCTGTTAGAGTCAGTATTGTCCAAAGTATGTGCAGATTACAATATTGTTAATTTGTTTCAGGTTGAGACTGCTTACAAATGCGCATGCGTCCTCAGAGACACAATAAACCCTTACCTTCTGAGAAGGCTGAAGAAAGATGTTAAGATGAGTTTGGATCTCCCAACCAAGAATGAACAGGTTTGGCTGAAAGTTGTTTTTTGATCTACTACATGCTGCTTAGCATAATCGTTTAAGCACGTTCCCAAAGCCAGACGATGATTGCCATAGCAAAGGAAGGAAAATACACTAGCTTGCAGAAAATCTTGTTCACTTGGGGGTGTAACACGAGGAGGCAGAAAAAAATGCAGTTTTATTTCCTTGCCCATGGTGAGTTCTCATTAGCTTAAGTGGTATGCATGAAAAAGGGATGAGCAAAATCAAGTGCTCGAGAACACAAAGGGCATTCAAGCCAGGTGTTCCTCTCCACATACATACATACATACATACATACATACATACATACATACATACTTTTATTGACGCACCCTAAATAGGTTTTTCAGCTCAATACAATACAATTAAAAATACAGATTTAAATTTAGATTACCGGTAATTAAGAATATAAGTACAATTATAATTACCGGTACAATAAATATGTCAGAAATATTCTAAATGAAAAAGAAAAATTAACCTAATAATACGTTTGCGAAATGGCGCCTAAAATTCCTCAGGCATTTTAAAGATTTACCCACCAAGTTCTCACATCACGCGCCCAATTTTTCCCCTAGCCCCTACCCTCCGAACACCTGTCAGCCATGCTGTCTTCTGGTAAGAGGTATAAATTGGTGATTCTCATTAAGATTTGGTTAAGACCACCCTGCTAATACTTAAGAAATAGAGGACTACATGCAGTCTATCCCAAAGATTGCCAGTGGTAGGTTAACCGTTTCACTTCTTTTCTTTCAGGTTCTTTTCTGTCGACTTACAGAAGAGCAGAGGGAACTGTACCAACAGTATTTAAATTCCAAGGAAGTGCAGGCGATTCTCGCTGGTAACTACAAGGTGATCCTTTGCTGTTTTAGGAATGATTTAGCTGCACACCAACTTGTGTACTTAATCCTTCCTTTTGGTTCATTGAACAGAATGGTGGCCATTAACAAAAACCTAGATCAGACTGCATCGGATCAATCCCAGTGACCCTATCCCTAACCTTTTTCATTTAGTGAAATACAGGGGTTATTCCGATCCGGTCCGATCCAGCTTTCGTTGATCCCTTACAGTAGAATGGTAGATAAAGAACTACACTGCATATGATCTCAATGTATGATCTCAATAGTCTCAGTAGCGTTGTCGGTCTTTCATTAGTTGTGTGGGTAAAGGGACTGCTGTGTTGTACAGGCCTGGCCCTACAGTAACTGGCAAAAGGGTTTTGGTACCCCTGCTAAGTCTGGCAAAGCGGAATAAATTAAACTGAACCAAATTAATAGAAAGTTTAGTACTAGGATGGCTTTGTTTAAATTCCTTCCTTCCCTGTTTAAACACCGTGGTAGCCTGAATGGCAGGCATTAGAATGGGAAGAGGAGGAATTTAAGCCGAGTCGTGCGCGTGCAGTTACATAAAGGGCACGTTCTCCGATGATACCCTCCGACTTGTACCGCTGCTAATATTTCGAATAAGATTGCGAGAAGGTTAATACGCAGGTTTTATGATACCGTAGGTTTTTCCTGGCCTGATTATGCTGCGTAAGATTTGCAATCACCCGGATCTAACGTCAGAAGCAGGATCCCTTTGGAAAGCCAAACAAGATGAGCTGAAAGCTGCTGAACTAAAAGAGCGGGGCGAGGAAGATCAACAAGACCCTGAGGATGGGTATGGGGACGGCAGTAGGTCTGGAAAGATGATTGTTGTTGAGGCCTTGTTGAACATGTGGCGCGAGCAAGGTCATCGAGTACTTCTATTTTCACAAACAAAGCAGGTTAGTTAGTAAAATGCGTAAGGGTTGCATGGGTTGCGCAATGGTGTGAGCACTCACTCCAGACCAGTGACCCGGGTTCAACTCCCGGCGTCGACGCCATATGTGGGTTGAATTTGATGTTGGTTCTCTCCTTTGATCCCAGAGGTTTTTCTCCGGGTACTCCTTTTTTCCCCTCTCGTCAAAAAGCAGCATTTCCACAAATGCCAATAGTTCATTTGCACAGTAGTGTCATTTTACTACTAGGACCAGTATCCTTTTCGGTTTTTCCTTTCATTTTAAATTTGGTAATCCCAGCGGAGTTTAAATAACAAAAGGCCCAATTTGCACATGAAAGCAAAATCCTGAAGGATTCTGGTCGCAGTATTAAATTGACGTCATCGTGGAAATGGCCTGTTCGGCCAGGAATCAGGTAGACGAAGAACCATTTCGTGCTACCTCTATTGCATCCTCTTTAGGAATGTGTCTGTGAACCTGAACGTTCTCTCAACATTTATACGGAAAATGTTGAGATGAGAAGACTATGCAATTTTCCTTAAAAAAAGACACTACAAATATACAGTGCTTCCTCAAGAACAACAAAGTTGAGAGAGTGGGTCAAGTGACTTGGCCGTTAAGACAAAGACTCAATTGATTTATATTCTTTTCGGCATGTCACGACATCTCATAACAACACTGGCTTTAACCAAATATTGAGTGAATGTTTTGAATATTTTGCCAGGGCTTTTAGACTGACCTGTTTGGTAGATTGCGTGGTTCTCACGCTCCTTTATTCCCTCTTTCCCTTCAATTATTGCAAGAGGCTCATGATCACTCGCGAGCGGAGAGCGCGATGGCGCCATCTACGAATCGTCTCAATCAGAGAACTTACTCGCAGGCTAGGCATGTTATTTACTTGTTTATCTGCAACTAACTTTCCATGAGATGAGGTGGGCAGCCTGTGTTAGCTTTGAGGACTTCCGACTTAGAGAGAGTTCGCTTTGTGATTAATTTTTACCATTATTTTTCGGCTTATTTTCACAGATGTTAAACATCCTGGAAAAGTTTGTGACTTCGAAAGGCTATACTTACTTTAGACTTGATGGTTCCACGCCGGTTGCATCAAGACAGGGCCTGATTAAAAAGTATAATGAGGTAAAACTCGAATCAGTTTTAGTGATGATTTCATTGTCGCTTACCTCAGTTACTAGGGAGCTTAAGCTACTACTACGACGACGACAAAGAAAACGTCAAAAAACAATTGGTTTTATGAGAAAACAACAGCTCTACACGTGCATTACGCTTTTAAGTACATTTCCTTGACTTCCACTACATGACTACGACTTGAAACCTCCTAATGCGACATTAGGGACCTTAAGCAACGACGACGACGACGGCAGTGAAAAAATCGCTATAAAAATGAATTTGCGTTCTTTCAAAATTAATCGCGTCTATTTGGACTCAATATTCAAGTTCAAAAGAGAGGAAGGAAAATTCGTCTTCGTATGTCTACGTCCTCCATAAAACGTCAAATTAGGAGGTTTCACGTCGTAATCGTGCAGTGGACGTCAAAGAAATGTACTAAAAAGCGTGATGCACGTGCAGAGCTGTTGTTTTGATCATTAAACCTATTGTTTTTTGAAGTTGGCGTCGTCCTTGCTTAAGCTCCCTGTTTTATGGGGGACGTGAACATAAGAAGAAGAATTTTCCCCTTTTTGAACCTGGATAAAGTCCTTAAGAATTCAACTTTCGATTTGCTCGAAATTGTGGGCAAAAGCGCTGCCCAAGTATGCAAAAAGCCCATTTCCAGTTGACGTGCGTTGCTCAAAAACGCCTTTGCTTAAGCTTGAAGTTTCTGGGTAACTGACAACCCACCCCTCCCCTAAGTCAACATTAAAGCTTACTTCTCACTTTGGGTAAAATTGTGACTTAATAGAGGGGTAGGTAAATTGTATTCTCTGAATCCTTTAAGCCCCAATATCCAAATATAAATTCTCCAAACTGATCTCCGTACGTCTCCTTAAAGAGTTAGTTGAGGGAATTTGTTAAAAGATCAAAGCATTTTCCCTTGGCGATCATTTTAATAATTCTCATAACCTGTAAGCTTGGGTATGCTTTGATATTGTTAGGAGAGTATTGATGTCGGTCACTTTTGGGGCTTTAAAGAGGGTTCATTGGACATGTTCCTACGATAATTTGTTTGACCACCCATCACAGGGTTCCATCTGTTTGCTTACTCTTCCTAAATTATCAGTTGATATGAATGTCAAATCACCGAAGGAGAAATCTAGGGCTTTAATACTGACAATTTGTCATCTATATGTGAAATAGGATCGGTCAATCTTCCTGTTCCTACTCACCACTCGCGTTGGAGGTCTGGGGGTAAATCTAGTGGGCGCAGACAGGATTATTATTTATGACCCTGACTGGAACCCCAGCACGGACACACAGGCGCGTGAACGAGCCTGGAGAATTGGCCAGACGAAACCTGTCACTATATATCGCCTGATCACTACTGGTACAATAGAGGAGAAGATTTATCATAGGTAAGAGAGAGGGGACGGCCTCAGGCGCAGCCTTTATGATCAACAGTCGCGTGCTTGGTACAGGGTGCGTCATTTGCCGTGCTTTTTTCGCTCTTATGTTCCGTGCATGATTTCGCGCACTTGCATTCTTTCGAACCGGCAGACGTTTTGTAAAGTAATGAGTAGCTCAAATAATAAATGCTTTACATGTACTTACTACAGACATTTCGTTTCTATACCCTTTCTTCTTGTGTGTTAATTTGGCGGTTCTTATTCAAACGTTCGGCGATGCGCAAAATATGCGAAACTACTGCCGCGCAAGAATTTAAGTCATTATTTCATCTGACGTGTTGACTGTCTGCTCCAGGCGCTTCATTAGATTCTCAAGGCATCCGGGGAAAAAGCACGATAGAACGGCGAGGAAAAGAAAAATGAACATCAATCCGTTGTCCACTACTTACCTTTTCCCACTAGCGGCAGCCTTGTCCCCAAGGCTTTTCCCGCCCCTTTTAGTGCCCAAGGGGTGTGACCTGGGGCAAGGTTGCACTATGTGACCACCTAAAATAAGTAAATACATTACAATGGCAGAACACATTGGCTCACAGCAGTCATGACTGACTTCAAATTGCATCTCTTGGCAGGCAAATTTTTAAACAGTTTTTGACTAACCGAGTGCTCAAGGACCCAAAGCAGCGAAGATTCTTCAAATCTAATGATCTTTACGAGCTATTTACTCTGGACAATTGCGACAAGCGCTATGGCACAGAGACGAGCGCCATTTTTGCTGGATCTAACTGCGAAGTCAAAGTTCCTGGAGTCCACAGAAAAAAGAAAAAAATCAGGACAGGGGAGGAAGATGCATCTCTTAGGGAGAAGAAGGGGACAAAGCAAACGGAAAAAGAGGTTAGCAAGAAGGTGCAAGATGAAGGGAACGACAGCGGAGCATTCTGTATCGATTGGAGAGACATTCAGGAGGCGAAAAATTTAACAAATGACAAAATAGAGAAAGATAAAATCAGCATTTGCGAGGGGGACGAAGGAGAGGTCACTGAAACGGAGAAACAGATAGTCGTTGGAAATAGAGAAAACGGAAAGGAAATTGGGAAAATGAATGCGACTACAAATGAAAATTTTACAGAGGAAAACGCAATTTTTAAAAATTCCAGTATTTCTGGAAAAGAACAAGTCCCCTCGTCCCCATCTGAAGTTACTTCAATTCCTGCAAGACAGGATGGAATAATCAACAGCTCGCTACAGCTGGGAGTGGAAGCAAAAACAGAGAGAAAGAAAACAGTGACATTTGCGGCCGAAAATCTTGCAAGTGGAGAAGGCGCGAAAAATCAAGGGACAAGTGGCGGATCTCCCAAAAAGCGCAAGAACAAGATTTCGTCTTTAAGCGACCAGGAGCTGAAGAAGAGAATCAGAATGAAAGAAAAGAAGAAAAAGCGTCGACGAGCAAGTAAGTGATTGTTTGATAAAACCATAGTTAATAAAGTGAAATGGTGCTGAAGCCTGTCCGAGTTCTTTGTTCTACAATTTTGTTAGCTTCTTTGTTAAAGGTGTACAACGTTTAATAGCATTCCTATCAGTTTGATCTTACTGACCAGTAAGAAAGTCGCATAGATTTGGTCAGTCACAATTTATGAACAAAAACAGAATTGAGCACCGTCAGGGAGCTTCCAACATAACTGCAACACTGTTGTTTAAAAGGAGCAGCAACGACGACGGCGACGGCAACGAGAACGGCAAAAAACCAATGGACCAAATATTTAAACGAAGTCTAACTTAAGCTGCGGTTTAACGAATCTTTGAACCTCCAGATCTCTTTGGTGGGTTGTTTTAAGAAGATAAATGCTTTTCTAGTCTTCTCTATATGCTGTCATAAAACTGTTGACAATAAATGATGTTTAGATAAAATCGTTGGGCAAATTGAAAATGACTTGGAACGCGGTTTTGTTAAACACTGGCTAAACTAGGCACCATTTGACGAATTAAACGATATGGAATAAGCGCGATTAAGTATTTTGAGTGACGTTTTCGTAGATGTCGCCGTCGTCGTTTCTCAAGATCCCTTTTATCTTTCATGTTTGCTGGCTTTCATAACCGGTCTCTTCCAATAACTAAGTGTTTATTATAAACCAAACATCTGAAGGGAAACTGCCATCGGTCTGTTTTGTAGAGAGGAGGAGGAGGAGATAATTGATCCATTAAAAAAGAGAAACAAAAATAATACTGTGTAATTTGTTTTTGTTTTAAAGAAATTGATGGTCGAGCTATCGAAAACCTGGATTATCATGAAATCTACAACCCTTCCAATGCAAGCCAGTCAAGTGCTGAAGAAATGGAGGAACAGAAACAGCATAGTGTCCATCAAGACGAGTTCATACTCAAGCATCTCTTTAAGGAAACAGGTATGAGAGGAAGGCAGCTAAAAAGTGACACTATTTAACAATTAGTCGTCGAAGGCGACGTGAATATCGGCGAATAGTCACCGAGACGAAGTCGAGGTGACTATTCGCCAATATTCACGTCGCCTGAGGCGACTAATTGTTTTTGTATAATTACATTGATGATTATTCGAGAAAATAAAATTATTGATCAATTTCCGACCCCGAAACATCAAAAAATCTGGCTGCCATTTTGAAAACTGCTAGCTTTCAATGCTATAATCACCGCGCGGTGATTATAGCGGGATAGTGCGAAGCTCCTAGCCAATCACAGCGCTCTATTTTCGATAATCATCGATGTAATTATACTAATTTAGAATAGCCCTTATCTTGGTTTCTAATATGGTATTGACAGTTTTATAATTCTGTTGTGAGGGTTTCAAACAAAGAATAAATATTAATCCGGTCATGTAGATTTTAAAACTACCACGGACTTCAAACACAGATGATATATTTTCAGGGTTACTCTCAGTCTATGAACAGGTTCCCGGGGCCCTCTTTTCCCGTCCCCGATCCCCTCGCCGCTCGTGGCTTCGGCCTTCGGTCGACCCCGAACCATCCCGCCACACGGGAGAAAAAATCTCTGGTACCCAGGGTATCGTCTCGTTTAAGGGTACGAAAATTTCAGATTTTGTTGTCACTTAGGGAGTTCAGGACGAAACGCCTACATTTTTTTACCCTCGGGGTGTAACTCTTCTCGAAGACTGTCTTCGTATACACGCGCGGCAATCGGTTTAAAGCACTTGTGTACTTAAAGCAACTCTTTTTATGCTCTCGTGAGAAATTAGTCAATAGCATTCGACAACAATTTTATAGGTGTACACAGTGCCTTGAAACATGACGTCATCATGGAATCTAGTAATCCTGATTTAGCCTTGGTTGAAAGCGAGGCAAATCGAGTCGCAGAGAATGCTGTTAAAGCGCTCAAACGGTCACGCCGGCAATGTCTGGGTGCGGCCAGTGGAGTTCCTACTTGGACAGGCTCATCAGGCTCATCTGGTCTGTCGGAACCACCCCCAAAAAGGTGAATATAGACACGAAAATCATTTGTAGTGGTTGGTATGTTTTTAATGGTAGTCTGTCGTGTAAACGTGGGGAAGATGGTACAGCTTGCGTAGCCTGCGTGCAAGCCATCCATTTATGGAGAGCAAACGTGCGGCGAAGCCCGCCCCACGCACTCGCGTTTCCTTCCACGGAATCTCTCGCGACTCAGATGAGCTTGCTCTCAGGCTGTAGTTTCCGTAGTGACCTTTCCTGTGTGAGGAAAGCACAAAAGTAGGAGTAAAGCAAGACCATGTGCCCACCGACCCCCTGAACCACTCGCCCTGTCCTGTACATGGAAACGCTTTATACGCATCCAAGATCCCACCCACGGGACCCAGGGGGATAGAGATATGGTTGTTTTACTCTCTTGTTTAGAAAATGGTTGCAGCTTTTCGATATTGGTTGAATTCAACGCGATTTTGATGTCTTGCGTGTGGATTGTTTACTGTTGTTCCTTGAAAAAGGCTCTTTAACTCTTCACTAGACCATCTTCTTGTTCTTTTCTCCTATTTCAAGCGTACTTAAGATAACATACCAACCCCAGCTTGCTAGTTTTAATATGGTTTACTTTGCATTCCTCTGCAGACCCCGCTTTGGACAGAAGAAGAAATCTACAACAACACAGCAACTTGCACAAGTAAGGATTACGTGTATATAAATTCACGGTCAATTTCTGTGGTTTGGTGATTACAAAGGATAAGAGCAAGGCTTGAATTACTTTGTTGTCGTCTGAATAGAACTTCAGAGCGTTCGCCCTATTTCCCTGTTACTTAGGGCTTTAGGTACCTTTGTAGATTTAGAAGCTGTCCTTTGCCCTGGCGGTGTAGGCGTGTAGTGTCCATGCAGTATAAAACATTTCAGAATAGACTGCAATACACTGGTTCTGCATGGTCTCTGGAGAGTGCGTGGTCCTGGCGCGAGGAAGGAGGGCGCGTCCTCCCTTCTTGGGCGCATCGCTTATCGGCTGGCGCCCCATATTTCTTGTGCAAGGGAGAGTGAGTCTCGCGAGAACTCACGCTTTGCGATTGGTGATTTCACTTGCCGATTACTTTGCGGTCAACATTGCTGTGACATTGTTTCGAATTGTTGCAACATTCAGTTCCATTCGTTGCCAATTTACTCGTGTAACATCACTTTAACTTCACGACTGAACTCGGTTGTTTGCGGCTGTTGCGCGGCTCTGTCTACCTTGCGTTTAGGTTTTATAAGGTGATCAACATAGCTATGATAAACTGTGTTCATTGCTACTGTTTATCCACAGCCCTCGTCAAGCGCAGATCCCAAACCTCACTTTAGTGGCGATCAAATGGGCATGAGCAGTGTAACCGCCGAAGGTTCGGAACCAGTCCACTCAAGTCAACTGCTCGCCAAAATGCGGGCGAGAAACAACCTGGTAGTCAGCGAAAACGCCAACACAGAAAGTCCTGGGGACCAAAGCGATGATTTGCTCGTTCAGATGAGGAATTTCATCGCGTTGCAATGTACAACTATTGGACAAGCGACCACGCAAGAGATTTTGAACGAATTTGGTTCCAAACTTCCACAGAGCGACTCGGTCTTGTTTCGCTCGATGCTGAGACAAATATGTACTTTTAAGAGAGACTCGTCGACAAAGAGGGGGATTTGGGTGTTGAAGGACGAGTTTAGATAAGTGCCTGTCGGGCCAGCAGGAGGTGGAGAAGACAAGCAAGAAAATTCTCCCAGCCTTGTTCCCACACCACTAATAGCACTTTCTGCTTCCCCATCTTCCGCTGGTCTGCTCTCAAAATCGATCAAAGAAGACGACTTGATGCTTCAGGAATTCCTAAGAGCTTGGTCGTCATAAAAATACGAGTGCACTACCAGTGCAAGCGGATTCTGGGTACCAGAGGGATGATTGGGGGTCTAAGCCACGTGTCGCGAGAAAAGACCTTTGGGACCCAGGGTACGCTTAGACTGCTTTTGTGCAGGTCGTTGCTTGGCCGAAACCGGAACCGGAAACCGTGCATGAGAAGTTTCTGACAACCTCATCCCAGGGCTTTTCCTGGGGTGCACTGTCAGTATAAAACTGGTAGAATAGTAAGGAGAGAAGTTTAAATCACCGTATTGTACGATCGTCCAATTATGGTGCGCTGCAAAAGGAATAAAAATGTATTTTTAGATGAAACGAAGAAAGATTTTGTGTATTTATGATGAAAGCAACAGCAAAAAATTTACAAAACCCAGCCATATAAACGTGTTCTCACACTACTCTGGTGTAGAAAAATGAACACAACTGAGCAAATAAAGTAGACTTTTGAACGCCTTATATGGTACCAATGTTTGCAGGGGAATTCTAATAGCCAAGGAAATCTGCATTGACGTTTCGCAGCTTTTAGTCATATGTAGCAGGGGCGTGGCTAGAAATTTTTCGGAGCTACGCATAGTAGATGACATTTTCTAAGGCGTCGTCTGAGGATACTACAGACTAAAATTTCCCGGGAAAAACTGCAGATGATTATATGGAGAATCTAAAGCAAGCGACTAGAGAAATTGAACCACAGGTATAAAACTCCCGTTTCCGAAGAATTTGCCCACATTTGATTTATCGCCATGCGTTTTCTTTGTCATTGTTGCTTAAGTTCCCTGTTTGGTATTCAATGTGCCATTCAGTCAAACAGCTACTGAAAATAAAGACTCTCCGTCATAAAAGCACGTTTCTCTTCAGTATTAAGAAAAGAGAGGAATCATTAATCTTTGACAAAATGTTTAGATTAGACTGGCATTAAAATTAGTCCCTGTTCCTCTGTAAAAAATAATAAAGCGTTTGGAAATCTCTAAGTTATTGCATAGTCTTGTTTAACCCAGTGTCAAATTTTCTGCAACAGAAATTTGTTGCGTGGTTGATTGTCTGGTAGCCCTAACGTATAACTCATTCGCATTGCATCGTCTTTCAATGCTTTTGCCTCATCCAATCTCCCATTTTTCTTATTCCAGTAAGCCATTTGTGTTTTGAGATACACTTTCCACGTGTGATTCTCTCCTAGTTCCCTTTCTGCAATGTGCAATGCCCTTTGATACAGTTTCATTGCTTGTTCTTGATTGTCTTGTAACTGGCGACAAATTCCTAAGTTTGTCAGACTCAGAATACACTCTTTGTGGTCAGCCATTCCAAGACTTTCCATAATTTCTAATGCATCCTCATAAAGTTCTATACATTTTTGCTGGTTTTGTGCTGTTCCAAAACTATTGTCAACGCGAAAGAGGAGAAAATCTGCAAGATATCTGTAAGCCCAAGCAGTCATGACATGTCTGCCGAGGACCCTTTGATAAAGGTTCAATGCCTCATTCAGTTTTTGT
Organism: Porites divaricata; assembly: GCA_038088405.1. Lineage (NCBI taxonomy): Eukaryota > Metazoa > Cnidaria > Anthozoa > Scleractinia > Poritidae > Porites > Porites divaricata. The sequence goes on from JBBMOI010000009.1 coordinate 2,268,093, forward strand.
TCTGCCTCTTGGCGTTCATTGCGACGATTATCTTCGTTACCAGCGAAAAGCAAAGTTATTGCTTTCTGTACATACATGTAATCCAAAGATAAATTTTCCTCACAGATGTTAAGACAGAAGTCAAATTGTTCTTTTGCTTCATCTAGCTTTCCTTCTTCAGCAAGAAAACGTGCATTGTTGTTGTAAAAAAAAAAGCTTCTGACACCTTTTCACCCTGAAATGCTGCAGGATTCTGCGAGAATGTCTCTCTGGCCTTTTCCTGGAACTCTTTGTACTTACTGAGATCTCCAGCTCTTCTGCTTTCATGCCCAACAAGGCAAAGAAGCTCCACTCCTTTGTTAGCAGGGTGATGACCAGATGTCAGCAAATCACAGGAAAGTTTAAGAAACTCCACATAAACACTAGGAAGAAGGCACATCTCCAAATACAAGTATATTGAGGATATTCGGGAAATCCTCTCTATTAAGATTTCCACAATTGTCAAGACATCAGGATTCTTACTCTTTAACCCGCTTATGCAGGCATTGAGGAAATATTCAAAGTTATGCCTGTCCTCATTAAAGCGCTGAATTGACTCTTTGCACCTGTCTTTGCTCCAGTAAAGGACGGTATTGTCAGCGAGCTGCGAAACGAAGAAAGCACAAGCCACTTTCTCTCCTAAGGTGACAAGGTGGGTACCCATATCTTGATCGATACTCTTCAGAAATGCTTGAATAAGTGGATGGATCTGATATCTCTGTGAAGCTGGTTGCTCAATGAGAGATCGATTTTTCAAAGAACGAAGAATTGATATCGGCTGAGTAGTGCAGCTTGTGCAGTTATTAATTACAGTCTTGGCAGCTTCAGAACTAAAAGAACCAGGAAAGGCTGACATAACAAGCAGGGCTTGTTGCTCTATGTGGCTCAAAACATCATAGGAGGTTTTAATAGCCTTTTCAACAGAATTATCATCACTTTCATCTTCTCGACGCACATCCAATGGTCTTTCCTTGAGACTGTCAATCAGTTCATCTTCTGTGTAGTCTGAGAGCAATGAGCCAACGATACAGAGAGCAAGGGGCACACAACCACACAGTTCAACTAGGATGTCTGTTTTGGACAGCTGCTTTTTAATACAGTCATCGGAAATTTGTTCAGTAAGAACTCTTTGAGACTCTTCAGGAGGTAAGGGTTTTAATCTGACTTCTATCATCTTCAAGCTTGAATCTTTGAATACTCTTCGAGATGTAAGAACGAAATTAATATTCTGCCCTGATAAGATTCTCATGTCACGTAAAAGGCTTATGAAGTGCAATCGGTCATCTGAATTAAGAACGTCATCAGCATTGTCTAAAATGAATGTGACATTGTTCATTTGTTGCTTGCTCCAGTTAAGCAGCCAGTGATGAGGATTCCGCGGGGGGTGAGAGTGATTTTTGTTGCAGGCAAGAATCATTGACGTTGCTACATCATCAACTGTTGTTTTTGATCTGATCGGGCAATACAAAACTGTGTTTTTGCAAACGCCTACCAGTTCATGAGCCACTTTGTTGGCCACTGTGGTTTTTCCAAACCCTGGCCCCCCTGTTATCACAACAGTGGCCACGCCCTTAGTTTGGATAGCTTCTGTGACTTGTCTTATCTCCTCCGAACGGCCAAACACTTTCGGATCTTCATCTGGAAGGCAATTTGTAAGCTCACCAGCGGCTGTTTCTGAAACTGAATCTTGAATCCTTGAGATTTTATCGTTCATCTGCTTTACCTCTAGCTCCAAGAGCTGTATTTGTGTCTCAAAATCTCGAGTCCATCTTTCCACTTCCGCCTTGACACGGCTTTCAGTGTCATGATCAATTGGTTTGGTCTTAAGGCGGTCTACCTCCTTTTGATCGAGACCTAACGCGACTAGCGACTTTGAAATCTTGTTCCACTTATCTTCAAACTCGGCGTTTGTAATCCCGGTAGAAATACCATGACAGAGCTCATTTCTGAAGAATTTTATTCGCACAATATTTGCTTCGTAACTAAAATCAGTATCGGCAGGTAAATTGTTCCACCCTGTCAAAGGCTGCGTCAAATAACAAATTTCTCGAAGCAGCAAATGCAAAGGCGTAATGTCGAATGTCTCGGAATCTGGTGGATCACCTGAAGAAGGAAACAGTGACTCCCACTGGTTATCAAAGATAGCTCTTCTCGATTTAAGAAGCTGAAGTGTTCCATAGTTGCTCGCCAGTGCTGCTTGTAATACGCCCGGGGGATAAATAGTGTGCAAAAACGACCTTAACACGTGTGTTCCTCCATCGATCACTAAACGGGCAAGTTTTGTTCCATTAGTTTTTTCTTCTGATGCTTCAAACACCGAAGTCATCTTTGTGACGCTGCGCTAAACTTCAGAGTACCTAACAACCTTGACATCATCATTTTAACTGAAAACAGCTGCTGGGACATTCCCGCAGTCATAAAAAAATTTGCATAACAAATTCAAAAATAGGTAGAAAACGTGCTCCTACTCAACCGCATGCTTATCGCGTGGCAATAACCTAGTTTATTTACCGGATGTTAGGTTATAAAAAATAGGGCATCGTTTCAAAGTTCTGTAGACGAATATGTAAAGAATGCAAAATTGATGGTAACTTAACTTGCTGTAAAAAAGGGAGTGTAGAAATAACAAAAATCACCGAAAATCAGTTGTTTCTTCAACTTATGTGGTATGTGAAGCCTATTTCAAACGTTGTGCCATTGGCGTTCTAAGCTGGCTCGACTTCAGCACGACTGTAACACGACTTGGTTTTAGACGTCGAATTTAACTCAGTCGAATAAAATAGCTTTTGCGGAAAACAAAACTCAAAAATAAAAGGCGGTTCAGTGAGCTTTGAAAATGTGTTTTATAATTAATGAATTGAGGAAAGGTGAAAAAATCGCGATGAGAGGGAAAGGTGAGCAGAGAGCCTGTTCACAGGCTATTAGTGGTGGATATCTCATTGGCCCAATATTTCGGTTAGGGGAAACAAACCTTCACCGGGAGATGACGACATATCGATAAAACCATCAAAAACAAAACACTCAAGTATTGAGTGCGAACGCTGGCTAGCCATAACCGGCTGGTGAGCCTTATAGCAGTCGTCTTTTCGCGTTTCCTTGCCCTATTCACTCAACTAGTGAACAGAAAAGGTAAATTAAGAGGATACAGAAAATTTCAAAATTGCCTTTTTGGGTTTGCTCACTGGAAAACTTTAACGATGAAAATGTCTCAAGTGCAGTAGACTGGGCTTGATTGGTGTATATCTGTTATTACTAGTACTGTAAAAACGTACTTATCCACAGTTATAGTATTCAATATTAAAATCATAGCCGTCCAGAGAGAGCACCTGGTTGAAGTTTTTGTTATGTCTGTTGTGCACTTGTGGATTGTATTTGTGGAAAACGTAAAACGTAACGTAGCAAATGTCAGTCCAAATTCACGTGCTTGCAAAACAGTTCACGGCGCTCTTAGCCTGGCTTGTTCGTTCTGGGTGTCACGTTCATTTATACCTGCACGTACTAAGACACTTGGACCGCAAAGGTTTGCTCGGCGGCAACAAGCAAAGTTTTTACTTTCACAGAAATCAGTGGTTTGCTGACTATTGTAGGAATCGTCCTGTGAAGATTTAGCACCCAAATACCATATTAGATTTGCACATAACGGTAGAAGTTTAAAAAAATAAATTTTAAAAATATCTTTTCCCAAATTTATGCAAATTTGCCACTTTTTAATCGACTGTTTACGCCGCAAGTGACAGTTTTTCTCACTGCCCGCTTCGCAACTTGAATTTTAATGTTTAATACTACGAACGTTTCAAAAAATATTTCTTATTTTTAACACTATACAACTTAAAGAGCAAAACAGTTATGAACTGAAAGAAAAAGGAAACAAAAAATCTAGCGAGTCCAAGTTGAGAAAAGAAAACGCGAGAATTTTCAAAACACAGCAGCTCCAAAAGGGGCATGACACGTAAGAAACGCAATTAATAATACCTCACATTTCTAAAATAACCGGGCATAATCCAATTACAATCTTTCTAAAACATGTAGACATACGTACATGTACTATAAAAATACACGGAAGTTACTAAATTAAATACAGAGAAAGGGAAAATGAAAATGAATTGCGGTGGTTAGCTCGAAAGCTAAGCTCCTCTGACCACCGTACACTTCTATCCAACCCATTAATTTTATTTTTCCTTCTTCTTCTTGTTTATTAGTGTATTCCTACCTTATTTATATAATGTAAATATTTTATAAAAGTGCGAATAAAATAAAATTGAATTGAATTGAATTGTTCCCATGCATTTCTCATTTCCTGTTTCTCGTACGTGCTCGTTCCTCATTTCCTTTTTTCTTTCAGTCTATGTTCTCTTTCTCTCCTTAGTTTTAGTTACATCCCACCTTTCAAGTTACTTTCTATATTTTTAAATACATCACAAATAAAGAAACTTTTTTGAAAACAAATATGCGATCGAAGCGTGATTACGTGACTGATCGAAACAGACTAGCCGTTTGTTTACGTTTTTGCGGTTTGAAGTCTTTTCTGATAGCAGAAGGGTTAATGATTTTATTTTTTCACTCACACTGTATGTAAATTTGTAAGTCTATAATGGGAGGCCTCGGCCGAAAGGGGTACCTCCGTTTTTTAGGTTTCAGGTATGTGAAAGGGGGAAGGGGGTAATTTCACTGGTTGGAGTATATGAAAGGGTTGGGAACTCCGCCCAGAAAGGCTAAGAGATGCATTTCTTGGCTGTAAAATCAAGAAAACGTTCTGGTTTTGTGATTTATTCATATTTCAAAGACAGGTCATTTACAGCAGTTTTTAAAACGGATGCAAAGATGCTAAAGTAGGTATGTGAAAGGAGTATCATTTGTTAATAGGAGGAATACGAGTACCTTTTCGGTCAAAATATGGAGCTCAGGGGGGGACCTACTCGTATAAAACGTTCTTGGGTACCCCCCAAAACATGCAAGTGCATGAACCCTGCGCGTTGCGAACAAGGCTCAGTTGTAGTAAGGCTCAGAGTAGCGCGCCGTAGAATATCATCGTTTCTGTATCCGTGTTGTCTAAGGTATTAAGCTTAGATTAATTGTCATGTCCACAAATTTGGAACATAGAGACTGAAAAAGACAGAGAAAAAGAGAAAGTAGGCGAAAGGTCAGCGAAGCTCAACGAGAAAAAGAGCGACAGGGAGCTAGAGCGAGAGATAAAAGAACAAAGGAGACATTTTTCGTTGGAAGAACAACGTGAAAATTTTGTAGCGGCGGTGAGAAAATGAGAAATGCTAGCGGCCAACAAGGAGAAAATGAGCGGCAATGAAAAAAAAAGTGAATCTATACTGCATTTCCTCCATAAAACGGGTAACCAGAGGTAACCAGGAAGTTTTTGGACGTTTTACGTTGTAGTCGTGCAAAACAACGGCGAGAAATGTACAAAAAAGGTGTGCTGCACGTGCAAAAATTGCTTTTTTGCTAATTAGACCTGTTGTTGTTTTTTAGCGTTCTCTTTGCCTTCACCGCTTAGCATTACACGGGTTTATATTTTGTTTGAGCAAACTATAAATAGTATCGAGAGTTTCGCTTTTAGCCCTGGCTAAATCTATATATTCAACAAGTCATAAAGGTTTTTCAGGGTCTTACAGATGACTAATTTAACTAGCTAAGATTTTACAATTTAAAATCAGAATAGCGTGCAATATGATACTAAAACAACATGACGAAATAAAAAAAGAAAAAAGTGGACGTTAAAAAGTACGGTGGCCGATAGGAACAAAACAGAATCACAAAACTCAAAACAGAATCACAAAACCCAAAACAAAATCACAAAACTCAAAACAGAATCACAAAACCCTAAAACAGAATCACAAAACCCCAAACAAAATCACAAAACCCAAAACAGAATCACAAAACTCTAAAACAGAATCGCAAAACCCAAAACAAAATCACAAAACTCAAAACAGAAACACAAAACTCAAAACGGAAACACAAACCTCAAAACAGAATCACAAAACGCAAAACAGAATCACAAAACTCTAAAACAGAATCGCAAAACCCAAAACAAAATCACAAAACTCAAAACGGAAACACAAACCTCAAAACAGAAACACAAAACTCAAAACGGAAACTCAAACCTCAAAACAGAATCACAAAACGCAAAACAGAAACACAAAACTCAAAACAGAATCACAAAACTCAAAACCGAAACACAAAACTCAAAACAGAAACACAAAACGGAAACACAAAACCAAAACCGGAAATACAAAATTGATAACAGAAAAAAAAAACAGTAACACAAAACGGAAAGGAAGTCAAAGACAGACCTTTGGTTTTGTGACTTTTCTCGCATATGAGATTTCGCTTAAGCCTCAGAGAACGTTAAATGGAAGACAAGAAATGTTTTTGGGTTCCTTTCTTTGACGGCATGATAAGCAGTAACAAATAACAAAAGTTTTTTTTTTAATTTATCTCCCGCTTCCGCCATCGTGTAGATCCCGCTTCCCGCCCTTTCTTCTCCCGTCTCCCGTATCCCTTCCGCCCCCTGTTCTCCTGGGCTCCCTCCCGTCCCTCCCCACCAACCAAGACGGAAAATCTCGGAGATTCCAGGGTGGTATAGAAATTCTAAGAGGGTGGGGGGTCAACGCATTACCACAAATTCTCCTGAATTTTCTGAACTACTAGATAAGGAAAAACAACTATTATGATAATACAGCGATAGAGAAACAATACAATTATGCAAAAGAAAATGCTTGCATTGCTTTTTGATTAAATTTCTTCGTTGGAAGATGTATCAAACCATACTGGGGGAGGCGATGAAGTGCATAATTTTTTGAAATACATGCTGTAAATTTTTGGCTGTTGTAGGGTTGACACACTCGCAAGCGTAGGCTGATCCGTCTTGAGAAGGCCGAGGGGCGGTTGGGAGTGGAAAGATATGTCAACCAAACAGGGGGAGGCGAGGCTAAGAAGTGCTTCATTTTTTGAAATACATGCTGTTCATTTCGTAAGCGTAGGCTGATCCTATATCGTGGCACTCTAGGTCTCTTTACCCAGCAGGAAGGGGTCATGAAAAAAAAAACTTATAAGGCGCAAATATCTATATAAATATATTCAAATGCGATGAAACTTGCGTTTTCATAATTTACTTTTGCTGGAGATAGAACTTCAACATAAGACTAGTCGGTAAGTTTATGGAAGGCATTTAATATAACCAGTGTTTCCACAAAAAAAAAAAAACCAAGCAAACAAACAGAATCTCGCTGATCCCCAACCGGGTCCGCCGAGTACGAGTCGATGGCAAACGTGTTAGCTACTTTGGCTGCCTTAAATACTTTTTTTTTCCTTTTTTTTTTTCTATTATCTATTTTGTATTTCCGTTTTTGGTTTTGTGTTTCCGTTTTGAGTTTTGTGTTTCTGTTTTAGGGTTTTGTGATTCTGTTTTGAGGTTTGTGATTCTGTTTTGAGTTTTTGTGATTCTGTTCTGAGTTTTGTGTTTCTGTTTTGGGTTTTGTGATTCTGTTTTGGATTTCGTGACTTTTTTTGTGAGGTTTGTGTTTCTGTTTTAGATTTTGCGATTCTGTTTTAGGATTTTGTGATTCTGTTTTGAGGTTTGTAATAGTCCAGTTTCGAATTAAAAATTACCGCTGAATACAAACATTAACGACACATTCATACAGGGTTAGCCTCGACGTAAAGTAAAATATTCAGAAACTCTGGCAAGAAAGTGTTTGAAATTTGAATATACACAATAGACAGAGTAATAAACAGGTCTTTTTCTCGTTGGAATTTGTGAATATATTACTTCAGATGGAGGCTAAGGCTGTAAAAAATGCGTCTTCACTTCTTCATTTCAGCGGTCATAGAGAACTCGAAAGTGGACTATTCTGTTTTGGGTTTTGTGATTCTGTTTTGAGTTTTGTGATTTTGTTTTGGGTTTTGTGATTCTGTTTTAGGGTTTTGTGATTCTGTTTTGGGTTTTGTGATTTTGTTTTGGGTTTTGTGATTCTGTTTTTGGGTTTTGTGATTCGGTTTTGAGTTTTGTGATTCTGTTTTGGGTTTTGTGATTTTGTTTTGGGTTTTGTGATTCTGTTTTTGGGTTTTGTGATTCGGTTTTGAGTTTTGTGATTTTGTTTTGGGTTTTGTGATTTTGTTTTGGGTTTGGTGATTCTGTTTTAAGTTTTGTGATTCTGTTTTGGTCACCGTAAAAAAGTATACGAAAACAAAACCAAAATTGAGACTGGTCGCAAATTTATCAAGGTAGATATTCAACTACAGGGAAATAGGACAAGTTTTTTCTCTTAACTTAAGCCAAGGTATTGTCGGTAAACTTGCATTGTCTAAGAGTTATGTTATGTTGACAATAGCTGACTAAAAAATGAGAGTAATTGACCGCTGTTATTTTGCGTGATATCATTAAGCTGTTTTTCTATTAGTAATTTCCGCAGACATGTCCGAAGATAAACCTTGTGATTAATCGAACCAATCACGAACGACTACGCGTTTTCTTATCTTAAAACTAATCGGATGCGGGTAAATAAGAAGAAAGGACAATTGAAAGAGAGAGAGAGTTGAGTGGAAGCGAACGTGTCTGTTGTAAAACTAAGAGATCGTGGTTTATACTGGAATAAAACGTGGAAATCTACTTTATTGTGACTTTTGTTGGAGAACACTGTTCTTGGAGGCGAACAATTCTCCAAACCTGGCACCTCCGACGGGACCTTTGGACAAGCAAACTGCTGAATCTGTTGTGAGTATAATTTTGTACTGAATTTTCGTCGAGGGAGGAACAATGACAACTGTAGAGAGCAATCTGGAAACCAAACTTACACAATTGGACATTAACGTGAAGAAAACTAACGTCGTCATTGAGAGCCAAAACTCAGAGGCTATTGAGCGACATTTGCAAACTTTAAAGGCAGTCTCGGACACTGTGAATCATTTGAGACTTGAGGTCGAAGCGAAGAAAATTGAATCGAAAGTAAACAGCGATACAATACAAACTTGGAACGACGATGTAGACTCTAAACTACAAGCAGCGGACGTCGAAATCGGGAGGATTCGTAAATGGGTACGCGATCGCGAAAAAGAAACAGAGATAAACGCGAAGAAGGAACAGCTGCAATTCGAAGAGGAAATCCAAAGAATGAAGCTGCAACTAAAAGCGGACCAACTAGCCAAGACGAAAAGCCAAAACGAAGAAGCCGGTCAAGGTTTATCTTCTTGTGGTGTACAAGCAAAACTACCAAAACTTGTGATTACAAAATTCGATGGTTCCCATATGGATTGGCCACGATTTTGGGGACAATTTTCGGAGAATATTGACAAGACAAGTGTCGCGCCGATCACCAAATTCACTTATTTACGAGAGTTGGTCACCCCACAGGTTAGCCGGACGATCGAAGCCTTACCTTTCACTGCAGAGGGGTATAACCGCGCAAAGAGCATACTGAAGGAGAAGTTCGGCAAGGACTCGGAAATAATCAAGGCTTACACAAAGGAGATACTCGAACTTCCTACCCTGACAGGCACAAATCCCAAAGCTATAAGCGATTTCAGCGATAAACTAACCTATTGTGTGCAAGCTTTACAAACGCTAAACAAGCTGGAGCAAGTAAACGGAGCTACTTTGATGACCCTTGACAAATTACCTGGGATTCGTGGGGATCTTGTGCGTACAGATCCGGAATGGGAGAAATGGGATTTCGCGAAACTCAGCGAGGCCATCCGTTTGTGGATAAGAAGAAATCCTGTCGATACGAAATCAAATGAGAGAGATTCTGGTGAACGGCGAAATCAGAAGTGGGATCGATCACGCAAACTCTACCAAGCGCGTGGGCAAGATTTCAATCCCAAAGAATGCGTTTACTGTGGGGATGTGAGTCACAAACCATCGAACTGTCAAAAGATTACTAAAATCGAAGAAAGAAGAGCAACACTAGCGCAGAAGAATTTGTGCTTTAATTGTGCCACACCTAACCATCGCGCCGCGGAATGTTTTAGCAAAGCCACGTGCCAGCATTGCAAAAAACGACATCACACGTCAATATGCGACCGCAACCTTACACCCAAAGATGGAAGGAGTGATAAAAATACCCTGATGACCGCAAACGGAAGTAACGAAGGAATATTGCCGATAATCCCAATTAAAGTTGACGGGATAACTTGTCGTGCGTTGATTGATACTGGGGCCGGAAGTTCTTACGCTTCTGGGAAGCTAATAGATCTGCTCAAGAAGAAACCGTCTGAAACGAAAACAAGACGAGTAGACATGCTTATAAGTTCCCAAGTAGCAAAGCTGGAAGTGTACGATACACTAGTTGAATCATTGGACGGGGATTTCAGCATGAGTGTTAAACTTACTAAGGTTCACAAAGGAGAACTGTTAACTGTTGATAATCCGCACTATCAACAGTTAATCGACAGCTACAGTCATTTAAGAGGAGTCAAGATTGAAGATTTAGACTCAAAGGAAGAACTTCCCGTGCACGTGGTACTAGGGAGTGGCGAATATGCACGAATCAAAACCGAAACTAAACCGCACATTGGCAGAGATGGAGAACCAATAGCTGAGAAAACAAAACTGGGGTGGTTCATAATGTCGCCGGGACAAGAATTCGACCGCAATCGCATGATGTTAACCCAAACTAGTCAAACTGATTATGAAGAACTTTGTCGTCTGGATGTCCTAGGTTTAGCAGATTCTTCAGAGCACGATCAACTAGCGGTCTACCACGAGTTTAAGGAGCAGCTGGTAAGAAACGAAGAAGGATGGTACGAGACAGGTCTACCATGGCGTGGAAATCACCCTCCTTTACCCTCTAACAAGCAAGGAAGTCTTCGCCGTCTGACTAACCTGAACAAGAAACTTGAGCGTCATGGTTTGACAGCTGAGTACGACCAAATCATTCGAGAACAGAACCAAAAAGGGATCATTGAAAACTGCCCTCTTGAGCCTACTGGAACTGAGTTCTACATTCCTCACAAACCTGTAATACGCGAAGAAGCTGCGAGCACTAAACTACGAGTAGTGTACGACGCCTCAGCCAGAGCTCACGCAAGCGCTCCATCCTTAAACGAATGTTTATACCCAGGGCCCCCGCTACAAAACAAGTTATGGGACGTCTTGGTTCGGCAGCGGTTTCACCCTGTAGCCATATTCGGCGACATCCAGAAAGCCTTCTTACAGATACGAATCAAGGAAAATGAGCGTGACGCACTTCGTTTCCACTGGCGTACGAACGAACACTCTAATTTAGAGACTCTCAGATTCACACGTGCTTTATTCGGTTTGACTTGCTCCCCTTTCCTTTTAGGGGGAGTCATCGAACAGCATTTGCAGTCATGGGAGAGCGAATTGCCGGAAGTTGTTGCTGCACTGCGCAAGAGTTTATACGTGGACGACCTGCTGAATGGTGGTGAGACGGCCGAAGAAGCACGGAAACGCAAGAGCACTGCCATTGAGGTATTTGGTGATGCAAAGTTTGTACTACACAAGTGGAACTCCAACGTTGCCGAATTAGAAGAGACACATGAAACAGAAAATGTGGACAGTGAGCTATCATTCGCCAAGCAGCAGTTAGGAGCGCAGACGAGTGAATCTAAGGTACTTGGGTTGCTATGGAACAAGCAATTGGACACATTGACTGTGACCTTTCCTCAAGAGGAGACGCCAGCAACCAAGAGAGAACTGCTGAAGAAGCTAGCTAAAGTCTATGACCCTCTGGGTTTGACAACACCATTCACGTTACAAGGGAAGTTGATTTACCGAGACATCTGCAACCAGAAACTACCATGGGACGCACAACTTACTAGAAACCTTACTGAGAGAGTGAAGAAGTGGGAACAGACCCTACCGACTGGTGTCACGGTGCCACGCCCTGTGATGAACTTTAGAGAACCTGTGCTAAGTTTGGAGCTACACGTTTTCGGCGATGCAAGCACACAGGGAGTAGGCGCTGCCGTTTACGCCGTGATACAACAATTAAGTGGAACTACCCAACGTCTGGTGGCAGCCAGAGGCCGGCTAGCTAAACAGGGACTTACAGTGCCTCGCCTGGAATTGATCTCCGCCCACATGGCAACAAACCTGGTGATTAATTTGAAGAACGCATTAAATGACTTACCCAGCCCAAGAGTCTATGCCTGGTTAGACAGCACAGTTGCATTACACTGGATTGGCGGCAACGGAGAGTACAAGCAGTTCGTGAGCAACCGAGTTGAGAAGATTCACCAGCGCCCTGAGATCGAATGGAGACATGTACCAACACATGATAACCCAGCTGACTTAGCAAGTAGAGGAGGAGGAATTACTAGTCTATGGCTGAATGGGCCTGAATGGCTTTCGAACAAGAAAAATTGGCCCCCCAATCCAGTGACGTCCGCGTCAGCAGCCACAGAGGAAGAAGCTAAAGTGATCAGGGAAGTGCTTAAAACCAGCCAAACTAAAGATTCTGCGGACGTCATGGATCAGCTACTGGAGAGGCACGACTTGCGCCGCGCGTTGCGAGTGAATGCCTGGGTTGCAAGATTCATACGTAACTGTAGAGGAAGACAGAAACTGTCAGGTCCCTTGTCGAAGTCTGAGATCGATAACGTGAGACGAAGATGGATACTACTAGTACAGCAGCGGGATAAACTGAAGCCTCACTACGAGCACACACAGAAGGCACTTAACTTGCAGACCAATGCCAGTGGTTTACTCGAATGCCATGGGCGAATTCAAGGGAGATACCCAATCTATTTGCCGACAAAAGCTGTTTTTACTCGGAAGTTAGTTCAGAAAGTACACTGCGAAACCCTCCACGGTGGTGTCGGTTTAACAATGGCAGCAGTTAGAGAGCAGTACTGGGTCCCCAAACTACGAAGTCTGGCTAAATCTGTGCGAAGTGAGTGTCATGGCTGCAAGAGATTCACTGCCACCCCAGTTACTGCCCCAGCACCAGGACCACTTCCTGAAGATCGCACTGCTGTCGGAGCGGCATTTGAAGTTGTTGGAGTAGATTTCGCTGGACCAATCAGATACAAACAGAACAAGAAGAGTGAGAAGAAAGCCTACTTAACCATTTTCACCTGTAGCCTGTCTAGGGCCGTTCATCTTGAATTACTACCAAGTCTAGAGACCGAAAAATTCATCGCCTGTTTGAAGCGCTTCATAGCTCGCCGAGGCAGACCGCGAGTGGTTTATTCAGATAATGGGGGCACCTTTATTAAAACCAGCAAGTGGCTTCGTCAGCTACGCAAGGACGAGCGCCTCCAAGGCCTTCTTGATGAGTATGAAATTAACTGGAAGTTCAACTTAAGCCCCGCCCCATGGTGGGGTGGGCATTTCGAGCGCTTGATCGGAGTGGTTAAGTCAGCAATGTACAAGGTGATTGGGGGAGGTGTACTAACCTGGGACGAACTCAGTGAGGTGCTGCTTGACGTGGAGACTCAGATAAATCGTCGGCCATTGAGTTACGTCGAGGACGACGTAGAATTGCCAGTCCTCACCCCCTCAAGTTTCCTGTTCCAGCGCACCAACCAGATACCAGAACAAGATACATGGCGAATTGGAGATCCTGACCTCAGAAAACGCGCGAAATACTTGAAGACCTGCAAGGAAAACCTTTGGAAACGGTGGAAAAGAGAGTACCTGGCAGCCCTACGAGAGCGTCACAACCTGACCCATAAAGAAGTGAAATTCAAGCCTAAAGTTGGAGATGTGGTCATCATCAAAACTGATAACAAGAATCGGGGGACCTGGCCACTAGCCATAGTGAGTGCGACCTTCCCCGGGAGAGATGGCATTATTCGTGCTGTGGAACTCAAGACCACACACGGTACAATAGAACGACCCGTTCAGCATTTGTACCCACTAGAGATTTCCTGTGACAAGGATACTGTTCGCGACACATCCAAGGATACAATTTCTGTACCGCTTAACCCAAGCGCAGCAGAGTTCAGGTCGCGACGTGACGCTGCAGTTGCTGCGAGAACCAGGATCCAAGAACTGAATGAACTTGAGCTCGAATGAGCACGGAACACAGACATTTTTTATATAATCGTTTTTCTTTCCTTCGCTAGATACATAAGAACGCAACGAGAACTTTGTTTTACCCATTCTTATGTTTATCTCCTCCGGAGAGAAACAGGGGGAGGGTGTCGGTAAACTTGCATTGTCTAAGAGTTATGTTATGTTGACAATAGCTGACTAAAAAATGAGAGTAATTGACCGCTGTTATTTTGCGTGATATCATTAAGCTGTTTTTCTATTAGTAATTTCCGCAGACATGTCCGAAGATAAACCTTGTGATTAATCGAACCAATCACGAACGACTACGCGTTTTCTTATCTTAAAACTAATCGGATGCGGGTAAATAAGAAGAAAGGACAATTGAAAGAGAGAGAGAGTTGAGTGGAAGCGAACGTGTCTGTTGTAAAACTAAGAGATCGTGGTTTATACTGGAATAAAACGTGGAAATCTACTTTATTGTGACTTTTGTTGGAGAACACTGTTCTTGGAGGCGAACAATTCTCCAAACCATCTGAGAGCCGGCGTTTAATGATAAGTGTGCCATTTTTAGATGGTGCTGAGCAGGATTAGAGAGAGCCCGATACAGGAACAGGCTATACTCGGTCGTAGATGTAAAAAGGGTGGACGAAGAGACAATGCTGGGTTATCTGCTAGCAGCAGAGTGCCTAGCAGGCTTACACTGAATCGAGTATCGCCGGACATCTCAGCTATGTCGTTTCGATACAAAATTATGTTTAAAAAAAGTTGTAAAGCAAGAGAGAATAAATAAAGTCAACCAATAAAACCCGCCAGTTTTTCCTAGTTTTAGTCAGTGAGGTCGTGCTTACCTTATTGTGTTGATGTGTCCAATGTACGCCTGACCAAAGAACAGCTCGCAATCTCCGCAAGAACGTATACATATATAAGAAGTTGAAAACTTGATCATCTGAATTTTACGAAGATCGACGAAGATCAGCTACAGCCGCTTGCCTGCCTGCGTGCACGTGCAGCGGGCTTGCAGCGTCCTGTGATTTCCCGCCAATTCGCTTAGGCCGAGCGGAGACTGGCGATAATGCCCAGACCTCCCTGCGGTTTGGGTAAAACAACATGGCGGCCACCACGAGGGGACAAGCTATGTCTGGAAATGCTGCAATCACGGTTAGTAATCTTGAAAATTTTGCGAATTCTGCTTGTACGTAAGTAAAGTCGGTTCTTCTGAACATCTTTTTGTAGCTTGATCCCCATCAGTCACCTGCGTTTTCAGGTCGTGGAGCGAAAGTTATCCAAATTCGTACATGCATCAAAACTTAATTCCTTCATGTATCTGATTTCCATCTACACGTAACATTTTACTTCGTTGATTGGGAGCTAAGTTAAATCTATATATTAACCCTTTCTACGGTGGCCCATATCTGCAAACACAACAAACAATTATTGAAACACAACAAATACTTTTCCAAACACAACATAGTATTATCTGAACACAACAAACTATTATCGAAACACAACACAGTATTATCGAAGCACATAGCAATATTATCGAAACACAACACAGTATTATTGAAACACAACACAATGTCATCGAAACACAACACAATATGTCGAAACACAACTCAGAGTTTGCAAAACACAACGCAAATCTCCCAAAACACGACACAAAGTTTTCCCGATTACGTAATACAGGATACTACCATACAAGGCATAAACCCAGGTAGATACTTCATATATGATTCCTATAGTGTACCGATATATATTCTTACTTACTTACTTAGGTCCAGTTCAAACGTCGAATTTCACATGTGCCGAACTTAATTCCTATTTTAGTCGACTAAAATAGTTAAATACGGCATTTGATTCATTCGTCGAATTTAACTCTCTGAACTCTGTCGAATTTAACTCTGTTCGCTGTCAATATTCCCAGTAATATAATAATAATTTACTAACATTCAAGTATTAAGTTCGGCACATGTGAAATGCGACGTTTGAATCAAAAGTCGAACTTGAGTCGAATCTTCGACTGTTTCAGTCGCAGATACGGCAAACATCGCATTTAATTTAAACAGTCGAATTTAATTGATTCAAACCTCGCACTTTTAACTCTCGAATTAAGTTCGGCACATGTGAGATTCGAACTTTGAACTGGGCCTTACTCTTTCTGCCTTGCTTGAGTATCTTTACGTACCTTTGTGTCTTAACCTACTTCAGTAGTGGCGTGCTTGAGGGACTTGGCCTACTTCAGTTACTTGGCGTGCTTGAGTATCTTTACTTACTTTTGCGTCTTGAAGTAGGCCAAGACACTTAAGCACGCCAAGTTACTAGAGTAGGCCAAGACACAAAAGTACATAGAGATACTCAAGTAAGGCAATTAAGTAAGTAAGAATATATATATCGGTACACTATAGGAATCATATATGAAGTATCTACCTGGGTTTATGCCTTGTATAGTAACGTCCTGCATTACGTAATCGGGAAAACTTTGTGTCGTGTTTCGCAAATATTGTGTCGTGTTTTGGGAGATTTGCGTTGTGTTTTGCAAACTCTGAGTTGTGTTTCGATATATTGTGTTGTGTTTCGATGACATTGTGTTGTGTTTCAATAATACTGTGTTGTGTTTCGATAATATTGTGATGTTCTTCGATAATACTGTGTTGTGTTTCGATAATAGTTTGTTGTGTTGAGATATTACTATGTTGTGTTTGGAAAAGTGTTTTTTGTGTTTCAAGAATTGTTTGTTGTGTTTGCAGATATGGGCCACCGTACCTTTCACTTCACAGCCACGGATAATTATAGCTTATAATCTCGTGGATCTAGTGTTGCCAAACTCATGCATAATGTGAGCGCCTGAAAATATCGGTAAATGTTCCTGGCAGCAGAAATGTCCGATCTCCAGATCTCCACAGAAGAAACCAGTTTTCACAAACGTCACGCCTCTTTCTCCTGTCTTGGACACTTATGAGCTGTTATGTTAATTTTCTTTTATCTAACAATAGGTCATCCCAGGATGTGAGAAACTGACGGGGTACTGGGCTCCAGGCCATGGAATAGTTGTTCACACATCAAATGGCAAACCAAGTAAGATGCTCAAAATGTAGAACTATCATATTATTCTAATGTCCATTAAAAAACTGGGAAGGTGTCCTCTCATTGATAAAACCCCAAAAGTAGTGAACTACTAAGATGGACACCTCTGTTAAATGGACACCTACAGTGTAGAGTTGGTGCCTGCCTTTCTTTACTTCCTTACTTGACTCTCTATAATACAGACATATCTTAAAGATGGACACTTAGCTCCAGACCCAAAGGTGTCTGTCTCAGAGAGATTTGACTGTATTGCCACTTTGAATCTATTTCATTCTCACCTTTTTTTCAAATTATATTAAGGAGGGAAGAGGGATTGAGCTGCATTAACTACCACCTCTGTTTTTTTAAAGTTTGTCATTAAATTGCACACAATATATCTTTGATAATCTTATTCATGTATCACATGTAGGACAGTGACCAGGAAATTGAGTAATTTTAACTTTCAGTGGACAAAAACCTTGTAACAGAATAATTTAAAGCATATTGCATTTTTTTTTTTACATTTTTCAAGGGCTAAAGATGTAACAAGTCACCTGTAGTAACACCAAAGAAAATATCTCATCGAAGCCCGAGAAAATGAATGTCAAATTTCACAAAATTACATCTTACACATGAAATTTTCAGAATTTTGCCTGTGTTTTCACAATTCTTGTGACATTTGACTTTCACTTTCTCAGGCTCCCATGAGAAATTTTCTTTGGTGTTATTACAGATGATGAATTACATCTTTATCCTTTGGAAAATGTAAAAAAGAATGCAATATTGTTTAAATTATTCTGGTACAAGGTTTTCTTCTGAAAATTAAAATTACTCAATTTCCTGATGGATTCTGTCTTAAAAGTGTTGGGGCTAAAATTTCTTAATCAAAGACATCATTTTGCATCCCAACCTCATTTTGTCTTCTTGAGTGAGGAGGAGGAAGGAAGGCTGTGCCTGAATCGCATCAAGCCTTTGAGGTCACCGCAGCCTGAACTTCTAAAGTAGTAAATCATGTTTTCTATTGTCAAACTGTTTTTTTCAAGTGCACGCATCTTTTTACAGGATGTTTCAAAAGTTCGTTCCGATTTTTTCTTCGCTTAAATTTTACTTATTATTAAATAACAGTTTGTAAAACTTAACTCTTTGTTATTTATTATTTATTTAACATTGAATATCTGAAATATTTGTAACCAAAATGTCTTCCTTCATGTTTTCTGACATTTCCTAAGTGGTGAGGTATAGAATGTACGAGCTCCCAAAATATGTCTAAACAAACATTTTTTCAGGTGAAGTGTGGTCACTGTCTTAGCTCGTCCAGTGTTTTTGGGGCTGGATCTTTGTATGTTGCCTGTCAATGATAATCCAGATGGTCTCTAGAGGGTTCACATCACATGAGTTTGTCAGCAGGTCACCCTTTGCTATAAAGTTTGCAAATCCTTCTGACACCATGTCATATATGTTGGTCATATATCCTCCTACTGTTATGCTTGGAAATTTGATATTGTAAAGTTGATTTTTTTACCCTTCTGTCTTGTAGAATTAGTACGCATACACTTACAGCTTTTTCGATAATGTTTCTCACACTTTTAAAAAACAATGTCCACCCACTCCTTGGTTTGCCTTTTAAAGTCTTTATTTTTGACCACTTGTTCACTTATATCGTTCAGACTTCTTCAACAGTTTACAAATTTCTTTGACTGAATGGCCAGAAGACCTTAAAAACAGATGCCTAAGCTCTAGAGCTCTATAGCACAAACAGTGTAGGCCTTCATTTTCATGAAGTAGTAGAGAAAATAAAAGAAAGCTGCAAAAACAAAAAAAAAAGAAAACGGAAAACCTGCAAAATGGGCAGGAAAAATATGGCGAGAAAAAACTTGCGTACATGCAAATCTAGGGCAAAACTTCAAAAATATCATAATTTCTACAAATTTTAGATTGAAATTGCTTTGAAAGGTTATTTAGATAAATTTTTTACCTGAATCAGTGTATATCTGAATCAGTGTATATTTGCCTAAAGAAGCCATAAATGCTTTGCACAAAATAGAATATACAATTGGAACAAACTTTTGAAACACCCTGTATTGATAAACTGATGGTCACGACTGAGCCTGCTGTAGCAAGTGCATAAGTGCATGGCCATTAGGCCTAGGCTCAAAAAAAACTATATCTGACCAACATGTCGTGCATGCTCAACAAAGATCTTACTCGATTCATGCAGAATCTTTCTCATTCCTTCACCAAAATCAAGCAAGTGAAAGGAAGGGTCTGCTAGCAGCGTGTTTGCATCTATACTAGTCTTAAGTCACACAATAGTAAGTTGTAGATGCTGCCATTGACTTCAAAAAATTTTTATTCTTTTCTTTCTGGTAGCAAGTGCTCAGAGTTCAACGCATTACAGATATCCTGTTCTACATGAGGTTCTATGGGGTGCTGATCTTCAGAGCATTATAACTCGCAAGCTGATTAATGAGACTCATGGTAATAATATTAATTTTTTAAGTTTTTGTTATTTGGGCATCGCCCAAATAGAGTTTTTGTGTTTTTTTGTTTTGATTCAAAGTTGCAATAGGCCTCAATCTCCTGTGATCCCCGACTTTAACCAAACTTGGATATGTAGGGAATTGTGATTTTTTGTGGATGGCTCTACAAGTTGAATTCAGAAATGTTTGTGTTAAATGATGTTTCATCATCATCAGATCTCACCGTGCCAACACTTTTTGTCCAGTGCGTGTTGTATCATTATCAACACTTCTGGTTTCTGTGACAATATTAGTGTTTTTGATGGCACAGGGTCATTAGCCCTATGCCCAACCCCCCAACCTGGAGGACCAGGGGTCACTCTTTGTCAAGTCTCTACTCGACCTTTTCAGCATGGGTGGCCCTACCAGGGGAATAAGACTCCAGCCAACATAGAGGTCATTGAGACACAAAGACTGCCCCACCACGTTAAGATAGTTCTGGAGCAGAAAATGATGTTTATTTATCTGATACAATGTATATTGTAGCTATCTTTATGGATCTTCAGCAAATTCCTGATTCTGGTGGAACAGGAAGAAAGGCGAGGTAAGTTTAAAAAGTGGCTTGACGTAAAGAGCAGGTTTACTGACATTCTGAATTGGTATTTCTGATGAAAGAGAAGTAGGGATGATTGTTTTTAATGAAAAGGCAATCTTAAAGATATTTGTTACATTACATGCATTTAGAGTATAGCAAGTTCATTGAGACAAGTTTGTTTTCCTGTCAACATTACATTACCAAATGTCATGCATCCTTGTTGCAGTTTTTACAGTTATAAATGTAGAGGGGACAGTGGGACGGGGGTCTCATCATGAGTTCACAAGTGACAATTTTGCATTTCATGAGTCATGAAACAAATTTTTACATTTTAACGCTTCCGGTCAGTATAAAACACGGACTGCGGACCACGGACTGCAGACTGGGTATAAAATACGGACTAGGTATAAAACGCGGACTACGGACTGAGTATAAAACACGGACTAGGTATAAAATGCGGACTACGGACTGAGTATAAAACACGGACTAGGTAAAAAGGGCGGACTACGAACTATGTATATAAAAATTAACAGCCTTAGAAAGGTACAAATGAGAGAAACGGAAAGCGGGCTTGCATAAAACAGTAGTTCCAGCTCCTTGCCTCACACAAAAACATCCCATAAGCCGGTCACGCAGTCTATATTCTCGTCATGTGGAGAAGGAAAGCATACTGCACGGGCAAGGTTATGCCGCTATTCAAGGCAACTGAAATTAAACTCTGAACCAATCAGAGAAGCACCGAATAAAAGGAATAGTATTGGTGTTAGCCGAGTCAGAGTAAAATTCCTAAAGATGCCTCTATTCCGTTTCAAATAAATCCTTGGGAATATGAGGAAATTAAAAACTCAGATGAGAAGGTCAATTTAGGGGCATTCCGCGAGGTAAAAAGCAGTATTTAGGCGGGAGGGATTACTTACCTATACGTGAATAATAACCGCAATGAATCATCCAACCCAACGTTATATTCTACGCGATGATTATGATGACATGATTTACACCCTGCTCCTGAACCCCGGAAGGGGGTACTGCTAGGAATTTTTTGGTGGGGTTACGCCCCCTGGTTCTCTAAATCCTTACGCTGTTTCAAAATAAAAAATGTCATTTTCCACACCCGTTTTCAGACCTGATCTTTAAAATCCATACCCATTTTCAGACCTGGCCTAATTAATTTAGCCTGTTCCAGGCTCTCAAATAAAGAGGACACTACCCAGTTTCCTCTCATTGTATTTTCGCACTTTCTCAATTTAGTGGACCCAACTGTCTTGGAGCCTGGAACAGGCTAGGCCTAATTAGGCAGAAATTATGTCATCGTCATAAATTTATAGAGTAGAGCGCAACAGTAGATCATTCTCTCTAGAGTGCAAACCATGAAAAAATTCTTAAATCTAGAATTGAAAACGATAAATACATTCGTACATGTACGCTCCCATAGTTTCCTTGAAAACCATATCCGATTCCAAACCAAAATAGGCAAAGTGTTTTCAGACCACCAAAACGGCCCATATACCCTACCCTTTAGGGCGGCAAATACATATATGGCTTATATAAGAGAGTACCCCCCGGGTCCTGACCCCTTTCATAGTTGTTAGAGACCAAGACCACGTCTAAAATGGGTGAAGAAGATTTTATATTCTATTTTATACCCAGTCTGCAATCTGCAGTCCTCGTTTTATACCTAGTCCGTATTTTATACCCAGTCCGCAGTCTGTAGTCCGCAGTCCGCAGTCCGTGTTTTATACTGACCGTAACGCTTCTCAAAAATAGAGGTTGTACAAAATGTCTAAAATGTTACGTATGTATAGTGAAAACATAGTGCTTCCATAGATCACTTATTTGACATTTGGATCTCCAAATTATGGGTCAGTGACTTGTTTGCTTAGTTACATGCCTATTCTACTGAAAATTTAATACAAAATTATTGAAATACTTAATTTTTTAGTTGCATAGATTTTGTATTGCAGTAAAGCTCTTAAAGCTTTTATAATCAACTTTTATGTGGGTGTAAGTTTTAGGTAAATCCTTTTGAGTTGATTTCTTATCCATTCCATCTTTTCATTCCCAAAAGAGTTAATAGAAAAATAATATGAAATAAGAACTACACTGTATTTGTAGCGGTTTGAAGAACATCTTTCCGATCAAGGCCAAATAACTGAGTGCAATGTGAAACCCCCCTAATAAGTGAATCACCAGGTTTTGGAACTCTTCTGGATAATGCCAGTGGATTTCTTCTTTCTTGGAATAAATTGCCAGATCAAATGTGATTACTGCAGTGCTCTGCTGGAGAAGTTTGGACATTTGTTGCACGGTTTTAAGTACCTTGTAGATGGTACTGTACTCTGTTGGCAATCCACTGACAAATGACTGGAATAAATTAATTCAGGTATGAAGGCTCGTTCTGCTTCTCGATGACTATGGTCTAAGAAATGGCTTCTCTTTCTTCTTTTGAGCGTTTTGCTGCAATACTTGCTGCAAGAAATGCCTTTGACTTCCAATAGCTGCTTATAGCGGTCTAGCAAATGGCTCATGTAATAAATCTTACCATCAGATTAACCTGGAGTAATTTAATCCACTAACAATATAGCAAATGCTGCAGAATACACACACTCTTCCTCTTCATTGTCTTCCTTGAAACTGAGACATTTAGATGTGCCTTACTGAGGGGGTGTTTACATGACACCAGGGCGACTTTCGTGCTGCGACGAGTTCACTCCAGTTCCCTCTCATGGCTCTACATTTGTTTACATGATACCACCACAAAAAGTCATGCCGGCGCGAGTCGCCCCGGCGTGAGTTCACTCCGGTTGTCGCACCGGGGCGAGAATTTTACTCCAGTATGAAATCTCGCAACGGTATCATGTAAACACGAAACGACCACCCGTTTCGGTGTGAAATCGGTCTAATGTTCGCGATTTTGAATCATACGTGCATTTTATCAAAATGAAGTGTACCTTCAAATAACGAGATCATATGTGAAATAACCCAGTCATCATGTAAACGCGATACGAAATCAAAAAGTCATGTCGGTATGAAACTCGCGCCGGTGCGAGTTTTCTCATGTAAACACCCCCTGACATTATTTGCTTTGACATTTTGCGTTAAATTTCGCTTTTTTCGCTTTTAAATCAACACCTTTGATATTTAAAAGAAATCTCTGGTCATCACGAGCTATGGCAGCATCTACAATCACTTGTGTATCTAAAAAAGGTAATTGCAAGCTTGTTTTGGTTCAGTTTACATTGGATTGGTTATAAAAACAAGGTCTACTCCTTGACTTTTTCATCACATTGATGTGACAAAACAAATTTTTAGACTTGAAACTTTTGCAGACTCTTGTAAAGATGTTATGCCTAAAACAATTACAATCCTCCCCTAATGATGCTATCTTGTCAACAATCACCCTCCCCTAAATGGCAGGTAAAAATTTTCACCCCCTCCCCCAAGTAAAGTGGCTTCATCCCTGCCCTTTCCAGCTAAATGACCTGTCCCTAATGCATTTGAAGTCCCCGGTGTTATAAAAGTGTTTTACGCATTATCGTAGTCTCTCTTCTTAATAGATGTTTACAGACTTTGTTAGTCTGTCAAAGTATCTAGTCTGAGAGCTAACACTAAGCCGCCCAAAGTTCATAGCAGCGTCTGTCTATGCGCATGTGTGGTCACGCATAACGTCCTTACAGTCACGCATAACCTAATAACGTGACATAGTCTATTCTATTGTATGTTGTAGTGTCTGTATTGTTGTTTAGTCCATCTACTTGAACCTTGTAATGTAAATATGTCTTTCCTCCCTCTGCCTCGATTATTTCGTAGGTTATTTGCGGGTGGGAAAATTATGTAATTATTTATACTGGTTGAATTTCAATAAATTTGTTGTTAAAGTGCTATTTGGCCCTTATTGCCATATCCTGACTGGGATTCTTAACGCGGGACATTTCGTTTACCATATTTGACCTTCATATCGTTATCGCCGCTGGTTGTCAGAATTGCAGTGTCATAAAGATTCGATTTGCGTCGTAAGTCAAAAGAAATCCAGAAAAACGATGTTTTCTGTTTTCGAATCATCAGAGGAAAAAACGAATGGCACAAAACTGGCACGGTTAGTGATCGATGGAGGAACACACGCGTTAAGGTCGTTTTTGCACACTGTTTATCCCCCGGCCGTATTACAAGCAGCGTTGGCGAGCGCCTTTGGAACACTTCAGGTTCTTAAGAAGAGAAGAGCGATCTTTGATAGCCAGTGGGAATCGTTATTTCCTTCTTCAGGTGACCCACCAGATTCCGAGACATTCGATATTACGCTTCTGCATTTGTTGCTTCGAGAAATTTGTTATCTGGTACCTCCTTTGACAGGATGGAATAATTTGCCACTAGATTCTGATGTCAGTCCCGAAGCACACGTTGTCCGAATAAAATGCTTTAGAAATGAGCTCTGTCACAGTATTTCTACTGGTATTACAAATGCCGAGTTTGAAGATAAGTGGAACAAGATTTCAAAGTCGCTAGTCGCTTTAGGACTCGATCAAAAGGAGATAGACCTCTTTAAGACTAAACCGATTGATCACGATACTGAAAGCCGTGTAAAGGCAGAAGTGGAAAGGTGGACTCGGGATTTTGAAACACAAATACAGATCTTAGAGCAAGAGGTCAAGCAGATGAAAGATGAAATCTCAAGAATTCATGATTCAGTATCAGAAAAAGGCGCAAACAAGCTTGCAAATTGTCTCCCAGATGAAATTCCAGATGTCTTTGGTCGTTCAGAGGAGATAAGACAAGTCACAGAAGCTATCCAATTTGAAGGAGTAGCCACTGTTGTGATAACTGGGGGGCCAGGGTTTGGAAAAACCACGGTGGCCAACAAAGTGGCTCATGAACTGGTAGCTAATCATCATTGCAAAAACACAGTTTTGTATTGCCCGATTAGATCAAAAACAACACTTGATGACGTAGCAACGTCAATGATTCTTACCTGCACTAAAAATCACTCTCATCCTCCACAGAATCCTCACCATTGGTTGCTTAACTGGAGCAAGCAACAAATGAACAATGTTACTTTCATTTTAGACAATGCTGATGACGTTCTTAATTCAGATGACCGATTGCACTTCATAAATCTTTTACGTGATATGAGAATCTTATCGGGACAGAATGTTGATTTTCTTGTTACGTCTCGAAGAGTATTCAAAGATTCAAGCTTGAAGATGATAGAAGTCAGATTAAAACCCTTACCACCTGAAGAGTCTCAAAGAGTTCTTACTGCACAAGTCCCTGATGACTGTATTAAAAAACAGCTGTCCAAAACAGACATCCTAGTTGAACTGTGTGGTTGTGTACCTCTTGCTCTCTGTATTGTTGGCTCTTTGCTTTTAGACTACACAGAAAGTGAGCTGATTAACAGTCTTAATGAAAAGCCATTGGATGTGCTTCGAGAAGATGAAAGTGATGATAATTCTGTTGAAAAGGCTATTAAAACCTCCTATGATGTTTTGAACCACATTGAGCAACAAGTCCTGGTTGTTATGTCTGCCTTCCCTGGTTCTTTTAGTTCTGAAGCTGCCAAGACTGTAATTAGTAAGTGCACAAGCTGCACTACTCAGCCAATATCAATTCTTCGTTCTTTGAAAAATCGGTCACTTGTTGAACAACCAGCTTCACAGAGATATCAGATCCACCCACTTATACAGGCATTTCTGAAAAGTATCGATCAAGATATTGGTACCCAGCTTGTCATATGGGGAGAAAGAGTGGCTTGTGCTTACTTTATATCTCAACTTGCTGACAATGCTGACCTATACTGGACCAAGGACATGTGCAAAGAGTCCATTCAGCATTTTAATAAGGACAGACATAACTTTGAATATTTCCTCAAAGTCTGTATCAGTGGGTTGAAGAATGAAAATCCTGATGTCTTAGCAGTCATGGAAACCTTAGTGGAAAGGATTTCCCAAATATCTTCAATATACTTGTATTTGGAGATGTGCCTTCTTCCTAGTGTTTATGTTGAGTTTCTTAAACTTTCCTGTGATTTGTTGACATCTGGTCATCACCCTGCCACTAAAAGAGTGGAGCTTCTTTGCCTCGTTGGGCATGAAAGCAGAAGAGCTGGAGATCTCAATAAGTACAAAGAGTTCCAGGATAAGGCCAGAGAAGCCCACTTGCAGAACCCTGCAGAATTTGAGGGTGAGAAGGTGTCAGAAGCTTTCTTTCACAACAATAATGCACGCTTTCTTGCTGAGGAAGGAAAACTAGATGAAGCAAAAGAACTATTTGACTTCTGTCTTAACATATGTGAGGAGAATTTGTCTCTGGATTACATGTATGTTCAGAAAGCAATAATTTTGCTTTTTGCTGGTTATGAAGACAATCGTCGCAATGAACGCTGTAAAGCAGAACAAAAACTAAATGAAGCTTTGGACCTTTATCAAAGGGTCCTCGGGAAACATGTTATGACTGCTTGGGCTGAAAGAAAGCTTGCAGATTTTCACCTCTTTCATGGGGATGGTAGTTTGGGAACTGTAGAAGACCAGCAAAAATGTATTGAGCTTTATGGAGATGCATTAACAATAATGGAGAGTCTTGGAATGGCAGGCCACAAAGAGTGTATCCTGAGTCTGACAAACTTAGGAATTTGTCATCAGTTACAAGGCAATCTAGAACAAGCGATGAAATTATATCAAGGAGCTTTGAACATTGCAGAAAGGGAATTAGGAGAGAATCACAAGTGGAAGGTATATCTTAAAACACAAATGGCTTACTGGAATAAAGAAAAAGGAAATTTGGATGAGGCCAAAGCATTAAAAGAAGAAGCATTACATATGAGTGATACTTTGGGGCTCCCAGTCAATCAACCACGCAACAAGTTTTTGTTGCAGAAAATTTGATGCTGGGGTGAATTAGCAAAAATGAGACTAAGCAACTTTGACATTCCAAGTGTTGTCTCTTTATACAAAGGAACAGTTACTATTTTTAATGCCAGTTTAAACTAAACATTAATTTTGCTTAACCCCTTAAACCCTAAGAGTGATCAGCATCAAATTTCTCCTTGTAATAGCAATGCTTTGGAAAACAGAGTGGTCTTGAAAATAAGGACTTGATCACACAAGATGTATTTGCTTGATAGTTTAGCAACTTCTCCCCTCTACTTCTATAGTAAATGAATAGGGTTGGAAGAGGAGAATTTTAATTTTGATCTTAGGGTTTAAAGGGTTAAAGGATAATGATCATTGCTGGCCTGATACTGGAGAGAGGGATGCTTTTAGGATGGAGGGACCTTATTTGAGCTTTTTGATTAAATGCCTCATGGAATACCTACAGTGACATTGACAGCACTGGAAACGTTACTTATAAAGTGAATTCATATTCTTTTAAACTTCATCGTGGTCATTCCAACTTGCTAAGTTTGTTAAATATGGGCAAATTCTCTTAAGGACTGTACTCAAGTTGTTAAAAAAAGGAAAATCTGTTGTGGTTGTATGTTTACATCCTCCATAAAATGCTGCATTAGTAAAATTTTGCATTGTTACGCAGTGTCAGCAAAGAAATGTACCAAACAGTGTGATGCATATACTGAGTTGTTGCTTTGCTTAATAAACATATTGCTTTTTTGATGTTCTCATTGTTGTGGCTACTTAAGCT
Source organism: Porites divaricata (assembly GCA_038088405.1). NCBI lineage: Eukaryota > Metazoa > Cnidaria > Anthozoa > Scleractinia > Poritidae > Porites > Porites divaricata. Next base: position 2,295,823 of record JBBMOI010000009.1, read on the forward strand.
CCTTAATGAATCCGTTTAAGAGGGGAAGGCATGGAATGATAATTATAATGATAATAGCATTTTTTACTGGGATAAAACCCATCAGCAAAAGCTGCTATAAGTGGGTGCCCTGGGCATGAATAATAATAATAATAATAAGTAAAAGAATTCATGGGAAAATATACTCTATGTGCCATGTAGCAGATAAAAGGGTTTAGTATTCACCAAATCAGTGGATAGCGATTTTTGTGCTTTCTGATTGGCTCCCTTAACTCAGAATATCCTTGGATATTCACTGTTTTGGGACAGGATTCAAAATAGCTTCTCGTTTCGCGACACTTTCAAAAGATGAAATTTTAGTGGCAAGTGAAGCAGCTGCACCAACAAATACCAGGAAAGAGGCAAAATTTGGCTTTACTGCTAGGTAGAAAAAAAATTTCCTACTGAATTTGCGACAAAATCATTAAAAATGATCCCTGAAACACTGTCAATTGCAGAGTAAACAAACTCTAACTAAGTGATGCCTTTTATTTTCAAAAAGTTCCTTTTTCATTTTTGTCCAACTGATTTGGTAACTACTAAGACAACTATCCCCCTCAGGGTCTGTGTATTACTAGATAAGGATGAAAATTTGTTATCATAGTGTTACATTTACAATGCAGTTGTCATAGCAACAAAATGATGTCATTATCTATTATACTTGCAGCTGTATTTCTTGGCACCAGAAGGTTTTCCCCCAAACAATGGTTTGTTTTAGTAGCTGCCTCAGTGTCCTGTGAAGTTAGAGCAAGTGACCATCTGACCTTCTTACCCCCTAAGAGATACCTAGCTGGCATTCTCGTAAAGAGCAAAACATGTCATTCTTTTCTGCTTCCTTAGCTTCTTTCTGTGGTACTTTATCGCTTTCAGCCAAGTGGATGCAAAGTTTTGTTTGGTTGTTTGTTTGTTTGTGTTGAAAACAAACCAGTGAAAGGCATATCTATCAGAATGAACTCTTTATCTAGTGACTTCACTGTGCTCTATAAGTTTGCCTCTTTCTGGTGCCACCCTTCTCCAAGAAAATGGGTCATAAAAAGTTCCAATCCAACCTATACAGAAGCCATATTCTAATGTGTAATAAAATGTGCAAAGGAATGTTTGTGCTATGATTGTGACTGGTCAGCCAATTCATTATACCACTGTAAAATTTTTAGTAATTTATACCAAATAGTAGACTACAAGTAGTCCCCCATTTTTCGTCAGGGATAGTAGAGAGGGTGAAATGTGAGCGTGCGTGAAAATCACACCATGTAAGAAAAGTCAATGTGGCCACATGTTCCTTTTCTCATGTCAGGTGGTTTTCACGCGCGCTCGCGTTTCGCTTGCTCTACTATCCTGAGGAAAAATGGGGACTACTTGTAGTCTACTATTTGGTATAAATTATTAAAAAATTTTTACAGTTACTGTGGTATAATGAATTGGCTGACCAGTTGATTGGTTGAGCTACTACTGGGCTATATGTTATAGCCCACTAATAGTGAAAAGCACTGGTTTTGAAAACCAAAACAATGGCGGCTGAATCGCGTTTTGCTTGCTAAAGTCAACATTTTGTCTCAACATTTTTAACCAAATAGTTGGATTTTACTAAAACAATTATTCCTCTCGCCCTCATGGCCTCTGAGTCAATATCCCATTAAGCCTTTGGCATTATGGGCTATTGACTCAGAGCCCATTCGGACTGGTGGCATTGTTAAATATGCCTTTTGTCACGTGCATGATTTATCAAAATGTACCAGTAATGCACAGGGTTAGCTTCAGCCCTAGGTCAGTGCAAGTGCAAATCATGGAGCATTTGTAAAGAAATAGTAATCAAATAATGGTAATGTGTTTTCTTGTCACCTTTTAATTGTTGATAGTTTTCTTTTTAACAGCCTGATCAAGACCAGTAGAAGGTATAGAAGTGTGTTAAGAGCTTGCATTCTTGACCTGGAAGAAAAGACTGGTAAGTTGTGTTAGATTGCTTTGATGTTATCTTTATTGTTTTTTGTCACTTTCATTCTGTCTGTTTTTACTCTCAGTCTTCTGTTTGTCATAATCATATTATAAGGCCAAAAACAAAAACAACAAGAACAACAAAGATATAACAGCAAACAAAGACTTTATGTATGATTTTTTTTTTATCTAAATTTCCCTGAAACCAAGCATGTACATGGTGAAATGTGTATTAAGGAGAGACAAGCATCAGTAAGTTCCTAGGAGTTTCAATAAAAATTGAAGTAACCAGCAAGTTTGAAAAAAGTAACTAACTGTATCAAAAAGAGGCTTCCTTTCTTCTAGAGGGGACTGGGGGCATGCACCCCTAGAAAATTTCGAGACTTCAATGCCCTAAAATGCGATTTCCAGCATTCTGGGCTCTAAATTGAGAACAAAAGATAATGTGTTTTTGATCATTTTGGATAGGTAATGCACAGTAAGTCCCAAACTTTTCTTGAACGGTATTTTAAATCTGAAACAAAAGGTCTTTCTAGGTCCAGCAAATTGACTTTTAATTTAAGTTTTGACAGAGTCTTTCTTTAATTTAATACTTTATTTCCAGCCTCCAATTTAGGGGGGGAAAGTAGCCGACTTCTCTGAGTAAAGTAGCTGATGTGTTTTGTCGGTCGTCGGTGCTCATTGAAACCCCTGAGTTCCATAGTAGATTCTTCCCATTGAGTGGATGAGTTTAATTAAGGGAATGGAATCCCGGGTACTGGGGTTGTTTTTTTTTTTAATAAAGGTTTGACAATTAGTAGAAATTAAGGGGTCAAAGAACTGTGAAAGAGATGAAGGGAATTTTGCTTTGTCCCGCACTCTTTACTAATAGAGCGATTTTCATATGACCTTAAAATGAAAACGCGTGAACTAAACAGAAACAGCAAACAAAGGAAATTAGAGTGATTTGATTGCTTTGTCAAATGGATACAAATGCGCGTGGCTTTTGGTTGGTTAAGCAAATGCTCGGATGAAAAAACTTACTGCCCAAAGAACTTTCTAAAATTCAATATTATTGATACTTCACTTTGACGTCAAACTGCAGCACGATTGGCCAATCGAACAATGGTTTTTTCCATATTTGGGTTTTCTTTGGCGGGAAAACGAAGAGTCCATGTTTTGGTCTTTTCATCCATTGGCTGATAAAACATAGGACAAGCACTTACCAAAACCATTTTTCAAGGTCATACGAAACTCACTCTATTGGTAGTTTCCTCATTTGTAAATGCAGTCGAAAGTCCATGTGCAACCATGTCTCATAAGCAACCACCTCCCATAAACGACTGCCAATCCAAAGCACCAAAATTTTCCCAGTCAAAGCCTTACAGTTGGAACCTCTGGTAAACAACCACCTCCTGTAAGAAACCGTGACCACTTTTTGGGCCTGTTGGTTAATAATTTTCCATTGTATTTAACCTCTTGTAAGCAACCACTTGACACATTCCCTGATTTCTATGATGTTTGCTGTGTGCACTAGGCTACTTAGAATATACAAAGAACTTTAGTGACAACATGGAACTACACATGTTGTAACTTAGACATTGCATGTAATAAATTATCTTCTATAAAGTAGGTGTGCCTGGACCTCTTCTTAGAAAGGGCGCCCTGTGGTTCAATTAATCTTGTAAACGACCACCTCCCGTAAGCGACCTCCCAGTCTTTGCATTTTGGTGGTGGTTGACGAGAGGTTCAATTGTACTAAACTTATTTTATATCTCCATTAATTACCTTGCTTAACAAACATAAACACAATGTATTGAATTTTTTCAACCCACTTGCAGCAGACTCTAGACTCTCATTGAGCAGTCCTCAGTCAAGTATTGCTCAGGTTGGTATTGTAAAGGGAAATTCAATAAATTTAGTGTTGTAACTGTAATATTATTTTAAAGTACATTAATTTTTTGTATTATATTTTGTTATTAAGAGACAGTATACAAGGTGTTGGGAGTCAGGGTCCACCATTACCATCCAACCATGCAACTAGTTAGCCTGCGAGCAAACTCTTTGGGGTGCTCTGGCAGTGCGGCAGAGAAAAGGAAGGAGAGCTTACAACTACGTCTCTGGAATTTGAAAATCTGCATCGAAAAAGTCGATTCGAAATGCTGATTGGTGGAGATGACGTTAGTAATGATGTCATTACCCTGGCACATATTTTTCAATGTTTGTTTACATTTGTGCTTGTTTCAGCTTCGCGCTGACATGCGGAAATCTTACAGCTCAGTAGACGGGGAGCCACAGGGGAATTGGAGGTGGAATTCAAATTCCAGAGACATAGTTGCAAGCTCTCCTTCCTTTTCTTGCCCCACTACCAGAGCGCCCTGGAGAGTTTGCTCTCTGGCTACCAACTAGTTGAACCCATTACCTGGCAAAGTACAATAATGTGGATCATTAGGGGCATTTATGCATCACTGATCGTGAAACATCTGGCTGTTATTCACTTCCACATTCCTTCCCTGTTGGATGCACATCTAATTTGTTTTTACTACTAGTGTAGATGTCTAACTGCATTTTCTACTTTATAATTTGCAGAAGCATCTGTTGACGCTTATTGAAACTGTCTGGCACCTGTGTGAAATACTATTCATTGAAACGTTGCCAGGTAAGACATGTGATACAGTGCTAACTCTATGATAGTTACACAGGCTAGTGCTTCAAAATCACAACCATCACACTGAATAATTTATCGTTATTTCTTGGAACAGGTGGAGCTGTTCTACATCATCTGCTAGAATGGGTCCAAAATGGACATGCTGACAAGTACGTCAAAGATGTGCTACAACATTCACAACCTCATGATAGCCCTTCATACTGGCCTGCCGTAAGTGTTCTGTCCACCTGGCCATAGTTCAAAAGTTGAATTTTGTTGTCCACTGGGTAAATCACTGTCCATTGAATAAGTATAAGGAAAAGCAATACAATACATTATCTACTGGACAGAAATTTGTTCAGTCATGAACACAACCCACGTCTGAACAACTGGGACAGCCTGGTCATATTCTTAATATGTAGTATACATGTATTTCTCACCTCCTTCAAAACATTTTATGGTTACCGTTTATTGGGGAGGAGCATTGCATGATAAGACAAAAATAGAGAACTTAAACAAAGGCGTTTTTGAGCGATGCATGTTAACTGGAAGTGGGCCTTTTACATTATCCACATACAAATTCTCCAAACTGATGTCCATACATTTCCTTAAAGAATTAGTGGAGAGAATTTGTTCAAAGATCAAAGTATTTTCTCTTGGGTGATCATTTTATTGATTCTCATAACTTATCTCTTTACAGTGTGTGGATAATTGTAAGGAGAAAATTGATCTTGGACACTATTGGGACTTAAAGGGTTAAAAGGGAATAGCCCTCACTTCTGGTTGACTTGCATCTCTCAAAAACGACTTTGCTTAAGCTCCCTAATGGCTGCAAGGGACACCATTTGTGTAGGAGCTTATAGACATTACAGTGTGATTGAGTTGTTAGAAAGTTTAGAACATCAGTTTACAGTAAGTGTGCCATGTGAATAACAACAGAATCTTCACCTTAACAATATTGGTAAATCTTCTTTGCAAAGGTTCTTTGACAGATTCACTTGGTTTTCAAGAGGTGACAGTCCTTTTTGATTCTTTCTTTTTTGTGACTCTTTTTTGCATCGCTGAACCATGCACTTCTACATTCCGTACACCTACAGAGATGCATGAGAACTGAGACAAAAAACAAAACAAAACAAAACTGATTTATCATTAACCAGTTTGTATTTTCATTCCTACAGATCTACTCTTTGGTTCTTCAAGGGCGGATAAATGATGTGCGTGAACTTCTTGCCCAGCATCCAGAAAAACAGCCAGGAGAATATGATGTGAGAATTTCTTTGTTTTTTTTTTATGTTGGTCTTGAACTCCATTGAGCAGGGCTGTCACTAAAAAGGGCCAGGGGCTTGGGATTTCCCCTGGCTACGATAAGCATGACCCCTGGCTACATTCTTAGAGAACTAGAGGAAAGTAAAGTTGAACCTATGTTAAGTGGCCACCCTTGGGGTACCAGCAATAGAGGCTTAATGGGGGTTGGCCAGTCAATAGAGGTTCGTCAGAAACTAGCATAATCTTTAGCAGAAACATCACTTTATTTTGAAACAAAGGCGTGATGGAAGAAGTATTACTGATCCACAGTCGGTCATCAACTTCTATCTCGAACTGTATTTTCCTTCATCATATTCTTGAAATGAAGCCAATTTAAGTGTATCAAGCCATTGATGGCCGCTTGATAGAGGTGACAACAATGGGAGAACTCTCGCTGGGACGGACAAAAACAGGCCGATGCTTCTCAATAGAGGTTTAATTTTCCATTCTTTTCTACAATTATTTCGGGACTTTGATTACTGACCGCCTAAAAGAGGGTGACTGCTTAATGGATGTTCCACTGTAGAACCAAAAAAACCTCCTAGCTGTTTAATTACCTGCCCACTAATTGCATTATACCCAACAACTTGAAATCTTAGTGACAACTCTGCTTGAAGTGCTCTAAATTCAAGTCAACGTTAATTAAAAGCTTTTTTCTCAACATTGCAGGAGTTTGAAAGCATGGATGAACTTCTTCGAAAAATGCCAATGTACCAGGTTGGTTCAATAGGAAATGGTACAAAAATAGGCACTAGATTTAAGCAGAATGTGTCTACAGGTCTTAAAAAGTGCGAGTAATAACTAAAAGATTATTGGTAAAGAACAGGTCATCCAGTAAAGGTGCTCCTAAATCACATATGGCCCTTGGCCTCACAAGAAGAGCTGATGATTTTATAGAAAGTAGGCAGTGAAGAAACACACGTTTTCATTGTTATGGTGAATTTGCTACAAATTGTAAGTTGTTGTTTGCTTACTCACGGAGCTCTTAGGAGTTCATAAGAACTCGTTGAAACGTGTCCGTGCGTTCCAGATCGAATTGGAGTTTGGAAGTGTTGGTTTTTGAGGAGAGGGCAAAACCGGAGTGCCCGGAGAAAAACCTCACAGGGCAAGGGAGAGAACCAACAACAAACTCAACCCACCTGTGGTGTCGACGCCAGGAGATAAACCTGGGCCACATTGGTCGGAGGTGAGTGCTCTCACCACTACCCCACCGTTGCTCCCCGAATATGAATAATCAAGAACAAGAATAATCATTACAGCAAAAACTACACTCAGTCACTTACCCTGCAAGCAGAGGCTACATTTTCGCTAGGTGAGCTGGCGTGCGAAAAGTATCTGGTTACGTTTTGCACGACAGCTCACACAGCGAAAATGTAGCTTCTGCTCGCAGGGTATCAGCACTAAGCATTCTGTAAAATCTTTATTTATTAAATTTACAGTTATACATGGGCCAGACCTTACAAGAATTTAGTATGAAGTGGAGCCATTGGCAGCAGGAGTGCAGGCATCGCTTGGAAAGTGAAACTTATGCAGCAAATCCCCATTTACACACCCTTTGTCAGGTGAAGAATTGCAAATTCAAATTGTTGATGCTTATTTTAGTACTGCCTATATTGATCATGTATGAAATATTTTATATATTTTGCTACTTGAAATCTATTTGGTTAGGAAAATTGCTTTTATTAATTATGTTTCCGGAGAATGCACGTTACACTGACCCTGGAAATCCTCCCTTGTTTTGTCCAGGTACTTTGTGGTGAGGAAGAAGTATTTGATGAAATGATGTAAGTTGCCATGACCAACTTTTCAATCAATTGCGGCACAAACTATTCACCAATTATTAGCTGCCAATGTAACATTTAGTCGTAGTTTTACTAATTTATCCTTCCTAGTGAATGGAATGAATGATAGACTGTATTAAGTAAACACGACTATGAGTGTGGACTGATCCGGTAGGGTTTCAGTCACGTGCAAGAAGACTGAATCAGGTAAACTAAATAAGTCCCCCCTCTCTATACCCCCCATCAAACATGCTTGGAATAAATAACCCCCCCCCCCCACCAGGGGGCTTTAAGTCAAGTGTTACTTACGGATTTCTTTGACATGGTCTTGCATTCAATTACCAACTGCTAAAGTATGTGGGAAACTCACTTGTTATCATCATTCTCTTAATAGTACTTATTTTTTCTCTTTACAGCAAGTATTGTAAGACATGGTACCAGCTACTCGTGGCTAAATTACTGTACTGTAATCCTGCTGTCAAATCTTTTGACTTACAGTATCATACACAGGTATGCCACTGGTATTGGTTAAATGAGTGAGAGGGTGTGTCTTATCTAGGAATTAGTGAGTGTAGGAATGAAATGAACAAGCAAACGAACCAACGAATGAACGAACAAATGGATGAACGAACGACAGAGCTCGAACGTAAACACATAATTATTAAAAAACACCTGCCAAGGGTAATGACGTCATTACTAATGTCATCTACGCCAATCAGCATTTCGCATCGACTTTATCGATGCAGATATTCAAATAGGCCATTTCCGAGTTCCAAAAAATCTCACTTTCAAAACGAGGCTAAGTGCGAAACCTTTGTTGTGAAAATGACTTTTATTTGCATAATAATTGAAAATCATTTTCATATCAATGGCTTCGCACTTAGCCTCGTTATGAAAGTGAGATTTTTTGGAACTCGGAAATGGCCTATTCCAGAGAGTTGGTTTGCAAGCTCTCCTTCCTTTTCCTCTTCCCGTCCCGCCGCCAGAGCGCTCCGGGGAGCTTGCTCGCAGGCTAGCGTGAACTGACTGATCTGGTCCTATTTTATTACTTTTTTAGGCTTGTATTAGTCAGTTTGGAGGAAGTTCGAACGTGCACAGTTTTGACAGAATTCTGTTGTCAGCATTTGAATTTGATGTTCATGCCGTTATTAAGGAAAGCAGGTATAGTATTTCTCTTCTTATTGTCTCTTGTGTTATCTAACTAGGATTGCCCTAGGACAAAGCACTTAATCAAAGCCAAATCAACTTTAAAACTGCGAGCAGTATCTTGTTTTCTTTAAAGTTTTTGGGTTAACATCAAACAGGCGAGGGGCGAGTGGGAAAACTGCTACTCAGGGGTGTTTCACATTTCCAGCCACACAAATGCCCATTTTCTAATCTCACACGTTTTGCTAATGGACGAAGAAAGAAATGGTGGGGGCGGCTCTAATCTATTCTGTTATCCGGCTGTTTCAGTGCTCTAACACATTAGTTGCAAGCAAAGGTCAATAATTATTTCTGAGTTGCCTTCCATTCCAAAATGTCTTTTAGCTTTTCATCTAGTAATATAAAAACCCTGTTATCATCATCCTCCAACATTTAACACTTTGTTTTGTTGATATGCAGTGACGCACTTGGTAACTGGTGGTTTGTAGCCCATTTGACTGACTTGCTTCATCATTGTGGACAGCTAGACATACACCACATGAGGTAAAAAGACTAAAGTCATACTACAGTTATTGCTATTGAGCTTGTATTGTTACTTTATGACTCGCAATCTAACGAGCAGTATTTTTCTGTAAATATGCTGTTTATTTTGCTGTGCAAAGTGATGCAAATCCTCGAGTCCGTTCATGAAGTCCTAAATCAGCGGCGGATCCAGACTTTTAGTTAAGGGGGGACCCGGTCATCCAGACCCTGAGATAAGGGGGGGGGGGGGGCTCCTTAAAAATCATGCTTAAAAATTATCCGGAACTGATTTTGCCCTGCATTTGGATGTTTGCTTACCAAGGTCTATGGCCAATGGCATAAAAGCTACTGAATAGTACCTTTCTATGTTTCCGTTACTCTACCATATGGTTCTGACATTTGAATCCGTGAGCGAAACTGAAGAGTGTGACTATTCAAATGAAAACGACTGAGCAGTACTTTTCTGTGGTGCTGTTTATTATGCTTTATGAGGTAATTTTAACTGTCGAGACGGTGGACAAGAAAAACAAAACACATCAAGAAAAGGAAAAAAACAAATGAACAATCTCAAAAGTTGCAGGCTTAGCGGCGCATGCAATATTAGCAGAAGAGTTTACAGCCTGCGTAGCAAGCGCCAGTTTCGCGCTCTCTTTAAAAACTAACCAAAAAACCTAACCGGCGCCACGCAAGGCTAAAGAGTTAACATAATTGTTATCTCCTTTTTCAGTCATAGCAGTACATGTAGCTTGAGAGAATTTCTGTTATTGGAGTACGCTGCAAGTCTTATGTCAAATCACAGGTGAGAGTTGCTCCTTCTGGCAGTGGCTGACATGACACTCACTTTCCTTCTCTCGTAATATTTAATGTATGTAAGCTTCTTTGCCACGAAAGTCAACAACGACTACCTTACAAATTTCTACTGGATAAATTCTCACTCGTAAATATTTGGTTGAGGATATTCTTTTGACCCCCAAAATTCCAAACAAGACACCCACTTTCCTTCTCCATATTATCCAATGTATGCATAGCTTTTTTACTACGAAATTCGTCAACAACGTTTACCTTACAAGTCTCTGCTAGAGGATTACTCACTTGTAAATAAACAAAAATTCCACTTTTGCGAATTTGTGAGTTTGCGAGTGCTTTTTTCAAGCCTTGTAGAAAGCTTATTGGTTTTCTTCACAAACATTTGTTCGAACTCTAAAAGTTGCTAACTCATGTTATACTTATTTCACAGTCTCTGGCGTGTTGCCGTCGACTATCTCCTTCAATGTCCAGTGTATGGAAGGTACGCTTGTGGAAAAACAGTATTTTTCTTTTTAAAACGTAGTTTAAGCATTCCGGGGTAGTGTCTAAGCAAACTGTGGTATTGTGAAGCGAGTTAGTGCAAGACTAGTGCAAGACTATGACAAAAATCTAGATGGACTCCTAATGAATTGGATTCGGCTTTTTATAGGGATTCGTTGCCGACGTTTCGAGCGTTAGAGACAAGTGGAAGCGAGGTCTTTTCCCTTTTGATATGCCTTGACGGTAGTACCACATTTGTATTGCTAAGTGTTTTTACTCGTTTGGAGAGGATTTGCCCCAATTATTTGGGTAAAACCACTGCCCGTGATATTTTGCGATAACCAAGTTCGATAATTGTTTTATCATTCGATCACCGAGTTTGTTTTTCAATGGATTGGAAACGATCTGTCATTTTCACGCAAGAACGATCGCATGAAGGGGAATTGCGTGATTTCATTTGCGCATGAGCCGAATATTTAATATTTGCGGTCAAACACAGTTGGACGTCTTTGGGCATGAGCAGACCATTATTTGTAGGCAGTTATTTGCAGGTCACGTGGTGGGCTCTCGGCCAATAAAAAAGAAAGGAAAATTTGCAGTGAATGATAACTTCAGTTACTGAATTCGAGAATTGTCTTCCTCAGAGCACACCTAGAAGAATACATAGAACACCTCCCCCTGGAGACAGATAAGAAAGCAATAAAGGTGCTGCGGCTTTGCGAGGACTTAGAAATGCTGGCACAAGGTAGAGAAATGGAATACTTTCAACTCTCTCTGAACAGAAATTGTTCCGTGCTTTTTTACTCCTTCTTTCTCTCCCTATTCGCCATTTACATATCTCGCATACTACGCCTTGTTTTCCCCCAAAATGTTGCTTGAGCATTGTCTCCATTTTCTCTTGATACGATTCTGAAATTTTGGAGCCCAAACAAAGTGTATCATGGGAGATGGTCGAATAGAGATTGGTCATAAGAAAATCGCTCTAGCTCAAAATGACCTTGAAATGAAAACGCGCGAACAAAACAGAAACAACAAGCGAACGGAAATAGAGCGACTTGATTTTATCGAACGGATACAAACGCGCGTGGCTTTTGGTTGGTGAAGCGAACGCTAAAGAAATCGATACTTCGCTTTGACGCCATACTGCAACACGATTGGCCAATCGAACAATTCCTTCTCCACATCAGGGTTTTCTTTGGCGGGAAAACGAAGAGTCCATGTTTTGATCTTTTCATCCTTTGGCTGATAAAACAAATAACGAACACTTAACAAAATCATTCTTCAAGGTCATGCGAAAATCGCTCTAACTCTTGAGACTGGGTTGTGTCAATTTGTTTAGTGGGACTATTTTGGGGGACGACAATGTACAACCTTGTAATAGCCCATTTAAAAGCGACAGCACATGTTTTTGGGGATGGAAATTACTCCAGACTGGCAATAAGAACCACAAGACCAATGTTGTCTTTAAGTTGATCACGTTTTAATCTGGAAGGAGGGTTAAAAAATACTTTTCACCCAAAAGGAACATGAGGGACAATTCCTCAAAGACTTAGACCCACAGATGTACCAGCAAGTACATTCTATCTAGTCAAACTGGTGGAAGATGAAGACTATGTTGCCCGTGTTATAACTAAATGGCTCAGTCAGGACCTTGTGATCCTTTTTTTTCTGTCACAACTGAACTCACTGGTCTCCAAAGATTGAGAGGATGACTGGTGCAATTACAAGGATAAACTTTTAAAGCATCAGCTTGCATTTGTTAGAGGACATCGTTCTCCCTTTAAACTGAGCAGGGAGAAACAAATTCCAGTAGGCCCTAGTCTGTGTACAACCCACCCCTCCCTTAAAAAAAAGAAGAATATTTCTATCAGCTGAAACTAGCGGTAATTGATAGGAGGATAAAAATAATGTCCATGTAAATTAAAGTTGGATGAATTAAACTTTCACTGAGTGACTGATGAGTTCTATTGATTGTCTCGAACCATAAAACATGTTTCTTTGCACCACAAGTGTTGGAGTGCTAAAAGCTAGGCCTCATACTCCTTACTTCTCTCACGACTAATTTTGGGTACAAAGTATACCGTGGTTTTCTTAATTTTGGTATTCCACTACCCCCCCCCCCCCCCCCCCTCTGGCCGACCCTGACAGTAGATTTAGAATCACTTTCACTTCAAAATTGTGCGTACGAACGTTCTAGAACAAGAAGGGTGTTCACCAAACACGTGACCGCTCTAAATACAGTAGATTTAGAATCACATTTACTGCTAAATTGTGCCCTCGAACGTTTTAGAGCAAGAAGGGCGGTCAGCAACAACGTGACCGCTCTTAATACAGTAGATTTAGAATCACGTTTACTGCAAAATTGTGCCTACGAACGTTCTAGAACAAGAATGGCGGTCAGCGGTCAGCAACAACGTGACTGCTCTGACCACAGAAGATTTAGAATCACATTCACTTCAAAATGTTTGCGCGAACGTTCTAGAACAAGAAGGCTCGTCAGTAACAACGTGACTTTTCTGAATACAGTAGACTTAAGACATGTTCACACTTAACCGAATAGCTTTTGCGCCGCCACGAAAATCATGCTGGATAGGGCTTCTGTTCACGCACAACAACGGTTGTGGCGGCGCGCTTTCTGTGACGGTGCGAAGCTGCGCCGCGCCGACCGCGAAAGTGAAGCGTGACTTATATCGGATAGGTTTTGTGCCATACTTTGGTGCGGTGTGAACACCTATTCGGCCCGTCACGGAAGTAAATAAGTAGGAGCAAGGACTGGACCCACCGAGACGGAAGTGAATATTTAGGAGTTAGGACTGGAATTTAGTCCACCAAGCCCTCTCGGCCAACAGTGCCAGCACGATGTTCGATGTGTGTGAACGACTTTTGCCGCCTTGGGCCGTTGCTGTTTATACCCTAACGGATAGCTTTTCGTGGCGCCACGAAAAGCTAGTGTGAACGTAGCATTAGAATGACGTTAACTGCAAAATTGTAGTTACGAACGTTATTAACCAAAAAGGGTGATCAGCAGTAACGTGACGCTACGATCAGTACTTTAGTTTTGAAAATTTTCTTGTATCTTTTTTTCTTAGCCCAGTCTATTTGTAAAAGTATGAGCATGAAGGCCATGCGAAGTGGAAGATTGGGGGCGGCCTTAGCGTGGTGCCTCAGATCAAAGGTAATATACTTTTACCCCTTAACTTCTAATAGTGGGCAAAGATGAAATTTATAAGTGGCTTCAACCCTCTTTTTGAAAACGAGGGTAAGAGGGGGCGAAGTCTTTGTCTTTGTTCTTTTTTTGAATGTTTTGCGCTTAACCTCACTTGTAGCCTATGGAGAGTCGTTACGTCACGTTGCCATGGTAGCAAAATTTCTGGATGCACGTCACTTAAAAGGTAAATTTGCGCCGTTTCAAACTTCATCGATCTTTTTCAATTTCATTTATTTAATTCGTCAAATTTGGCGAAATTTTCTGGGGTTGAATCCGAAAGGACCGTTTCTAAGGTTAGAAAAGGAAAGGGAAGATTTTTGTGTTGTGTTCACGTACTCCATGAAGCGGGCGCGTGAAATTAAGAAGTTTCGTGCCGCAGCCGTGCGATGACGGCTACGAAGTGTACAAAAAAGCGTGATGCATGGTCATGAAAAGCTGTTGTTTTAACGTCATAAAGCTATTGCTTTTCTGCCGTTCTCGTTGCCGTCGCCGTCGCTGTCTTCGTTGCTTAAGCTCCCTACTATTGTGATCCAGAAATTTTGATACCATGGTAACGTGACGTCGGACCTCTCCTCTCTATTAAAAGGCTACATTCAGGGATAAAACTTAAAGTCATAGCCACTTTACACAGTATGACCAGCAGCACCACAGTGCACCCATCAACCTAACGGCACAGAAAAGTACTGCTGGATCTTGTTTGTATGAATATTAGACAACACAATTTTTATGTCTTTATCTCTACGCCCTCATGTTAGTTCCTGAAAAAGGCACATCTGGCAACCAAATGATTGGCACAGCCGTGCTTGCCCCAGGGTTCTCTTAGACTCATCCGGGGAACAAGTGGGAGAGAACCCTGGGAACGAGTATGCGGTGTAACGTATCTCACGAACGCCATCATTTTGTTGTGAAAATTTTTTTATAAACGTTTTTGGATGAAGTTGCAGTTTTTGAATTTCCCTTTCTCTTTCTTCTTTTATTTGCAGGATTCTACATTTGCTGCATTTATTTCAGAAAGGTATGTAGAGCATAGGGTGCATTTTATTGTTTGCACTAAGAGATCATCTTACGAAACTGTCATATTGTGGTCTCTTGGTTGTACTTAGTTTCGAAAAAAGAAATACGAAATGAAATCTTGACTTCTACGAAGGCGGTAATGTGATCTCAACTGCCAGTTAGCCGAAATCGCTGATGAAGTTCGAGAGATTTCGAACTCTAGCTTGAATCGCTCGGAGTGAGGAAATTTTTAATGTAAAATCAAAAAATTGTTTGAATGTTTTTATTACGTTCTTATAGCAGTAATAAGCTAACTCATTCGGTAAGGGTCAGTGAAAAAACGTTTGGAAACGTCAAAACGAAGGTACCTCATTCTGTGAAGCGTCAGAATGAGGGTTTATCACAGTGGCCTTGTCTATGAATAAGCCAAAGGGCTTCGTTCATGTCAGCGTCGTTTTACCTTAATGTTTTTTTTGCATTTCTTCCTTCTGTACAGGTTCTTATCAGAGTACTGCAAGAGTGGCGGGTTTTCCAATCTTGATTTGATCGATAATCTTGGATCTGCCATGCTTCTCAGTGATCGGCTTACTTTTCTAGGTAACAAAAATCAACTGAAAATGCATGCTACTGGTACCAAGCGCGCGGGAAAATGCGTGCAACTGGTACCAAGCGCGCGGGAAAATGCATGCTACTGGTACCAAGCGCGCGGGAAAATGCATACAACTGGTACCAAGCGCGCGGGAAAATGCATGCTACTGGTGCCAAGCGCGCGGGAAAATGCATGCAACTGGTACCGAGCGCGCGGGAAAATGCATGCTACTGGTACCAAGCGCGCGGGAAAATGCATGCAACTGGCGATAAGGCGGGAAAAGAAACCGGTTCTGAGCGCGGGGAGCGCGGGATAAAGCATGTCATCAGTGCCACGCGCGCGGGGAAACGCACACGAGCAAGTCACGATGTCACTGCCTGAGAGGGTAACGCATTTTTGTAAAAATTAATCATTGCAAAACCAAACCGCATATTTTCTAGTAAAACTACAACAACTTTAGCAATTTTTTTTTTTGGTTTCTTCATATGAATACTGAAATCCTGTCAGTTCCTGCTTTTATATCTTCATCAATAACCTTTTCTCTCGTCCGTTTGAATACGTCTTGCATTAGTTATTGTTCATAATATGTTTTACTTCAGGGAAGTATCGCGAGTTTCATAAGATGTACGAAGAAGGCAAGTTTCATGAAGCTGCTCATCTGCTGATCTCGCTGCTGACATCTAAGCTCGCCCCGCAGAGGTAAGGGAGACTTGTCGCTATCTCTTTTGTGGAGTTACGATGGGCTAGGCCTTGATAACTGGATCTCTCTGTGTTATACATAAATACTGCCTTAATTTAAATCATTGTACTCGTGGAAGAGGTGTAGAATTATACATTCTACCAACTACCTTAACCCTTCTTTATCCCCAAAAATTAACATTGACATTGTTTATGAAAGTATTTTTAAGGCGATTTTTCCTTGGTAAATTCCTCAGGAATACCAAATCATCTCCCTCAAAAGTCGGTATATCAGAGCTATAGTCTAAAAGTTGATGTTCGTCCGCCGTCCGCTATCCTTATCGAAGATACACGCTGTAAATTATCATTTTTGATGATTAGCAAAACAAAAAGTGAAAATGCACAATTTTAAGAGCATTATATTTCAAAAACGCTCTCGTATATTTTTTCAAACCTTGCCAAGGTAAAGACAACGGACAAAATTATTATTACACTAGAGGATTTTAACGGATTATTGTTAGATTTCGAATTTACCACCGTTATTCTGTTGCTATGGAAGCGGGGATGTCAACCAAACCTGTTCTAAATTAAGTTCAATTTTAGATACGTTGTTTGACATTGTGGCTTTTTCGTAATGCGCTACAGCCAAAGTTATGGGGCATCAAACATGACCAGGTGAGACCTTGAAAAATGGGTGCGAGCCTCCTTAAAGTCACCAAACCTCTGATACATTTCCGCCATCTAAATGCGGTTTAATAAAGCAACCTAAAAAAACACAACGTCATAACCACATCCGAAGCCCTTTTTCCCCTTTTTTGTCATTTTTCCTTTTACCTGCAATCGGCGACAAAATTAGTGAGAGCCTTTGCCCCCAAAAGGCCTTCCTGACAGTTTGCCGAGTTCAAAAGGAGAAAATCAAGCTCTCTCTCCCCCACCCCCTTCATACAATACATCAGGGGAGGGGTGTGGATTGTTTTTGTTCTCGGAAGTTACCCCATTGTCTCAATAATTTTGTCACAGATTGTGTGTTGCTCGTCAGCGGAGACATACCACCGATTAAATCAAATTCTTATTGCATTCTCTGGCACGTTTAAATGATTCTTGAGCTGTTTATTCCGCCGCCCGAACCTGGATAAAAGTGTAAGAACAGTTAATCCTATTTCGCATTTTATCGAAAAGAGCCCTGCCCTTAAACTGGAACGGAATTCTATTTTGGGTCGGATAATCCGTTTCACTTTTAACCAACACACGCGCCGCATATCTTTATCATATTCTCAGACATGCCTACACTTTATGTTATTTGTTCGCAAGTTGATTAGTTTTGATACAAGATTTTTTAAGATTAACTACGATTCTCTTTGTTGCAAGTCTAAAATCGTTACTCTTGCCCACAAAAATAGGCTACCTTTGAAGTTATCCTCTCTAACATTATTTATTTATTTAGGTTCGCTAATTCTTGGCAGGGTCACCACACGAACAATACATTGGTTCTTTAACGTCCCACAGATTTTATATGTGCAAGTGTTGTTAGACGGGACCTACGGTTTATCGTCCTTATCCGAGAAGACTAGAAAGCTTAACCTTTTGCGCATGTCTTCACAAAGGCAGCAGATTCTCCTCAGTTATTTAAAAACCCTGGGTGTTGGTCCGGCTGCGCTTTGAATCAGCAGCATCTCGCTCGGCAGACCGGCGCTTATCCAATTGAGCTCACCGGGCGAAGGTTAAAGTAATGACGATTCATTCCTTCACGAGGCTTGCTATGAACTAAGCCAAACAAAACTATTACTTGTAGCAAGTTCTTTAACTCGTAAGATTTTATCGACCGTCTTCCGGACATTTGCATTATGTAATTTGACCATCTGTTTCCCTCTGAGTGGAGTACTTACTGTCGCATTCAGCTGCTAGCTATTTTCCCTCGAGGGTTGCTTTTCAAGTTAATAATGATAATAATAATAATAATAATGATTTATTATTTATTAGGCGCAAAATAGCATTCAAATATATGATCTAATGCGCACAAGTTTCTTTGAGCTCCGAAAAATAGTTAGCCCTTTCAGTTTGATAGAAGCCTATGAAAAAATGTTGCCTGCGAAATAAATAGTATAATTATGCAATTTAAAAGTTCTGCCAAAGAACTGTTTGTGTATGAGTGAAACGGTTAAGTTTTAAGCCTCGCAAGAAAATTTGTTCCTGTTCGTTTCCCTAAGATGTTTGCTGTGACGTACACCGAATAAGGCCTTTCTTTTTGTAAGAGCGATTAGTTGCTGAGTAAGGAACAAATTTTGTTGCTCTCCAGATCTACTCCCTCAACAATAGTTTTCACAAAGTAAAAAATATTATAAAATTATTTAAGTCTGTACATGTGCAACTTTTCTGTTTTTTTGGTTAGGAAAGTACCAAAACCATCCTCTTCCATAGACAAATATCCACGGGGACTTGCAAGCAAACATATAAACAATACCGACACGGCCCTGACAACGTTCCAGTGCTATAATGCCGGGTGGTACGGAGTGTGCAATCGGATTAATTTTTTTCTTTTGCGAACAGCGAAACAACACAAGTTAAGTTAGGGTTCAGCGATGGACGAGGATTACAGCTTATGAATTTTGTTTCGTAACAAGTAGTACAGAAATCAACATGTTTCAGCGTTTTCATTTCTCGTATTTCTCTCCCTTATCCTCGGCTTTTTGGTGAGTCGTGAGCCTTTTTTCAAAGTAATAAAATAAGCAACATGGCTTTGTCGGAAGCCCATTTTTTCCAGGTTGTTCTTTATCTGATATGCCGCAAGTGCAGGCACGTTTTTGAATCACGCTTCCGCTGTTTATTTCACCGCCCTTGGCTGGGTGACGGAGAATGCGTATACACACCATTTATCCAATTTTATATTACATCAAAAGAACTCAATCTGCCCTAAGACGAGACGTATTTCTCTCTTTGGACAGGTAATCCTTCGATTTAATTCTGACCGGCACACGCGCTTAATATTTTTGTCATGACCTTTGTATAGTTATGCCTACGCTTAAAGTTGTTCGCAAGTTATCAGCTTTAAAACAGGATTTCAGAACAAGATTATAATTAATGATGATCCTACTCCCACGAGCGTTCTGTCTTTTCACCTCTAATAGGGCCGGAATGGCAGTTGTGCAAAGTTCCAAAAAGAAAATTCAAATGACCTTTTTGTGAAAAAAAAAAAAAAAGGTTTTGCCGAAGAGGTTTTACTTCAATGGTAACACCATAGGATTTCGTCAACTGAAATTATCAAGATTTTTTTAGGTGTGATAATATGTACTAATCTGTCAAATATTATACGGTAATACTATTTTAATATCTATTTCTCTGTTTTATTCATGGCTGTTATCTTTTGGAAGTGTTTTAACTCTGTTCGCCAGTCCTAAAGCTACCTTAGCCAGCCTACAGGAATAGGTTACCGTAGACTAAGCTCTCTGTTTTGTATAGCGAGTAACAATGAAATCGGCTTGCTTGCAATCTTTAGTTCTTTCGGGTGGCAATGACTCGCATAGTTATTAATAATCTTTTTTTTTGACGTAGTATCAAGTTTAATTTGCTTCTTTGTCTGTGATTCGGTTCTTATTTTAGAATAAGCCGCCCCGTCGATAAACTCCTACCCTCTTCAAGACGACTAAAGCTTATTAAGAAGACTTCATACAGCCCTTTATAATTCAGACGGTCATTTCATATTGTTTATGAAACCGAGTACAGACGGTCTCAATTCAACAAAAAATCCTTCCAGAAATGCTTTCAAACCAAGGGTAGGTTTCTTATTTCTCCAAAAAAAGAGTTAAGCTTACGAGGGCACTTTCCGTCCAAAGAGCAAGAGTCAAACAAAACAAAATGGTTAACGCAGTTTTAAGATAAAGTTCGGGATAACAGGGATGGGTGTCGATAAACGTCAATACAGTTCTTAAAATTTGATTTTGTCAAGGCAGTCCAGAACTTAAATTAGACTGAGTTTTCTTAGCTTGTCTTGTCTCAGTTTTGCTGATTTTCTTGCATTTATTTCATTTTTTTTTTTTTGGTGTCTTCTCTTCCAAGTCTGAGATAAACTCAAAGCAAAGAAAAGTCCAGAATGTGTGTTATTTCAGTTATTTTAGCTGTCTTTGGCAGTGAGTACCTGTAGGTTACGCGGTCACAAAGCCGGATAATGGGACTTGCTCACGTGCCTGTCACGTGAGGACTTAATTATTCGTTGTCTTACACGATTTCTATACCTTTCCAGCAGCAGTCGATTTGCTTCACGGTTGTCTAGCAAACTTATAAACGCTATATTGCGTTAACGTTTGAATAATTGTTGATCACGTTCAGCAAGCGGCTCTGTTGTTTGAATCTTGGTTGAAATACTCAACGTTGTTCAAAAGAAAGTTTTGAACAAGAGTACCGAAGAACTATATCACCATCCCCATCGTACTAAATCGAAATTTCGATTCGGTGGATGGACTCCCAATAACTAATCATAAAAATCGAAGCTCCATTTTGAAGACACCTGAGCGAGCAGAACTTTCTACCCTCCGAGAAGTACCGGTTTTTTTGCGCCGATAGCTGTTCTACGTTCGGTGGAGGAAACCTTTACTCGCATAATGCTCTCCTGTGTATTTACCGTTTATTGTGCTTCACAAGATCGTTTGTTTCTGGTTTGTGGATGGAATCTTATCTTATCTTCGTAAAATTGGAGTGTCAGCATTATCTTTTTACGTGCACGTGATGGTTGAAATCTTAAATTTTAAGTAAATTATCATGAGGTCATGTCTACTTTTAATATTTTTAAAAATAAGTTGTTTTTTTTTTTGTTTTCGGAAGTCTTTGAAGTATAATGTGTAAGTTCTTTCCATACCGTTTTCAAAGAAGTTTTTTCTTGCATGGCAGTAAAACGCAGAATAATAGTGTAGGCTTACCCACAAGTCGACTCACATAAAAATTCGGGGGACGAATTCGCAAAATGGTCTTTTACAAGGTTTAATAATAAGCTGTTCGCCACAGCTGTGGATGATATCACCATATCCACAACCTCGTCGCTCGATCTTTGTGCTCCCATCCCTCTTTATTTATTTTTTTTTTTGATCTGCTGCTTCCCTGATTTTCTCGAGAGAAAAGGCTTTTTTACTCTTAACTGCGTTGTTGTTGAAATGGTTTTCTTGTTCGCATGCTTTCGGCTTTCTATACATGGGTTGTTGACAAAAATGTAGAAATGCCGCCCCTTGGCAAGACCCTCTCCGCCTCGTTTGCGGCCATCAATATTTGCGTCTTCAGTTAGATTACATCTTAAGTGGTTTGTTTCTCCAGGCGGTTTACGGCGGCTTTTTCTTTCAAACGCATGCAACCCTGCACGCAAACTTATGCATGCCAGCCTCACAGACGGGAATTTAGTTATAGAGAGGCGTTGGTGCACGGACAGATTAAATTAGCCTGGCTTTAAACTCTCATGAAGAGTTAAGTACCGTTTACGATCGCATGACGGATCGCTAATTAAGCGTGCACAACTAACAAAGCGGCACGCTTTGGTTTGCTTCAGTGTGGTCCAATATGGCTTTGGTTGGCGGAGAAAGCCAAAGCCGGGAGCAGACTGGTGGTATCATTAAACAGCATTAACGATATTGGGATCGATATGGCTGTGGTTTTTGTTTTGCATTTGAAGTAATTATTGATTAATTGCAGGGCTCGATAAAAGCGTTCACCGTGTTCTTAGAATGAAACCCCCTGTGTTTTGTTGGGCCGACGAATCTGAGTCACGCGATTTCAGGTGAATCTGCCGAATGGAAGATGATCTGAGAAGCAATGGAAACTTTTCGATTATCATCGGAAACGATAGTAATCGTTTTTTTTTTTTAAATCTAAGGCATTAAAGATCCGCAAAATTGGAGAAATAGACACCGAAAGATTGAAACGAACTGAGGCGACCATTTTTGATGGTGTTACCAATTGAAATTAATGATTGTTTTGAATGCAAAACGTAAAATGACTTAGAATGAGAACTTTAAACATTGCTGGATCTCTAAGCACTAAGGATTCGTAAAACCTTCAGTGGCAGAAGTTTGAAACAAACTGTAGCAGCCATTTTTAATGGATTAAACATTGTTTTATATGCAAAATAGTGAATGGATACCTTGAACTATGCTTGATCGCTTAGCAGCTTCATCCACTTGTAGAGCAGATTCAGTTAAAATTGCCCTGTAGCTTAACAACGTTTTTAAAGGTTACCGTATGTCATAAAAAGTACAGAAACAAAACTCAGTTTGCTGTCTCTCTAGTTCACAGTGCTACACCTCGCTTATACTGCACCGTCTATACTGCCCTTTTGCCAACGCTTACTCGTGTTCTAAGAAAGGCGAGGATGAATTGTCCAAGACAGAAGCCCGTTTCAAACGTCGTGCTACTGCCGTGTCGAACTAAATTGATCGAAGTAAATTCGACTTTAGCACGGCAGTAGCTCGACTTGGTTTCAAAGGTCGCGCTACTGCCGTACCGAACTCAATTCAAAAATTATAAATACATTAGAATACATTTAAAAGTTTGCTAAACCTTTTCTTTATTTTTGTGTTTTGTTCTCGGCAATAGCCGTCCTATTCGACTGAATTAAATTCGACGTCTGAAACCAAGTCATGCTAGCGTCGTGCTGCACTCGAGCTACAGTCCAGCTACAGCGCGGCAGTAGCCCGACGTTTGAAACAGGCCTGAGTTTTCAGATACCTTACAATTACGAGTGTAACTACTCGAGAGGATGAAAACAATTGTATACTGGAACGTTTTAATTTTCTTTAAAAACGTTTAAAAAAATCCCAGACAGTTCAGTTCCAGTAATTTCAAATTCAATGAAAACACGCTTTGTTGCTGGTTAATTTGCAGCCAAAAAAATATATATTGTCTAGGTTTCCTTGTCACTCAGTTATTTTTGTCGTTTTTTGACTTTTTGTGTCGTTTTGCACTACTATACGTGACTTTCTCAATTATGAGATCATTAAATGTAACCAGTTTACTGGGTAGAAGGCGTTCGAAGGGAAATTCGGGATCCTCAACACGCAAAGGGCTCGCGAGGGAGTTGAGAGAAACCTCGCGCGCTCTTCGCGCACCCTTTACTCCCCTTTACCCTGCCACGTAAAGCTTTTCTTAGTCCAGTAAAGAAAGGATTTTTTTACGTCTTCTTGTTGATGTCGCCCCACGTAAGGGAATCCAAGACAGTCTTGGATTCTGGATTCCAAGTACTAAATGGTGGTTTCTTTGTCAGTGGAATTGGGATTCCAGATTCAAATCATTAGTGGGATTCCGGATTCCTTGAGCTGTATTCTGGATTCCAAGGCCCAGGATTCCAGATTTCAAAAATGACCGGTCTGCAGGCCGGCCAGTTCTGACGTTTGGAAAGCGCCATTAGGTAGATTCTATTTACCAGTCTATAATTCGTACTTCACTTGCTGCTTTTGTTTCAGGTTGTGGTTGACGTTATTAACAGACGCTATACCTCTTCTGGAACACGAAGAGGTAGGAGATTTTGGATGCGTTTGCTTCTTTTTTCTTTAGCTCTCTTTTTCAGATTTTCATCAACAATGAACTACTTGCTGTAATCAACAACAAAATATATCCTGCAGTACTTTCTTCTGTTTCTGGTTCGTAGGTGATGTCTCGCGATATAGCGGCCATGTTGTTGGTCAAGGATAAAAAGATTTCTCTCCTCAGGGAACTAAAACCCATTTTCGTGTAAATCCTTCGAAACGAATATTATTCTATTTACCACCAACATTGCCGCCTTGTCACGTGGTTGCAAAGCAAGAATTGAGCCTATAGTCTGGTGTGCAGCTTGCCTCGTCCCTAGGCCTCATTAATGCGAGCGGCCTATGCTTTTCGGGTCACGTGATCAAAGCGAGGCTCCCGGCCATTCGTCTCGGGTACGAAATGCACTAACCGAGAATGCCCCGGTAGATGCCCGACAGGGACTACGCAATTATGCAGCAACTTATGTGGAAGAAAAAAATTTTGAGTCTTCGGATGAAATGCTATGATGTGTGATGATTGCAATGAAACCTCTTCACCAATACTTTCCCATTGTGGCTTCATGAACTGGTTCTAACTTTAAGCCTCTTTGTGCAAAATTCTATGCCGTGACCATTCAAATAAAACCTCCTTTGCGGACATTAAATTGAAACGTTCATGTTTTTGTATTTCACAAAATAAAGTCTGATTCTGTTACTTTAAATCTCTTTATTGTTACTGAAATGGGGGCCAAGCCAGGTGATTTATTGAAGTTCTTTTAACACGAAACCCATTAATTCCTTTCTCGTGCAGGTCATTTTCTCCAGCTCACAGACGTACGAACTGATGCACTGTTTAGATGAGATAAGGCTCTCATTCAGAACTGCAGAGTATCTGGAACATCCTGACAAGAGTCTCTCTGAAGAGCGGTCAAAAAGAGCCGCCACTCGAGACTCCGGAGCGAAGACATCTAAGAGCACCAAGGTATTTTAAATACGTTGTTTAATTTCCCGTGCATAAAGCATCAATGTAGTGGACACAAACGTAAAACCCTTGTTGACATACATACGTACTTTATTGCATAGCTCCTCCGCCATACATACACGAATTAAAAAATAAATAAATAAAATAAATCCTTGAATCATAAATCCAATCTTTCACCCCATGTAGGGTAACCCAAGCTAGAAACTGCCCACCTACCTCTCCCCTAAGTCAACATTTTGCCTCAAGTAAATAAATAAATAAATTAAATTAAGTAATGATTTGGAGGTAGCACATCCACAAAGTGGTTCTTCGTCTACCTGATTCCTAATCGGATTGGAATTTGGAAATGTGGGTTTTTGAAGAGAGGGGAAAACCGAATTAACCGCAGAAAAACCTCTCGGAGTAAAGGAGAAAACCAACAACAAACTCAACCCACATATGGCGTCGACGCCCTCATGTGAGAAGTTAGTGTTAATGTTGGCTTAGGGGAGGGGTAGGTGGGCAGTTTCTAGCTTGGGTTCCCCTACATGGGGGGAAAGAGGGGTTTTACGTTTGTTTCCCAGAGACTTATAATGGTCCAGCTAGTCTTGGATTCTGGATTCCACGCTGTGGATGGATTCCGGATTCCTCGTCAGTGGAATTTGGATCCTGGATTCCAATCTTTAGTGGGATTCCGGATTCCAAAGCCCAGGATTTCAGATTCTACGAGAAGAAATTTCCCGGATTCCGTAATTCGGATTACCTTACGTGGGTGACCTCTTAAGCAACCTCAGCGGCTTTGATGAAACATTTTTCTTTTGTTTGCAAATTTCTCTCCTTTGGCTCGATGAACAAGGGTTCTACTGGTTCCCTTGAACCCAGCAACAGCAACAACAACAACAACAAACTTATATATTATAGTTATTTACAAGTTGTTAAATTAATCAATTAACTAAAAGGGGTATACTGACTTCCTGAAATAACTAATAAGTTAAAAATGCCAAGAAGCCCAGATTCAGGAAGATATTATTGTGCGGGGTACAATATGGCAGCATATCAGACTGTATACACACAAACACACAGATATACACATATACACTAGCA
Source organism: Porites divaricata (assembly GCA_038088405.1). NCBI lineage: Eukaryota > Metazoa > Cnidaria > Anthozoa > Scleractinia > Poritidae > Porites > Porites divaricata. The sequence continues at coordinate 2,321,451 of JBBMOI010000009.1, forward strand.
CGTATTGCTGTAAGAAGAGCGAAAAAGTAGGATGGAAGCTGGATGGAAGTTACGAAGTACAAGATAATTGCCAATATTAGTACAGTGAAAGATAATGTTGTTTTAATTTTGATTTAAATTGAGAAAGAGAAACAGCTTTAATCTTATCATCAATTGAGTCCCAGATCGTTGGTCCTTGAAATCTGATATTAAATTTTCCATAATTTTTCAGCATTTACAAAATGAAATTTAGAAATTAGGCAAATTTCGTGTTTAGTCATTTTTGGGTTTGAAAGGGTTATTATGCGGTTAGTGAAACCTGGTGATGCTTTGGTTTTGCTAACCTCGTTTTGATAAAGAGGCCCGGGGGAACTCGGAAATGGCCTATTAAATGCAGTCGTGTTAGCTAAATATTACTCTTGCTTACTGATGGCTACAAATACCTCCCATCCATCTCACGGACTGCTCTGCGTGTTTCTAAAATACTTTCCCCATATGTTGTGATGTTAAGGAATGTTTAGAATGAAACAGTCTCAGTTTCTTCGTTCAATCAATGTCGAATTCATCGCTGTAGCTCGTAGATAGATAAAGGGCTGTGACGATAAGGTCGAAGTATTTTTCAAAACGTCAAGAAAAATCTATCCTCTTGATCAAGTTGATGGAAAGTCAGGGAAGTTTAAAGATCACTGGCAAAACCCATTTTCATGTGAAAAAAAAATTAAGTAGACTGATTTTGATACGTATAAAGAGATCGAATGAAAAGGTCGAAAATGAAGAGGAGATTATTTAAGGTCTTCTAAAGAAGCTGAAGAAAATGTGAAATGAAAGATCACGAAAAATCGTTTAGAGGTCAAAGAAAAGTCAGGCAATTGTGAGAATTTTTTTTTTACGCCAATGAATGGTAACCCTGCTCCGATAAGCTCTGGTATTTGTCGTTAAAGAGCATTGGAACAATTACACAAACTGTTTCTATTTTTGACGAAACTACAATATCTTTTTCGATTTTCTCATGTTGTCACCAGCAAATAGATAAAGCAATTAATATACGAAATTCGAAGTTCTTTTCTCGTAAGCATGAAACGTTCCCATGGAAGGTTTTTTAGACAGTACATACTTCATTTATTCAACATAGTTACGCATGTCTACGGAGAAGATGGATCAAGCCAGAAAAGTATAACATATTCCTTAGCTTGCTCCGCCTTGAACCTTAGAGCTGTTTTTTTTGCAGCACTGTGGGAAAGCTGTGTTGTTGGTCTTCATTTAAATAGGTCAAGTTTTAGACTTTTTTCCACGATACGCTAAACTGAAAGCAATTCTTAAGCATTCTTCAGTGTATTCAACCGAGCCGAAAAAGACCAATGAACTTCGGCCTAGGTGAAGTTAGTATTATTTCGTGTTCTAGTTATTACTTTAGCTAGTTGGAAGCAAACAAATGAGTTGATCGTCGCAGCTGTGCAGCCATGCACGTACACATGTACGCTAAACTGACGCACGGAAACGGCTCCAAAACGCACGGCATCCAACTTGCTATGGGGCACTGACAACCTGGGTGACAAGGAGAGGTATTCAAGCCACACACGAGCAAGGTAGTCAACGCCCATCTTTGGCAACAAGGTTAAGTTTGTAACTGCGTCACTCCCGTTGTGAGTTATTAACGTTCTGAATAAAAACGAATAAAAACGCTCGCCAACGAAGATCTTTTGAAATAACTGAATTAGAAACATCTGCAGTAAACCTGCTCAAACAACAACAACAACAGCAACATCCTTTAACATGTTTACGGAACGTGAAATAAAATATTTTTGCTTAGCACTTTTTGGTGTTTGCTTGAGGTATAGGGAACATCTGGCAAGCGATTCTAAAAACTAAATACGAAATGAAAATAAATTCAGTGTTTGTAAAAATAGGAATTGAGAAAATGTTTATAATAGAATGCGTGAAATTAATGAATTCTTCACAGAGAATTCGTAATTAGTTTAAAATGGTTCGTAGTATGAAAAGAAAGTCAAACACGCTTGTAGGGAACGTTTGAGCATCCCCTCGCCAATTTCATATAAGCTAAATATATGTCTCTTGAGGGGATTTCTTCCTATGGTATTATCATATTTTAGTAAAATCCTACTAGTGGTCTATTATCAATGCTGCGTTCTGATTGGTTGAGCTACTACTAGGCTATATGTTATAGCCCACTAGTAACGAAAAGCGCCGGATTTTTAGCGGCAAAAAAGGATTAAAGTCTTGCTTTAAGTTGTTTTGTTTCGATATTTTTGACCAACTAGTTGGACTTTACTAAAACAATTATTCCTCTCGCCTCAATAGTCCATTCGGCCTTCGGCCTCATGGGCTATTGACTCAGAGCCCGAGGAATAATTGTTAAACATTTTCGTTTGTCGCTTAGTTACTCGTAGAACAGTTTTACGTCTTTAATCAAAGTCCTACGCAATTCCGCACATCAACTAACTTTTCTACCATTTAAGAGCTGTTTGATTTTTCTATGGTGTAGGCTAGCGGGGGGGGGGGAGACTGGAGAGAAGTGGAACTTTACCTGCAGGCTAAGCTTGCCTAATTTCAATTTAACTTTTCTTTCCGGCGATATCTCCGTTCAGAGTTGCCGCTGGTTCTAAAACTTGATAATTTGAAGTCTACGAAAGGAATTCCACGGAAGTAAAAATTTCTTTAAAACTCAAGAATATTTTAAAAGATTTCCTGGTAACTCTTTTGTTTATGTAAAGAATTAGGCCCGGGGCAAATACCCATTAAAAAACTGTATTAATGGCACCTATTTTGCGGAGGAATGTTTAAAATCGCTGATAAAAGTGAAAACCCTTCTTTATAAGAAGAACATTTAGCAGCATTAAATTTGATGCAAATTCCAAAAATACATATATATAATACCGGGACAAAGATAATTGTTTTTGTTACAGCTGTAATAGATCTATACAAGCCTTGCCGAATTTGCGTCAAAAGGTGCCGCCATCTTTTAAACACTGAAAGTGAATTAAAGTTTTATATGTGGTTATTTATTTTGCGACCAGCAGAGGCAAGTTTTAATTACAAAACAAGATAGCACTCTATCTTAAACGAGTACCGAACTAAACACCCCGCCTCGAAGCCAGCAGAATCTTATTGTTGAGTGCATTAATGAAAAAACAAATTTAGAGCTGGTATTTTGTTCTCACGGCCACATGTTCAGTGAACAAACGTAGCAATTGCTCTATAGTTTTGGCGGAGATTCTTTGATGAATAATTGAGTTGGGTTCCCTGCTGGAAGCAAGACTCCTCAACTCATGCGGTACGCATTGCACGTGGTCTGAGAGCGAAACGCCAAAAGTTTATACATGTCCGCTTTTGAAGCTGTGTTTATTGATGACTCGTTTGGCTCGACAAGGCATCTAAAGAACCTGCCTTAGGTCCATATCAAGGTCCATATATTTGGCAGCTCGGCATTGGATAAAAAGAAGAACGAGAAAGGATTTGGTGGCTCGGCACTAGATAAAAAATAACGAGAAATACTTTAGTTGCATGTCAAGACGTCCATATGTTTGGGGCTCAGCAGTCGATAAAAAAAAACTAGAAATACAGTGTGTGCGGGTCGTCTGGACTCGTATTTCACTCGCTCTGCTCTCCCTAAGGAAAGTAATAGATTGTTGTGTACATCAATGCAAAACCTATTTAGCTCTCGCGAAAACACGGTAGTGGACAGATAAAACCGTCGCAGCTCGACTTAGTTATTAGGACAGACAGTCAGGACAGATTCTTTATTTTACCGCACAGATAAATAGCCAGTTCTCCAGTGCGTCTCAGTTTACCACTGATTCTGTTGATTTTAAAACAGTTGTGTGGCCTTCAATAATTTCCAGAGTTTTCGATTAAATGGAAATTGAAGCTGTTGAAAATTACGGCTTTAATCCCAACCGTCCCCAATTAATATGATTCTCTGAGAAATTACTCACTTCTTGATATTTAACCGGCGTCAAAACCTGCCCTCGTGAGCTTTTTCCGCTTTTCAAATATAGGGCGGAGAAACATAGTAGACTACAGAAATAATACAAAAAAGGCCGAGGATTGAATCGCTTAAAATAGGTAACTTGCATGCATTCAGATCCGTGTGAACAATTATTCCGTTTTTATTGAGTGCGGAAAATTTGGTAAACAAGATTTTCGTTCTGTTCGCCAATATTTCTGCAAAGGGTTACTTTTCTCGCCATTTTGTCAACAAGAAAGCCCTGCGACGACTCTGTCGGTTGCACTTTGGGTACGCATGCGTCGATCCAATGGCCGATCTATCCTCCGGAAGTGCTTGACTCAATTTATCGAAAAGCTCCGTTATCAGTATATTTTCGCTTGTTGCTTGTCTACCATTCTTGATTATTTAAGAGCTATTTTTGTCGAAGGGTTGGCTATTGCATCGTCCAATACCAGTATTTTTTTATTATTATTGCCTCCGCGTCTACAGAAATTGAGTCCCGTCTGCATATTAGGTTACTCGAAAAATATCCATTCCAAATATTCGTCTTTCGGTTTTTTTCCGGGCACGAAACAAGAGTTATTAAACCTTTAATTTGCGTCTGAGCCTTATCACGGCATTTCGTGCAATCTGTTGTGGATAAAAAAAAAAATTAATTTTTTTGGTTATTTTAAAGCAGCGTTTGGTTAATTTTTGTGTTTGCAAAGAAAGGAACTAGATAGACGGTTTCAGTGTGTGAAGACACTGGATAAAACTAGTCAAACCGGTAAAGGGCTTAGGGGGGAGGCCCCTTAGTCTGGTAATGGCCCATCTGATCCTGTTCATCTCAAATATAAAATTTTCTCTTTCACGTTAATTCTAAACATTTCTCTCTGCAGTATTTTCCTTAATAAAACATTCGTTCAAACATTTTTTGTGTCAATAACTCAACACAAGCTACTTAAGGCATGTTTAGATCGACCCCATCCTCGGTGGGATTTCAAAAATAAGTTGTAGCTAAATACGCTGAAATATCTAAAATATTGGTTTTTAAGAGACAGACAGGTGAACGGTTCAGCGCATGCTCATTTATCAAAATGCTGTTTTTCTGCTGTGACATGCTGTATCGTCTAAGCAAGCAATATGATCATGTCATAATGTTGTCAAAGAACCAATTTGCACACTCCCCTAGCAGTCAGTTGATCAACTTATGTGCCAATAGCTGTAAAGTAATCAACCATGGAATAAAACCTTCGGGTCAACAATAAATACAACGTTGGTAGTGTTGGCGTAATCCATTTCTGCGATTTTAATACTCCTCCATCCTGCTTCAGGTTACTCTGAAATACACTTCTACTTTTAAATACACTCTGAGTTCGCTGAGATACAAGAGAGTGGGATTATTAACCAATAGAATCAATAATAAATTGGGAAAAAGTCATTTAATTAGTGAGCATGCGCTCATCCGTGAACCTTTCCTTTAACATTCCTATAGACTGACTTTTGGGAGAAAAAAGCTATATTCAGAGATAAGAGCGTATGGACTCTGCTATCCTGTATACTGTATACAGTTTGCTATGAAAATAGAATTACAGCGTATTACGGTTTTGTAATTCCTCTTAAGACAGTCTGTAAAAGCCTGTGTGCAAACTTTCCTATCACCTTGCCACACATTAAGAGAGAGAGAGAGAGAGAGAGAGAGAGACCCAGAAGTCCGCAAGTGATAAATTAGACTACTACTAGTAGGGCGTGCGCGCGTGTAATCGTCCTTCCACGTTTCTTCGTGGGTGCCGATTTTCACGTACATTTTAAAAAGGGGCTTATTGTAGTCTAGCAGTAACTTCCCAGACTAAAGTCCGCCGTAAAATAATATGCGAAACGTGCAGTTAGTGCCGAGGATGGGATTTATCGGGCTTTAGATCTAAAAGAACGCGTGAAAGAGGCTCTTAGCGCAGATTCTAATGGCGACTTTTTCATAACAAGACGTGACATAATTATCAATTTGTCGTTGGGACTTCATTGACTTCCTATCGCTCAAATCATTCTCAGGGTTTTAATTTAGGCAGTTTCTGGTGCTTTTGAAGAAATCGTATCCAAAGTTTATCAGGCGCAATCAGCGACCGAATGTTTCCAAATACGCTAGAAGAGTCTCAAGAAAATGTTTTATCTATGATTTAGAAGCCTGTGGTTAATTTGGAACTGCCCTGCGGTTTACTGAAATCATATAACTTTCAATGTTCATCATCCTAGTCCTATTCAGGCAATATTTTTCTTTTTGAGAACACTTGTCATTTATGACGTACTTTTCTAAAGCGATGTTTTACCACTGGTAAATATCCTGCTAAAAATAGAAGAGGATTTGGGATTACAGAAAAAGCGTTACCGCCGCCAAATAATGAAGTGTTTTACTTTAATGAGGAAGTCAACCAAATATGCCATTAATGAAGTCGCCTCGACCCCGGCACGCGAAAAGCAGTGGAAACTCTGAACTCTTGTAAAAAAGCCTTTTACCTGTTCCGTACTTCTCATTGCATTAAATCCGGCCCTGAACGTTCTAGATGTAGAGTCTGGCGTTTAAGAAGTCTTTTCGTCCGGTTGAGGTTTGCCGTGACGAAATTTACAGTTATTGCGTATCTCGCCACATTTGGAATTTCTTAAGAGTTTTCCGTCGCTCACCTCTCGAAAATAATCGAAAAGCCGAGAGAACTGTCGGTAATAATAGCACCAAATATAAATATTTGGTATATAGTGAGGTTACAGACAAAAACATGTGCTTGTCAGAGATTTGGATTAGTTTGTGGAAAGCACGAAAGGGCGGAATATTGTTATCATCTTAGATTATCTTTCCCCAAGCTAATTTTCAGTCAAAAAAGTGAAGAAAAACTGATCGTGTGTACACGGAATAGATTTAATCGGCTTAATCTCTGGCAAAGTTAGCAAAACAGATACATTGCGTCAAAGAAAAAAAGATACTCTATACGCTGTAATCCGTTTGACGTTAGTCGTGATGTGTTTGGGTAGGGGGGAGGGGAAGGGGGGGGAGGGATGTTCCAAGTTGGTAGGTGACTGTAGGGGGGCTTGCTTCTATCTATTTTCACACGTACAATACGTTAATACCAGACTACTCTAAATGATCCCCTCTCCTATAAAGTGCTTTCTCGCACAAAACGATACTTTGTAGCAAGACGTGAGCGTGTTACGGGCAAGCAAATAAAACTGCTTATTATTTCATGACGCAGCTAGGGTTTAATGGGTGTTTCTTCAAACATATATGCCGCTTCTTTGACGCAAGAACTTTCCTGCGTTCAATCAAGGCACGTAGCTTTGTAATAATTATCGTAAAAGCGTGAAGTAACAATAGAATGAGGTGGCACCATTCAAGCGAAAGTTATGTGATAGCACTCCACAAGGAAAAAAAACAACTCCAGGAACAAGTGCTCTCAAAATGCTTCCGTTTAAATTCACTTGTAACACTCTGCATTTTGGTGCACGTACTTAAAGTTATAAAGACAACTATAAAACCTTATCACAGTGGCTTTGGCTCTGTTTTATTCTATGGAAAGTTGTTCTGACTTCTGCCTCTGTGCATCTATAGTCACACAACTTGACCATTCACGCCGAATCTTTGTAAGATCACTTTTGTCAGCTTGTTTTTGTTTGTGGTTCTTTGTGGCGTGATCCCCGATTCCTCCAGGAAGTAACACAGAATTACTGAAGCGATTCTGTTAAAGAGAATAATTAGTAACAGTTAACTGACGTAGCGATGATATCAATATTCGATATTTTCGTCAGGAAATAATTTGGAACGAAAATTCAACAGCAGTGGCAGTAACCTGTCTGTAGTTTGGTACTCTCATCCTCAATAAACGTCCTCTCTTTTTGTTTTGGCGGCTACACGCATACTTGATTTTGTGGCATGTGCGTAGCTTGTGAGGATGTCCAAGTCGATTGAACTGCATGTTTTGTTTCATTACGTTCTTTGACGTTCTTTATTGCTAAGAGTGGCAAAAGTATTTCTTGTTGTTGGAGCACTGAAAAACAAACGGTGCTAAAAGGGCGTGATGTGCGGCTCTGTGACCGAACGCCTTAAAAAAACACTTATTTATTGAAGTGTCAGTATATTTAGCACTAAGTACTTATTAAGGACATCGTTTTTACGTTCCTCATGGTAGAAGGAACCACGTGTATCTCTACGTGGTCATGGTTGTTGCTAACATACCTTAGTTGCTAGGTGTATACAGTTGGTAGGCGTGAAGTCGAACAGCTTGGCAGTTGTAATGTTCTATATTTACCTCACTATTACCTCCTCGCATGATGGCAAAAATCACCTAATACAAACTTCGATTAGTACGAATGCCATTTGCTACTGCATGTTAGTTTACTTGTGATTTACAATGTGATTGAAAATTGCTGAAAGTGTGATTGAAACTGTTTGCATTTGTTGATGTTTTCAGTCGGCGCGAACTGTTAGGTCGAAAAATAAAATCCTAGTGTGTGTCAACTTTACTAACTCCTGCTTAATATTCAGATTTTCTGCCAAGTGACTGCATTCTTTATTTTTTATTAGATTGCTCTTGTAAGCGCGTTCTGTTATCGTGGGTGACCAACTACGTGAAGGACAATTTGCTGGTCATTATTGCGCATATTCCCCTTTCTTAGCGCTTGCAATATTTTCCTATTTTTTCTCTCACTAGCTAACAAATACACTGTTTACGGGTAGCCATTACGACACCTGAAGGAAGATCACCCCAGGAAAGGTTGGCCACACAACTGGGGTTTACGTCCCTTACTCTTTTCGAAAAATGTTCGAAACAGTTCTTTTACATTCCACACGAACCAGATTAGTGAAAGTGCTGTGAGACGGGATCTATACGGTTTTTCGTCCTTATCCGAGAAGACTAGGAAATCTAACTTTTTGCAGATGCCATTACAAAGGCAGCACTTTCTTTCTTCTCAGTTAACTAAAGACCGTGAGTGTTGGTCCGACCAGGGTTTCAACCCGTGATCTCCCGCTTAGCAGACTGGAACTCTCCCAATTGAGCTAAGGTGACTCAAAAAGGCTCGAGAAAAATTCGAAAGGCTCTCACTTTTGTTTGTTTTTTTTGTTGTTGTTTTTTCCAGGCGCAAGAAGAGGAAGGGAAAGACAAGATGGACCTGATCCGCTTGGCTCTGGCGCGTAACCTTTCAAGAACTATCTTATAAAGCTGGCGACTCTATAACTAAAGGCGATGAGCTGCTCCTAATCAGTCGCTAAAAGGTTGGAAATATAACGAAAAAATTAAAAGCCGAGAATGTTAAATACAGCTAAACCATCTCGGAAATGAGCTCTCCACCTCCTTCAGTACAGAGGTGGTAGGTTGTCAGCGAGGCGGTGCATTCGGTCTGTTTGTGTCAGTGAGGACACCTTGTGGCAATAACATAACAGGATCCCGAATTGAGGAAACGGTCTGGGCGAGGTTTTTCACAAGGTCGCTAAAATGTCAGAAAGGAATTTGAACGGACTTATGGACAAATGATATTCAGTTATCAACTGAGAACAATCGTGAAAATTGAAACTGTGACTTTGTTGGTTCTTTTGGGTTAAACGGATAATCTCGCATAATCCTGACTACTATTCATGTACTTTGATACACTAGCCTAACCACTTGCTAGATTTCTTGGACATTTCGTCCACGAAACCACACAAGTAAGTGATGTTATGTACTGAGTAAAAAGACTATTTCGCCCATATTTTTTCTTAAGTTAGTTTCCAGAATTCAGGAGACTGATAGGTAGTTGCCAGTTCTCTGGGCAGTTCTTATTGGTCAAGGAACTCTAGGACGAAATTGAGCCATGGAAAATTGATATTTTGAGCGGGAAGGATCAAGAAAACTTGAGTCTGTAACATTGTTGATTCTTCAGGGTAAATGAATAATCTCGTAAAATCCCCAGTCCTGTATGGCTGCTATTTTTGAACTTTGATGCTCTTAACTTTGCTCTTCGAACCGTCATTTTTTTTTCATGAAATTGCACAAAAATCTTTCAAAAGGCACTACTATCCACACCTTTTTTATGATTTTAAGAAAGGGTCACGGTAAGCCATGTGGGCAAAGCGATGGTGAAAACCTCACTTTTACTCGACTTAAAGCCAGAGAGATATAACAGAAGTGATATCCAATGTATGGGACTGGCTGTGGATTGGAGCAACGCTAGTTTATTTGGCTTTTGTCTTTATTTGTCTGATAGTTAAATTTAACATACAGAATTGATCAAATAGAGGCAGTTTGTTCTGTTCTTGATTTCCATAACATAAGAGGTCTTCAACGAATCCCGCTGTATCGTTTTGCTCGATACAACCTCCTGTTTCACTGTACCTACATAGCTCTTAGGTATCTTTGGAATAAATTACATTTATTTGTCTGAATCGCTTTTCTGAGACATTTCACGTGATACTTTGAACTTTGATACTTCAACTTTGAAGACGTCGGTGAATGGAATCTCTGTAAAGAAATCTACTCGGCTGAGCAGTGCACTCTTCTACACTGAGCGGCGCACAAATGTTTTTCCAAGAGGAAATAAAAACGGCTACTTTTAGACAATCTTCCGCTGGCGCAAACGTTATGACTGACAGTAAAAAAAATTCGACTTTTGGTAATTGTGAACGTTATTAAGTATTGTTTGCCGTGTTCTTCCGGCCAATTTATCATGATACTGGTAGACCTAACCAAGAACAATACTTGTGCTTTATCCAGAGAGCAAAGTTGAAAAGCATTGTACATGTGCTGTCTGCGATTATGGCTCATTGTGATCGGTATAAAGAGGAAGTTCTAACTGGAAAATCTTCTATTGCATCTTTGACCGTTACTCAAAGAGAAGCTGTGGTGCTCTACAAGGTAAATGATTGTAAAATGTCACCACTTAATGTTATTAGGCAATACTTTTAGCTTAAATTTTCTAACGCGTTGCTGTATACCACAAGAATGAGCAACAGAGCTTCAACTGAATTCAGTCTGTGCATTCAGTGTAAAGTAACCTTTTCACTCAAGTGCCCATGGAAAAACCAAAACTGAAAAACACTCAACTTCATTATAACTGTGAAACGAATAGAAACGTGAAAGTAATGCTGAAGAGGTTTTCGGATATTATTGGTAACATCATAGAAATTCATCCACAGACTCAGAGTTACTACTAAATAACAGCGTATAAATTTAAAGTGCTACTGTAGAGGTTTCGTATGGTCACACCGTAGAACTGTGGTCTCTGCAACTACAATATGATCTCGCTAATCGAGTGAAAAGGATAAGCCAACTTAGTGATACCCCCACGGTCCGGGCTCAGTTTCGTATTGGGTCCGCATTCTCTATCTGCCCCGCATGTTGCATGTTTCGTACTTCTTGATTTCAGCATTTTAATTTGAACGGAATATACTCAAACCATATCTTTCTTCGCGAGCCTACGAGTCTGTTAAATGTCGTATTTGAGTTCGTGTATGTCCTGTTTTCGTCCTGTACCCGCGGCCATCTGCCATACGGTTGTTTGAAATGCCCCCAAGTGTTTCAGCCGCTTTATAAGTAGTTCGAATTTTCCTTCCTCTTCGTTTTAAGCCTTTCCCTTTCGGCGCTTTTACCCTTTTAAAAAACCACGCACTTAGCAGATGTTCGTGTCCAAATCGCTCACTATCAGCGAACTTTGGTCACCTCCTTCAAGAAACCGTAAATTTTGGCCGGTTGATTCTTCCACTTTTACTTTGCTACAGGAGCAAACTTTCATTTGTTAGTTGGTTTCTGGACGAGAAAAAAATAACTCCAGAAATTTTTTATTGGCATTATACCGACGAAGTAATCAAGCGGTATCATTTCTTTTATACCTCATGGCTAGCAATAAAAGATTGCGTTCATCTTGTGGGAATTATAAGAAAAAAATTCTTAACATTTAATACTAATTGCCCTTTCTGTAGTTATTAGGAGACACATAAATCGCTTACTTCTTTCTTGTGTTTTATTCTTATCTAGTCTTCTTATTCCTATGTTTTTCTTTTGCTTGTCTCTGCCTAAGAGTTTTATTGAACTTTACTGATTATGTTCTTGTATCCATTTCAGAGCACGCTCTGAGGCTCTTCTCCTAGACTTTCTAAAAGTCGTTTTATAATTTTTCTTCCTTCGTCGCTCGCTCGGTTGCTCAGTGCGCGACCTCATGCATTGAAGCTCACTTCGCTCAGTTTTAAGAACTTATGAGAGGTTGACTTGTAGCAAGTCTACTCTTCACCATGAGTTCTTGTTCATCGTCTCAGAAACGCAATTGTGGAAACAAGCAACTATTAGCTTTAGCAAACTTCGCTTTCGTAAGAAAAAGGAGAAAAGAAGGCAAACAACTGACTTTGAAAACCTTTTTTACGCATTAAAAAAAACATCTGTTAACCAGCTTTACTGAAAACAAGTCCATTACTGTCTTTACTGAATCCGTTCTGATGTTATTTTTTTATACCGACTAAAACACCCTTAACGTCGAATGGGATTAGATAGAGTAAAAACTAAAAGTGTGCGTTTTTAGAAGTAAATGTTTAATTTTTCTTATACACTTTTGGCCGCTTGAGAACCGTTTATCCTTGGCTTAACAATAATTCCACTTATGTTTTTCTTTTGTGTTTTATTCTTTCCTTTCTTCCTGGTAATTTAAAATTTCCGTTTTTTTTTTTCTGCGCATGTCAGGAGCGCTGCTTCTTTGACTTGGGGGTGTTACGTGCAATTATACTGAACTGAGTTATTATAGTACTGCAGGATCCGTGGAGTTAGTAATCATAATTATGTTTTATCTTATCGGTCCTTTTACCGTGCCGATCGGGGGAAAAAGTGCCGGTCCTTAGAGTTTTTCTCGCGCTTTGCCTGTTTAAACTTTGCCGGCGCGTCAAAAGAGCAAGCTACTAAAAGCGCTTTTAAACGTGTCAGCAGTTTGCTTTAGTGGTCGCTTATCATCTTTACTTAATGAGTCTGCGGCGGTAGAGGCTTTACATTCACCTCTCTGCTTGACTACAAAAACAACAATCGGGCAATGTATGTGTTTTTTCTTTGGCTTTAAAGTTCAGATTATCGGCTTGCGCGGCCAAAACAACAATTGGTATATCAAGGGATATAGATATAATCAAGGCGGTAAAATGGTCGCGCAGTTTGCTCCCTGCCTCCGGGCACGTTTGATGTCTTTAATGCAATGAGCGTAACGTTTGTTAATTTATTTCAGTTATTGCCCCTCGCGTAATTTCTCGCACCAGGGTATATACAGCTTTCAAATTAGCGCCGCCGGATTGAAGGATTGTTAAAAGCAATTCAGAATTATTCGAGAAAATTATCCTACTTTACCGATTGCAGCCAAGCTCTGTTTTCATACTGTTTACCACAAGTTTGTTAGTTACGTGTCAGCATTTTGGATTAGCAGAATTTTTGCTGCTTCACCAAAGTTTAATCTTCTCCGTCTACACCGCAGTTTATTGTTCATTCGTCATATAGTATTGCTTCGGGCATCACCCCTTAAAACTCTCCTTGGCGTACTGATTTTTTCCACCTTAGACACGGGTAGTGAAATTTAGGTGACATTAACTCATGCTCAGAATTAAGCTACTTGCCGCCTAGATAATAATTTTCAGATCTTGGTCTTTTTACAAAAGCTGCAAAAAAGCGGCCCATGGTCTAACAAGAGAAAGCTCTCGTTGCTTGAGAAAAGTCTCGTTCCTTCTGAGAATTTAAACAATCCTTTTGGTCTGGCCTGAACAGGCATCTCGAGTCTAGCCGGACAAAACGGCCATAACCTCTCTTCCTCTTAAAATGATATTTTATTAGCGGGTTTTATCAAGGATCATAAGCTTACCAGTGGAGCGACAACGAATTAAAAACTCATTCATCTTGACAGAAGCAACTTTACTGAATGTTCAAGGTTTCAAGCTTGAACTTAGAGTGATACACTTACAAAATACTGAGCGTGAGTGGACGGGCATACTCCATTAAACTCTTACTACGATTTGCTATCTGAAAAAAGTGCGATTTTTTTTTCCATTTACACACGTGTATTAATAACTCATTTGTCAAAGCATCATGAAGTGGGCTTTCATTCTGATATTGTTTTTCTTGGAAGGGTTTAAATCTATAACCTGATATGGATCGACTGCCACTTCGTCATTCGGCGTTCCATTTCACTTCCCTTCATTTCATATAGCTCGAAATATTTTCTTTATGTGGTTCATTTTTCGTTAGGCTGTCCGTCAGGATGGCGAGTAATAGGCATTATATCGCTGATAACTTTGTCGGACCGCATATGAGCCAATCAAATTTTTTCTGGTAGTATTTCAATTACAGGGCTGACCCGGCACTGCCCCTTACGTATTTAAATGAGTTTTTATGTCCAAACTAAAACCTCGTGGAAAATAAAACAAGGAAGTTGTGTTGAGTCGGCAGTGGCAGGCCACCATACAAATTCCTTGCCAAATTGAACCTTAAAAATTATTTTCTTGTTCAAGTATAAATAATAACAATTTTTATTTATTTGCCGAAATTTTTTAGCCTGGTCTGTAAACATGCTTAAAAAGTCATCATATTGCAATAAGTCAATGTAGAGGATACCGTCTTTACCTTCTGGAATGATTAACTTGCGCAAAAATTCTGAGTCATAAATCTTTCATACTGACCCACTGAATTTTCTCTTTTTAATACTAAGGTAGACCAAAGTAGACTTAACGCATTCCTGGAGGTGGTGGCTGGGGGACATTAGTATTTATTTCATGCAATCGAGGAATTGAGTAAAAGGACGTTCTCGAAAAGATAAATGTAAAGGTACATGTTTCCGGTTAAATATAAAAAAATTGTATTCGATCCCAAACTTTTCTTTAACTTTGTAAGCTACTCTGCTTTATTATTATTATTATTATTATTATTATTATTATTATTATTATTATTATTATTATTATTATTATTATTATTATTATTATTATTATACGACTGGGGTCAACTTGTTGTCGCCTATCTTCAATGGACGCTTTTTTGCAAGAGTAAGCGGTGTTTTATGTTTTCTGTAACAAGCTTTTAGTGCGTACTTAGCCTTTGAAAGCCACAGTTACTCTTCCTATTTTGTTTATACCCTGAGCTTTTTTAATATCAAGGATCGCAATTTTTTATCCCAAATACAAGTTTCTCTTCGCGAAACAAAGTAAAAAAATAAAATATATTTTCCACTTTTTCTCTATCCCCGTCAAAGACAATAGAGAACATACCCCAGTATGATATAAATGTTCAAATTAAAACGACCGCATCTCTTAATTGGTCTCACTGAGTAGCAACAGTTTGTCAAAATAAATGTTCCTTAAAGTTGTAGGCAAGCTGCGTCATGCCACAGTTTCCATTTCCGGTGTAAAACAAGGCACTTCCGGTTAAGCGCTCGAGTGATTTTCTCGTTTCTGCGATCGACTTAACTATCAGCCATTTCTTAAAAATTATTGTTTAACGTAGAGCGAGCTTTTGTTCAGACCATATTGCTCTTGGAAACGGGAACATTGAGAATATAAAACTAAAAGAAAACGCCGCCGGTCTGCTGCCATTTTCGATTTTTTGACTCACCGGGTAATTGACATTTCGTCAATGAAAAGCGGCAAATTCAAAGGTTTTCAAAATAGCCTCTTGTTCGAACGTGCAAAAAGTGAAGGTGGCTAATTGACGACTTATAGCTCGAAACTTTTAATTCTTCGTAACAAAAGTCGAAATTACAAGTCTGTTTCCTTTCAGTTGTTTAAAATTTTAAACTTCGAGCTCTTTTATATCCGTACCGCTAGTCGGCCTTGCCACGCGAAATTAAATAGTTTGTGTTGGTAACAAAACAGACAGGAAAACTATAAACACATTTACTCACTGCAAATTCTGTTTCCTCGCCTAGAATACGAACTATTTTTAGAGGCAGACAAATCTTTTTTCTTTACATAAACATTACAGCGCCAAATCCAGTCGCTCTTAGCTGCGTGATCATTCGTCTGAGGAAACAATATTACAAAGCACGTCAGGTTTAAAATCAAAATACGCAGCGTGCTCATTTGAAAGTCGTTATTTAACACGGATCTTTTTTCACCGAATTTCTAAACAACGGGTTGATTCAAATGCTGCATTGTGCAGCCGCATAAGTGAGTTCGGCAGTCGCGCGAATCGTTCGCTCTGTACAAGACCAAAAACTATAAAAATGTTGACACTATTTTCGAGCGATGAACGTGCAAAAACGCACGCAAAAATCGAATGATAAGGAAACATGACTTTTTCTCATCAAAAGGACCGGCCTCACATGAAAGGCACCGCCGAGATGCTTGTGTTCCGTGAAATATTAAAATTTGTCTCCCCGCGCTGGGTTGAGGTAACTAACATCACAAAAGCTCTGTTTCGGACCATTATGGAAAAATAGGACAAGCAATTCTTAGCGGTGTTTGTCTACCTCTCCGTTACAATCAATTTTTTGCTGTTAAATTACTCTGGCAAACACTCTCTTGTGACACAAAGGGAAACCCGAAAAGACAAATAATAATTATTGCTGGCAACGTTAAGTTGAGTTCTTGCTCGGTCCTTAACCTAATTTCAGCTAAGCCGGACTCAGAAAGGAGCCGCATTCGTTGGTGAGGACGACCAGTTCAAAAAATTATTATCTTGTAGTAATACAACCAATAATGTGTTAAGTGAATTGCATAGGCCCGACACTTCATCAAATAAAAAAAAATTCATTAGCAGATATTTTGAATGAGAATGCCGGAGACGGCTAAAAGCGTTCCTTGGAAAAAGTGAAGGAGAAAGAAACGTGATGTTGAGGTAGATCGAGAAAGGAATCGCACGCGCTATAAAAAGAACCCCTTCAAACGCTTTGATCGCTCCGAATTCCGTCTTGATGTAGCCATTTTGAAAAGTATGACACGAATGCTGATTAAAAATTACAAACAAATTTCCCCGCCATCCAAACAATCAGCAGAGCTCACTTGTCGAATTTGATTGACATTGATATCCCTTTAAACTTGCCGCTCTTTGCTTATCCAAGATTGGTAATGAGAGCGTTTAATTCATTTTGTGGTTTAAGACGATTCGCCGCACTAAATCCTCATTTAGCACGGAACACAATAGCTCTGAGCGAAAAAGCGACCCAATCACTAACCAAGATAGCCATAAAAGAGTCGCTTTATTCCTAGATCGGCCTCAACTCGTTTGGGGTTTTCGCTACTCATTGCAAGGCAATCAGAAACGATTCAGCCAGCTGCACTTAATTACAGCCACCGTCGACATGTGTGAAGTTGCCATAAAGCACGTGCTATCACCCGGGGCACCGAAGCGCGCTTTCTGATTGGTGCGGTCTCGTGCGCCGTTGTGACGTCCTCTCCCGAGGGAATTGATCGCTTCATGCGCCGCCTTTTGCTAGCGGCTTCGTTTGAAGTAGTTTTTGCAACCTTACCGCACTTGAAAACACTTAGGACCCAAATGCGGAGCGCTTTCGAGCACTGTGAACATTTTCTCGCGCGAGAAACCTTTCAAGATCAATACGCGGAGGACAAGATCGCCGATCGCGTGGCCTTCATTTATTTTCGATTTTTCTGCAATCGCCTTCAACGCACATTTTGAGCAGTTCATCGGAGCGTCGCGAGTGATATATGTATTTGAATATTTGCTTTGAGGGCTCACCGCGGCTTACGTTTGATCTCTGCGAGGCATTCTCTTAGTGAGATCCGACGAACAACTGTAGAGCAGGTTGGTGGCTCAACTCGACTGAATGCGGACTGTAGTTCTCCGCGATTTGGAATTATGGATTTAAGGCAAACACATTCGAAAAGCTCTCGAAAGGTTTATTATGATCAGAGGGAATCACAACAGAAATTGAGTACCGCACGTGAAATACTACTGGCCGGATCAGCGGCCGACTACCCCACAACTATGCGACCCCCTCCAGCCGGCGAAGATTCGAACGACAGCGAACGCTCTAAAGGAAAGTTAGGGGTTTCCTCGAAACCTGAATCGTTCCATTCAAGCTCTCGAATAACTCCAGGGAGATTTTCGAAGAAAGAATCATTCCCAGTGCGAGGTTTTCCAGGACTCGATTCGGACGAAGAGATGCTTGAGCGGGTAGGATTTGAGCCCGAGGGTAGCGCCGCTTCAACTCCGCAATTTGAGCGATGGCCGACAAGTTTGAGCGATATGCTTGTGGATTGTCAAGGATTTAACTCTTTTTATCAATTTCTACGACAGGAGAACAAAGAAAATCTTTTAGATTTCTGGCGGGCAGCGGAATCGTTCAAGCGAATGGCACCGATTTCGTACGAACAGCTTCGAACAACTGCCAAAGCGATTTTCCAGAAGTTTGTTTTTGCTGCGAGTTCTGACGCTTTGGAAATCAGCGATACAGTTAGAAACGAAATAGCACAGCATATCAATGATCAGTCTGTGGATTGTGGACTTTTTGAAGAGGCCTTATCAGAAATCATGGTGAACATGAAAAATAATCATTATCCTCGTTTCATGAACACAAGCCTGTACAAGGATTGTCTTCAAAGTGGCGGCGAGAGTCCTAAAGATGTAAGCTTATGTGGACGCTATGCACAGACACCTAGATTCCATTGTGGATATCTACCGACTCTTCCGGAAGAAAAAGTTTTAGGATTTGACGAGATTGAGGACGATGGAGACGAATTTGAATTTGAACAACATCGCAAAAGTGTAAAAGGATTGTCTCATTGTGGAAATAGACAGGGTTCAGATGAACACAATGCGAGGTAAGTGACTCGCTCAATTTCCAGCATAACAAACTGCTTTTATAATCTTGAGCTCAATAGTCTGGCAATGTTGCCGGATTTTTACACTTGAAATATCTTATTGAGTTACTCGACAGTTAAATCTCTCTGTTTGAGTGTAGTTATCAGCAATTTACATTCAGCGTTTCGAATATGATTGGGCCGTTGTTCAGCAATGTTATTGCAATTTACTTGCTCTTGTTTTTGAGCGATAATCTTACCGACTTTGTAGCTAATGAAAGCATGAAGTAGAGATATTTTGTTTTGGTTTTTATGAGAGAGATTAGAGCGAAAATCGTAAGGATTACCCAATAGAAACAGATATTGCTTCTCTTGAAGTTTACGTTGGAAACTTTATCAACTTTCGATTATGTACGGTGTCTTGTGTACAAACCCTCATACCGGTTAATTGAGACTGATGTTTAATTTCTAAAGAATTTTTATCCTTTACAACGGAAGTGTTACAATCTTTAATTTAGAATGTGCACTATTTACTCCTTTTTAGTCCTTCGTTGTTAGTTATAAGCCTTATTTTCTAGCTTTTCAAATGTTTCTGCGATGATTTTGAAGTTGGTTGACCTGATCCAGATAAAATTATAACTAGTGAAAACTACAAAAGTAATTGTCATTCTCTTGAAACTAAACGCATTGTTTTTGTGTTCGAAATCAATGCTTTTCTTCGTTCCGGCGAATGATCGCTCGCCGTGGGAACAACGTAAGTGATCGATCAACAAACTTGGAAATAAAATTCGGCAAACTTTGTTTTTTATAACAAAGTGACTTTTCTTTCAATTCGGAGAGTCTTTGATACCCCCCGAAATGATTGCAAATCTGTTAAATCTATCAAGTTTTCTAGCAAAATCAAATCATCTGTAAGATGAAAACGCACCAATCTTAAGACTTCGAGTGAACTGAGCATGTTTCTATCGTAAGATTGATCGCTTTGACCGGTAAAGCGTGCTGGTTGTATTCTGTTATTGTGTAGTTTAGTTGGAAGTACTTGTAATTTGGAGAGGGTGTAAATTCCTATGTTGCTGTTCCCAGCCGTGAGCGGACACTCGAGAAGGCAGGTATCGGGTTAATGAAAACTGACGGTTCGAGGTGATTGTAACTTTCCTAAAGACTCTGTTTTGGATTTTAAGAGGTTTCTTTTGATTCCGTAAGGTAAATTGTTTGGCTTCCATATCTATGAATTCTTGTATCAAGTTGAAAACATGACAAACAGTCTGAAGTGAGTGGAGATGCTAAGCAATAAAAGGCAAATTGAATCTGTGCAAACATACATTAACATTGGCTACTTAGCTTTCATCGCATAATTGCAAAAAAATTCACAAATCTGATCATAATAACTTGGCCAGATTGCAGAATGAAATGACTACTTTTTGCCTTGCATAAACTTTTTTAAAAGAAGCTGCATTTCTCCAGATGCTCTTTTGGGATCCCTCGAGTGTCATAATCTAAAAAAGTAATCATTGTAGATTATGCGAAAGTTTGGTTAAAGCTGGAATATTGTCGATTGTTTTCAAAACCTAATGTTTTTGTACCCTTGAAAAAAGTCATTTCTTTCATTGAGGATCATTCAAGCATGACCCTGAAGTTAAGAAGGATGTTTTTGTTCCCATGGGGTCAACAAGCCAGTAGTGTGCTTGATTTATTTCTCTATTGTTCTCCACATTTTTTGCCTTATCGACTTTTAGTGTTTCCGTTAAGGGCTACTCTTGAAGACATGCACATTGTTTCAATTGCTTAAAGCATGCTGCTAAAATCATGGGCATGTTTAAGGCTTATAGTTAGTCTGCCAAGACAAAGTTTTTTCTTTGCAGCAAAGATTTAGGCATGCACTTCTAAAAAATTCTTTAAGTTGTTTTGACACCACATTAGCATATCTATGATGAAAAAAGTTAAACACACTAAAATTTCTTCTTACTTGAACCTTTTACATGTGCCAGGGTGCATTTCCTTTGGAAGAATTCAAAAATTATTAGATTCTCAATATCCCTTTTTTGGATTCACCACGGTGAGAGAAATGAACCCAAATTGGTCTCTTTCACCCCATAGAAACATTAGTGCAAACCCCATATCCTTGCGTAAAGAAATGCACCTCTTGTGAACCCTAAAAACCTAGATTTTGATGATTATTTGGTCTATTGAATCCACTGACAGTATGACTTCTTTAGGTTCAGAATCCAGCAAATCTGCGTTTGGATACAAAAATCTGGATTTCAATTTGCTCATAGAATCACACCCTTTGCTTCTCCATTAAATTATTTGGTATTCAAGTATTAAATGAACATGTTGTTTCACTTGACCCCCTTGTGCCCATTTTCAGAGTTGACCAAGCATCTGACCTTATGTGAGGCTTTCAAATACAGTCAAACCCTGTTAATAGGACACTGAGGGGACCTTAAAAAATGTGCTCATTAACCCTTTAAGCCCCAGTATCCACATACAAATTCTCCAAACTGAGCTCCATACATTTCCTTAAAGAATTAGTTGAGAGAATTTGTTCAAAGATCAAAGTATTTTCTCTTGGGTGATCATTTTATTGATTCTCATAACTTATCTCTTTACAGTGTATGGATAATTGTAAGGAGAAAATTGATCTTGGACACTATTGGGACTTAAAGGGTTAAGTGGGTGTCCTTAGAGTGGTGTTTGAGTGTATTTGAGAGTACCCAAGTTATTCAACTGTAAGTGAAAAGTGACTTTCAAAAATTTAAACCAGATGGTTTCTGGGTGACAGTCCTAGCTTTGACTTCACAGCTCTTGCTTCTCATGCCTGTCTTAGCTATCAATCATTATTACTATTATTATTCATCCATCTCTTCATATTTGAATTGAACATAAAGGAGGCCCTGTCAGGGTAAATCCCGAGAAACGACGTGACCCAAAAAGTAGCGACAAAACGTAAAATGAAATCGCGACAACTTTAGAGACAACCTCCCTCAGCCAAATTGTGACAGTGACAGCCGAGAATAAGCGACAAAGAATGGTGGTTTGGCTAATTTATCAACAGTCTGAATGCCACAAAGAAGAAATTTTTGTCAATTTTCCTTACGCTTCAGAGAGGGTCTCTTGTCAGTGAGCTTCAGTTGACCCTGGCTCCTGTGAATTGCGTTAATTATTGTGAATGGCAATGTATAGGTGTTTGATACATGAAATGTTAACTGAGAAATAGAATGCTAATGGTTTCTTTACAACGCGTCGCTATCCCCCTTTCATAAAATTCCGCAAAGAATTTTCGTTCAATTTCTGACAGCGAGGTGAAGCATTTATAAACACGGACACG
Source organism: Porites divaricata (assembly GCA_038088405.1). Lineage (NCBI taxonomy): Eukaryota > Metazoa > Cnidaria > Anthozoa > Scleractinia > Poritidae > Porites > Porites divaricata. Next base: position 2,343,426 of record JBBMOI010000009.1, read on the forward strand.
TGACATTTTAAGAATTGAGGCGAGCGACATGGGACCCCCGCCCTTCCCCTGACAGGGCCTCATAAAGATTGCCTTCCAACTAAAACAACCATGCAATTGGCTGCTTGTGTTGATATGACAGTGCTCAGTTACCAGGCAAATTTTTTAAGCACATGCTTGAACCAACACCAAAGTTTGTTTACATCTTTTAACTGCATCTTAGTGTGTTTTTTACTTGCTTCATTTGTTGAAAAAAGCTAAAATAGATCTGTCAGAGCTGTTTTGTGACAAGTATTTTAACAAGAATGGAAGTGTTGATGTTGTGCATTTCTCGAGGGAAAGAACCTTTCCTCCAACATCTCTGTTTACCTTTTTCATGATTATCAACCTGATATCATAAGTTAGCAGTCTAAAGTCTTGGCTTACAGCCAAATACCTAAGGTTTAATTAAAATGATATGATATGGTATGGAATGGCCATTTAAATGAGGCCTTCCAGCACCTCTGTTATGGCATTTTTTTCATTTACAAAAATATGCTTGGAAGTTTTGAGGAATATGGATTTTTATCATTGAAGGGGAAAGCATTGAGGCAGTTCTCCCTCCCTAGTCAATGCTTGTACTTGGGGGAAAATTTTGAAGTAGCCCTCAAAGTTCAAAGAGCTCATTAAATCAGGGTTACAATATGGCAAATATTATAATTTTTTTTTTTTGAATGCATAACAATTCCTTACGTGCCCAAGGCAACATGATCAATGCTTATCATGAGGGGTCAAACTCGGGAACATTTTTCCCTTGTGTGGGAAGGCTGGTTGTTCATCTGTTTCAAAAGAAATTTTTAAGGTACTTTTCTTGATGCAGTTCTCGTTTTCATATTACTATGATGCTGATATATCATTTTCTTTTTCTCACAAGTAGGATCCTGTTAGACTCCTTGGTGAAATTTCAAGTTAATTGCCCTTTTAATGAAATTCTCTGTCTCTAAAACTGTTGTTTAATTTGCACCCTTAGAGGGCTACTCCACTCCAGAGTTCCATTGAAGCGGTTGCTGTCACCATATCAGTATCCTACAGCTCCAGTGGGGTCTAGGATTGAATCTGAGAACCAAAGCCTCTCTAGTGATGCTATGACAGAGGATACCCTGTCAGTCACTGACAGTGCCTTGACTGAGTAAGTCAACATTATTTGACATGTACAAGCTAAATGTTTTGCTCAGATTGCACTGGAATACCCTTCTCATCCACTGCACGTTTTTGGGCAGCCACTGAAAGACAGTGTGCAAGACAAGGATAAACATAGAGACTAAAATAATATAATGTAAGGCAAGCAAGAAGAGAGAAATATGGAGAAATATCATTCACAGCACCTAGAAACACTGCCAGGGATATTCTGCTTGAATGTGTTGTGAGGCTGCCTCTGGTAGATTCTAGTCGAAATGCCATTTCTCCCCTAAAGCCATGGGCAGGTGCTCTGTTGAGGAGCTTACTAGTCTCCTTTCCTGAGGGTTGTCCAATACTCTGACAAATTTATGCATGGCATTGTATTGTATTGTCTTCACATTACAATACTGTACAAAAGCATAACAATAAAGAACGGAGCAAAACAATGAGAAATTTAACAAACGCATGCATAAATTTGTCGGAGTATTGGACAAGTATGCCATTCCTCAGGTTCCACTGTTAAAAGTCAGCAGGTGGGTGATTTTTTTGTGCATCCCTTATCTCTTCCCATGATCTGACTGTTGTTGCATTTTGCAGTGACACATCATCCAGATGCAGCGATGGGAGACGAAGGTGTTCTTCAAATCGAAGGACAACTGCAGGTCACCATGGTGGACTGACATTTGCTCCATTTATTCCGGTGAGTCACCCTACATTTAAGTGCAAGAACTCACTTTTGGTGATGTCAAATGTTATATTTATGGATGAGTTTTGAGCAAAGAACAGAGTTTTGGATGTAATATTTTGAAGGTGATGATTACACCCTTGCTGAAGGGACGTTGAAAAGAAAGGTTACTAGCTTAATAAAGGTTGAAATTTTTTTTTTTCTTTGCCCACTGCATTGTATGCCATCCAGCAAGGTGTTTTCTTCCCATGTTACCAATTCCCTGCAAAGGCCACCACATTATGATAGTCGTCTGGGTCTTATGTGATGCATGATAATTACATGCCTACAAAAGAAAGCCTTTTTGCGGGGTAGACAGGCAAGTTACTAATATCACTTCTGTTTTCTCAGCGCACACAGCGTGTTCCAAAGGATGCCAGACATCCATTGGCCAGTAATCCTCCTGAATTTGCAAGAGTCTTGACGGAGAAACTAGAGCAGGTTATACTAGAGCGAGAAATTCTTGAGAGAGAAGCCAGGAACTTGACTGCTCATCGTTCAGAGGTAGGTCAACGTCTCGTAAGAGACCCTGTTAGAGTTCAACAAGGCACATGGCCTTGAAACAGTGACATAAGAGGGCTAGGAAAGCCGGCAAACATCAAAGTTGAAAACAATGGTGCTGTAGTTTATGTTGGAAGCTCCCTGACTGTGCACAATCCTTTGTTTTTTGTTCACAAATTGTGACTGAATAAATTAATGCAATGTTGCTATTAGTCAGTAATTTTAAACTGATTGGAATGCTATTGAACGTTGTGCACGGTCAGGTCCAAAAAAACAACAAAAACCTATAACAAAAGAGTGTAACAGGTTTTGTAACCATTCCACTTCAATAACTATGATGAAATAGAGCCAAACAACATAAAGATGGCTTAAATAGTGGCAGGGGCATGGTCTGCTCCTCAAAACTTGAAATGACCATATTTGAAGTGCAGACTTAAGGACATAGAAACTGAAACACTATGCAGGCATTTCATAAGTCTATAATGTCTGTAATAAAATCAATAATCCTGAAGGGCAGATACAAAATACTGTTTGATTTAGTTTGCAAACAATTTATTAGAGTCTATTATGCTCTAGTCGTCGTTTAACATTTCAAGTTTTTTTTCTGTCTTCTTAGATGCCAAAAAAATCAATTCTTCAACAAGCCATTGATAATAGCAGGAATAATCCACTTAGCACCATGGCAATGTCAGTTGTCCCTGATGCTCCAGTACCTTACAGGGACACTAACCAGAACGGTCATGTAGATAGTGGAGTTAGGAGCTCTGCCCCTAGCACATCTGCAGCAACAGTAGCTAATGACACTCGCAGCAAACCTACACAACCACAGCAAGTGCAAAAAGTTAAAAAACCAGCTCCAGAACGTAAGGAAAAAGTTGTTGATCCAGAACCAAGCATGCCTGTCCCTACCCAGGAAGCTCATGTGTGGGAGGAATGCCAAAGTCAGAAAGATGACCACACTCCATTCCTAACTCACAATCACCAGCGCATCATGAAGTGGATGGAGGAAGGTGAGCAAGCTCAGCAGGGTTCTCCGAGAGAATCAAGGCATCATCGTCATCACTCACCTTCCACAAGAAGTGGCTCAAAGAGTAAGCAGTCAAGTTCCATGAGGCATTCTCAGACGACATCTCGGCATTTGCCCAACCAGCCCATCGCTTCTGACCCTCATATGCCACCTCTTCCTGTGCCGCATGCATCATCTGTTCTGGAGGAAACAAGAAGGAGGTTAATTGAGGCTCAAGAGGGCGAGAAAAGAAGTAAACATCATCAAAAACAACGGTAATCACCAGTTTGTTCTTAAATTTATTAATTTGATTTGAAAGTTGGGATCAGCATTAAAGGAAACCACCTCGCTGTCATGATAGGAAAGTGTGAAAGTAAATTAGTGCAGCTGAAGAATATTGGCTTTTTTCACTTGTAAATTTCTCTTTACGTGTATGCTTCCATTTTGAATATGAGTTTTTGTTCTTTGAACACTACATTTGTTGGTTAAAAATGAATTAGAGGATTCTTTTTTTTTTTCAAATTGTGTGGCTCTGTTAAAGATTTTTTTTCTACCTTCCTAAAATGTTTGAGAATTTTGTTTGTGCTCCAAAAGTCCTCAGACTTTTCGTTATTTTAATCCTTACAATACCCTTCATTGCAGATCAAGTTTCTGACCACACATGAATTTGACATTTTTTTATCAATACTATTTTGGTTTCCCTTAGAGGAATAGAACTTTTCTCTCAACAAGATACAAACAATTTGAATTTTTCAGTTTCAATTGGACATGTCTCTATAAAAGAAAAAGACAAAACTGCAATACCCTTATTGATCTAACCACCCACAGTTAAAACTTTGTAGACAAATCAAATCTCCCAATTGGATAATTTAAAGACTGGAATGGTTGTGATTATCTCATATTGATTGCAGTGGTCCTTATAGAGGTTTTGCAAAATTTTAGTTCTGTGGATTCTCTTTCATATCATTACCTAAAGAAGGCCACTCAGTAGCCAACCATTCACTAGACTAGAAATGTTATTGTTACGTTTGGTGCATTGAACTTCCTGAATGCAGTTGACCCTCTGCTACCAGGCACTTTGTGATATTCTTAGCGATATTCAATCACTACATTTTAAGCCACATGTAAATGGAAACCCTCTTCTTAGTGACATTATTTCAGCCTCAGGGGTGTCTGCTTGTAGGAGAGCTGATTTTATTTTAGCCTGTTGCTGAGATATCTGCCTGTGAGAAAGCTTGATGTGAACATGGTGCAAATTGAGATTTTATTTACTACACGTGTTGATTTAATAATTTCTGTTTTTCCAATCCAGGTGCCACATTTCGGGAGAGGCGGATACCTCAATACACAGAGAAAGAAACGCTGCATCATCATGTTGTTCCACTAAAGACTATTCCAATTATGCACATGTGTCTGGTGCCCCTCCTGAGAGGCATTATAAAGACACACCCCCTGCTATGGGGTCATCTGCTATGTCTTCAGTGTCGCGTACTGATGCAGTGGGCAGAGACAGTGGATCTACAAAAAAGAAGGAGAAAAATGACAAAAATGAAATCATAATCACATACTTTTTATGGGGAGAGCCTATTCCTTATAGAACAACTCTTCCTGGAAGAAGTGTTACACTGAGACAGTTTAAAGATCTGTTGCCTCCAAGAAGAGGAAGCTACAGGTAAGATGTGGTCCATAATTATTGCATATTTAGCAGTTTTTATTAAAACACAATAACTTCATCAGTGTGAGCAGGGCTGTCACTAAGAGCTGGGTATACGATAGACTGCAAAACAGCCCAGCTTAAGAATGCACGTGCAATCTGTCAAAGAAAAGGTCTGGACTGAGGGGTAAAACAGTGAGACTGGGCGCTCTTTGCAGGAAAATATCACACCAGCAATATGGGCTTTCCAAACCGATTTTGAGAAGAAAACCGACTGTTTTGCAGGCTAGGTATATAAAATTGGTGGGCGGGGAATTTCTGGATCAATTTAGATCTCTGGGAAACTGCCCACCTACCCCTCCCCGAGGTCAACACTTACTTCTCACTTAGGGCAAAATGTTGGGTTAGGGGAGGGGTGGGTGGGCAGTTTCCCAGAAACCGAAAGTGATCTTCTATTTTCCTTTTGTTTACTAGTGGTCATGCCCATAGTAGCCAGGGGCAAATCGCTGGCCCCTGGCCCTTATTGGCACCCCTAGTTGATGTGTATTGACCTACAATCTTGGACAAAATAAATGGAAAACCTTGTCCCCCCCGCCCCCCCCCCCAATCAAAGATGGGAAAATGGCGCGTTTTTGCCCTCCGCGCGGCTTCATCCTTGATTAATTTTGGGGGGGATGGGGTTTTTCTGTTCCGTTTTATTTTGTCCAAGATTGTAGCATATGGTTAACATGGCTGGATATTGACTGAGGGGCAGAGAGCAGAGACATCTAGCCATACTAGCTAAACAACATCGTGCCCATGCAGTTAGCTAATCAAAGTGATAGATTTTCTTCGTCTTGCTTATACAAACGACATCAAAACAGCTTGTACAAGTAGCTTTGAGCTTGGTTATAATGTACTGCCAAGTTAAACTAATTTTCCTGTCACAGGGTGTAAGCATTTTCTTTATTTATTCATTTTTATTTTGGAATAGCTTCGAGAAAAGTGAGCGTGAGGCTCCATGTTGTTCTTGGTTCAGCTTTTTATTTCTTTCATTTTTGTGTTTGATTTTGTACGATAATCATTAAAGCAGAAACAAAGAATTCAACCAAAGATAAAATTGAACCTTAACATGAGCATCTAATCCCGAAATTGTATCAATAACAAAACCAAAAAGTACGTCATGACGGTTTTCACAACTTTATGAGGAAAAGGCTCAAAATTCTTTCTTTTTTGTTTTACAGATTCTATTTCAAGCGATCAACAGATGACAGAGACTGTGAAGGGCCGGCAGTTTACGAAGTAGTAAAGGATGACAATGCTGTTCTACCTACTTTCGACGGCAAAGTTGTCGGGAAAATTGAGAGAGTTGACTCTTGAGTTCCCAGAAATTCTTACAGTTTTTAAAGAGAAATTGTACTTTTAATACTGAATGTTTTATATTCAGAAATGATTTTTAAATATTATAAAGAATACAGGGTCTGAAATCCCCCCACGGAGGGCCAGAGAATTGGCGTTACGTTTGTACATAAACTTATAATATATTTGTAAATGATATGTTAATGCTGTATAATTTTATTGTTACCGAGATTAAAATATTATTTTCAATAGAAATCAGCTCTTGTTACCGTCTTTACCAACAACATAACTACTGTCAAATCTCTCTAAGACGTGTCCGTCTTTGAGAGAGTAAAATAAAGGGAGTAAACGAAGGCAGGGACCAACTCTAGGTGTCTGTTTTGCCGAGGAGTCCGTCTTGTAGAGATGACCGTTAAGAGAGAGTCCACTGTATCCCTACAGCTGCAATCAGCCTTTTCCAGGCGTTCAAATACCGTAAATCCTCTATTAAGCCCCTCGGGGGTCATATTTATTCAAGCTCATTTGCGGAGGGGCTTAATAGAGACGAGAGGCTTGTTTTAGAAAAGACGATGGTATCAGTTCTCCATAAAGAATTAGAATACAAAATAGAAAAGCTCAAGTACAAGAAGGTTGGAGGTCATGTAGTCTCCCACACAGGCGTTTTTAGGGGAGCTCGTCTCTCATACCTCCCCACAAACGCCTGCTCAACCGAAGATAACATTCCTTTCCCAAGCTTAGCCAATTACATTCTACTTTGAGGGGAGGGATGTAAAACGAGCTCCCCTAAAAACGCCTGCGTGGGAGGCCAGGGGTCATGCATCCGAGGATCGGAATCAAATCTGAACTTCCAGTTGGTAATATAAATAGACCATCCTGTATCAGCCCACACGAAGCTTTTCAGTCGTGATTGATTGATAAAGTCTATCTTTAATTAGTGAAGAATAATAAGGGGAGGGGGGTGCTTAATAGAGGATTTACGATAGTGGGGACGGCGGAAAGAGCAGGAAAAAAAAGCAAGGGGTGGGGGTAGGGAGAGAGGGTGAGGGAACGCCTGTTAAACTTGGCTCCTCGCCCCCTCTTCCTCTCTTCCGCTCTTTTCCTCCTCTGCATTACACCTCTCTCTCCACCGTCTGAACGCCTATAACCAGGTGATCTGTGACGTCATTGCGGGGGCCTGGGGAAAGAAATTTTAATGCCGTATCCCATAAACCAAAGCCGACGGAAACAGATTGAATTGAATTGAATTGGTGCGCGCGTTGGTTTATGGGATACGGCATTAAAATTTCTTTCCCCAGGCCCCCGCAATGACGTCACAGATCACCTGGAAAAGGCTAAGCTGCAATAGAGTTCGGGTGTTGGGAAACTACAATAAGGCGATAGAAATCCAGCTGACTCTTTCCCCTCCCACTTCTCGCTACAAACAATGATTATTGAGTGCTCTGTTTACCGTTGTAACACCCAGACCTGATAACTGTTTGCTTTTGAAATAACTTATTTGGACAGGAGCCCATAACCTGTTTGGAGATCATTTCAGGGCTGGAAAGGTTTATAATTGCCCATCGCTGCTCAGACGTCAGGGCTGGTTAATGTCCATTTGACAGAGAATCAGTGACTTTTCGCATAGCTAACAAAAAATCCATGGACGTGTTACCCCCGAGCCTAGATTCTCAGACAGTTCGAGGTAGAGGTAAAAGTTGGAAGTGAGCGCACTTTCCCTTATCCTCGAAGCGTAATACAGTGAAACCTCTATCAAGCGGACACCTTTGAAACCTTCCCAAGTGTCTGTTTAATAGAGGTTGTCCGCTTAACAGGGGTTTGTAAAAATTGCGCAATGTTTGTTAACGATTAACATTCAACGGTTACTCTGTACTGTAAGAAAGTTCCATGTTGTTAAGGAAGCTATCCAGAGTTCAAGTTCATTGCCTTTCATTACCAACCAGATAGCGGTGTAATCTACAGTTTATTGACAGCTAAATATATTGATTTATCTTTATTTTAATGAAATCGATTAAAGTACGTATCCCAAGGACGTAATCCAATACTACCATTGTCAGTTCAGTCCGGTGTCCACTTAATAGAGATTTTTAACAATAGAAATTAGCCAAATACAACTTATTTTAGTGTCCGCGTCCCCTTAATAGAGATGTCCGCTGAATAGGGGTTCGTTATAAAGGGAAATATAAGACGTTAATTTCGGGACCTGACTTAGTGTCCGCTTAATAGAGGGTGTCCGCTTAATTGTGGGTCCACTTAATAGAGGTTTCACTGTAACTATTTGGCTCCCCTAAGCCCAGAAAATAATACAACAGTTCAAACCGGCACCTCACCATCTAGTCTGCTACACAGCCGTTTTTAGTGTCGTCACGCAACGCTCCTCCCCACAAAGGAGCGTTGCGTGACGACACTAAAAACGGACTGTGTAGCAGAGAGTAGTGTAGGCGGCTGCGGGGGTGATCCACCTTATATTGGCACTCGAAAATGGGAAACTTCACCAGCTTAATATTTTATTTACACCAGCTTTATATTTTATATACACCTAATGAAAACGTTTTGGCGCTCTGAGGAGACCAAAAAAAGTGCATCTGGATGCAATAAAGCCTACAATATTTTAAGTCAAGCCAAAAGTAGTGTTAATCAAACATCGCACAATTCACCGTAGCCTGTGTACAGACCCCCCCCCCCTCCCCCCCCCCCCCAGGAAAAATCATAGATTACAGGCTAAATTCAGTACCAAAGTTGTAAGGATTGCAAGATAGTACTCAGCACTTGCAGTGACAACTATGTCAGGGAAAGAGTGGGAAAATTTCTTGTACGCCGGAAAGAATTCTTCCACTAAGGCGCATTGAATGTTTGGGAAGTGTTTCTGCTATTTTGAAATTACTAGGGCTTCAGTATTATTTTTTCAAAAATTTTAGGTGCAATCTAACGTTTTACGAAAGTGAAAATTTTTCTGATTCCTCTCTCCATTATATTCTTAGAATCCGAAAATCTCTTTTTGCTAAGAAAAATAGTCTAACCTGGGTAGTAAAATATGAAAAATGATACTTCATAAAATCGTAGGGAATTTACTAGATAAGCTTCAAAAATTGTATATGAATGGAACGTTCATTTAGAAATTTGTAGCCTTCCTCAAGCAAAAGAAAATTCTAGGCAATATTTGCGGCTTCTCCTAACAAATAATTTACAGAAAACAGTCCTTGGGTGCCCCTTACTAATAATACGGTATTTCTAAAAATACATTGTCTAACATAACGTGACGTCGGAAAAATTTTACGGAAAACTACCACTAATCATCTCGGTGGGTATTAATCGATCTTAATCGTTAAGGAACTTTTATTTTTCAAAACGTAGGTACAGAAAAAGCAGCTAAGATTTAGGTGTGTGCTAACCCGAATGCCAGAGAATTCTCATACGTGGTTTTCGATTTCGGTAAAGTCTTCATGACGAGCCGCGCCGTGGCTTCGGCCTTCGGCCTAAGATGTGTCGCCCCTGGCCGATAGGAGCGTGCTATTCTGAAAATGAAATAGCTGTGAATAGGCTATTTAGAGTCTCTTCTTGTCTTTTAAATATAAATTGAAGAAGATACAAATTTAAGAGAATAGAATGAAAATATTTCTCAGGTTAAGTAAAAATTATCGAAAGGAAACTTCATTTTCGTGCCATTTCGCGCTGACTTTGAGGGAAACCGCCGAGAAGAGACTGGCGCCTAGCAAGAACAGCTGACTCACAATGAATCACGGTATAGTAAAAATAAATCCAAAAATGGCGGCTTGCAAGAGTGTTGTTGTACTTTGTCCAAATGCACGTCGCCAAACCATAAAAGTAAACCCTACAACCACTGTCCTTCAGGTATTTTACTGCTTACATGTGTTTTTCTAGATGTATTTTAAATAGACGGGTAAATATCGTGATTCAACTACAGAGCAAAGAACATTGGCGAGTTTCAGAAAACCCTCTAAATGTTCGCTATGTGAAACCTTTAAACCAACAGAAGTCTTGGTAAGTTTTCTTCACAGCCAAAATTTATGTTGCATTCCATTTTCGAATCTATTCATAGTGTCTATATGTGTAAAACTGTATGAGATTGCTGCTTGCATAATAAGCTTATAAAGTACAATCATAAAGGGCTGTGCGAAAATGCTACTTAAATTAAAGCCTCGCGTGGTATTTCTGTTTGTTTGAAAACTGGCGTATTTTGCTCATTTTAGGTGCTTGAAGAAGTGTGTAGGAAACAAGGCCTTTCGTCGGAACAGTATGCTTTGAAGTTAGTGAACATTTAGTAATATTATTGGTTAAAATCTAATTGAATTATTTATAACTCAGTACAGACAGTACAGTCTAAATAGGACCACTTTTATTCATTTCATTTTATTTGCAAATTCAGTAGTACATTATTGTAAACATATTTTACCTCTGTTTAATGAGAGCTGATTGAGGTGCGTAGTCCCACCTAGATTCGCTTAATGATGATTATTAGCTTAACAATGTTTATTTGAGAAAGATCTCTAGATATTGCAGTGCACTGACTGCCGAAACAAAATTTATTCTTATTTTGGAGTATGGTCATTCAGTAGAATTAATCATCTGCTTTTTAGAAACTGAAACAATTTCTTGTATATATAGTTCTTTGATGAGAACATTATAGAAAGAGAAAGATATGTGTGTTGTGTGTGTGTGTGGTAGTTTTGGTAACTTGCCACCTTGCTACCAGGCTACCAGGCTACCAGTTTGAATCAGTTGGTAATTTGTGACTGAATGCGACCAATCTGATAATTTTTAATTCCTGTTTCTCACCAGAAACCAAAGAAAAATTCTTGATGATACGTTACCTATCAGATATTCTGGTTTGTCCAACAATGCTCATTTGGAGTTAGTTACCAGCCAGAAATCTAAAAAAGGTAAGAAAAATAGTAAATAAATATTATTGTCAGTATCATGTTATATGCGTGTTCTACAATTTAAACCAATAATAATTGAAACAGTTACTTCTTTCCCCCATTTTGTGATGAAAGCAGCTTATTTGCAAATCAGGTTGAAAAGAAATTTGAAATGCATTTCTGGTAATTCATTGAGTGCATTGGGGACCTAGAAAAAGGATATTGGCACTGCTTTGTACAATAATTATTGTAGATTATTTTTTAACAACAAAGATGATTTTTATTTGAAGGAAGATCATCACAGTTATATATGCAACTTATGAGTATATAAATGCGTATATTATTGGTTATCGAGTCATTTTATGTGTAGTGCATATCAAAAAGTTTAATATTCTTACCAGTACAGTCCACCTCTACTGTGGGGTTACAGCTAGAGTCAGGAGAAAGGCTTGTGAAGGAGTTTCCCTCATCATCATCTCTGTGGGATGTTCTATCTTACTGGGATTCTAATCAGGACAGGTTAGAACTCATTCCGTAGTCATTGTTGTTATTATTATTGGTCATTATTATTATTATTATTATTACAGTTAAACCTCCTATTATGCAGCCACTAATTAAAGTCCCAAAATAACTCCTGGAAAGAACGGGAAATTAAACCTCTATTAAGTGACTGCGGCCCCTTTTTGTCCATCCTAACAAGAGTTCTCCTATCGTTGTCACCTCTATTAAGTGGCCATTAAGCGCTTGATACACTCAGTTTGGCTTTATTTCAAGAATATGATGAAGGAAGTACAGTCTGATAGAAGGTGACAACCAATTTTGGACCAGTAATGCTGCTTCTGTCTTGTGTTTGTTTCAAAATAAAGTGATGTTTCTGCTAAAGATTATGCTCGTTTTAAGCTAATTTATGACAAACCTCTATTGAGCGGCCAACCTCCATTAAGCAGCCACTTGCCAGTACCCTGAGGGTGGCCACTTAATGATGGTTCAATTGTATTATTATTGCCCGTTATTTTACTGAGTAAAACAGTGGTTTTATATACCCTCTATCAAGTAAATGACCTCAGACAGAAAGCAACTTGCTCTGTTAGCTGTACAAAGCAGTACTGATTTCTGCAACTCTGGAACTTACAGTTTAATCCCGAGTCTTTCATCATCATCATTATCATCATCATTTCTTCTATTTATTTTATTATTATAATTATAATTGTATTCACTGTAGAGTTCACTCCTACTACAGACTCAAACAAGGCTGTATGGGAAAGCAGTTGCTTTAACATTTATTTTTTTTGTTTTGTTCTAGTCCTCACCAAGGAAAGATTATAAATCCTGCTCCTGAGGAGAATAAAAATCCAGTCTGTGTTTATATGACTCAAGAGGTATGATGAGTTTTTAATACTCTAGTATCTTGAACAGGTTCTCATGCTCTAAAATGCTCCACCTACCTCCCCCCCCCCCCCCATCCCCCTTCCCTCTCCCCTATCCCTTTACGTGGAAAATTCACACTAATATACCAAATCAGAGCTCAAAAAAATCTTGAATTTAAGCTTGTCCTCTGGGAAAGCAGCTTTCACATTTTGCTTGCCCGGGCCACTACTTGCTCATCTTAATTAGTGATTTTGTCAGAGGATGATTTGCCTGGGCAGATAAACTTTAAATGTTACTTGCCCAGCAAGAAAATCTTCATGTCCCAGACTACCAGATGATACTTTTTTTGAGACTGGAAATAAGATTTGGATATTGTTTCAAAACAATTGCTTATATTTAATAAATTATTTAAGAAAAATGGTTGTTATGTTGATTGTTAATGTCAGTCAGGATCAGGAGAAAGCTGGCAGGTATATGCTGTTTTCTTCCAGTACCTTGGTGAGTGTCCTTGTAATTTATTTTACACAGATCAAGGGGGGGAGCTCTCTGCAAAATACAACCTTACACTCCTTAGGCCTGGATGGAAAAAGAGTTGTTATAAGGTACTTAACATAATTATGATTTTCTAGTGCTGTTCTTAACTTACCCAATGGATGGAAGGTTGTTTTTCAAACTGATCTGACTGACAAAGTGAACTTATTGCAATTTATTACCATTACACTATGAATTAATAAAGCAAGTATTTAATTAACTAATGGTGTAATCAATTAAAAAGCAATATTAAAAAATTAATATTAGTTTTTGTCAGGCTAGTTAAAATGATTCTCAGTCTAGACATGCTCCAACGAATGGAGCAGCTAAAGGGCAATTTGTAAAATTTCTTTTCCTAGCACCCTGGGTTTTCCACACAGCTCATGCTGAGTAGCAGGGAATTTATAGGTTCAGGGTTGGGCTCCCCACAATATTAACTTTTTAGAGCACTGTCTTGCACTTAATTTCCCCATCTCCCAAGAATCTTAATCCAGTTTGGACTTCCTAGCATCATTTTCAACAATTCAATCAACAATAATACTTGGTAGGGCCTTTTTGATTATTATTTACTGCATTATTTTTTAGGCTAATCTACAGGCAGTTTGAAGAAACAGCTGAAGCAACAGAAATTCTAGAAGCAAGAGAGTTGAAAGGTTTTGGATAAAGAATTTACTTTTTTTGTTTTCTGTTAGATTCTTCATTGGCATGTGTTTATATTCTTTAATTTTAGTGTCCTAGAGAACATTTTTCTATCACTGCAGCTAACATCTTGAACCATACTGATTTGGTTATAAAATCTTTTTCCTAGAAAGGAAAGGACCAACCTCTACAAATCCAGTACCCGTGACTGATGAACAAGGTAAAGAGAAAAAGACAGGAGAAAATCAGGCTGTGAACAAAACTGTTGTTACAACAGCAACATCTACTTCACAAAGCTCAAATCAAAGAACACTTAGAGAAGTACAGAGAGATGTTAAAGCAGATAATTCCTCAAAGATGCCGTCTAGAGATATACTTACACAAGGTGAAGTAAAATTAATGTCATACTGCCCCAGATAAATGTTTCATATTCATTTTTTGCTCTCTTAAAATTCACCCTTTTTTGGGTCACCAAAGGAATGCTGTTAGTTGTTTTAATTTAACACCAAAAAAAGGAAGGTTTATCTTTCTGTCATAATTATCATGAAACAAAGAAAGACCTCCCTTATTTTGGTTAAAACTGTACTAATTTGGTCTTCATTTTTCTCACACTCCAAATGCTTCTGAGAGAGTGGAAAAAAGTCAGTCAAATGATAGTTACTGCTATTCAGCTTCTGAATGTGTAGAGATCCCTCTTCACTTTTTGCCACCAAGACATTTTTGGCTGTCTTTTAGGCTCCCTGTTACCCAGTAAAACTTGATTTGCTGTTCCTTAAGATGAGTCTCTTAGGTCGTGACCCATCCTTCCTAAAAAATCACTGTTGACTGGTTTGGTATATAATGATGAGAATTTCATATTCGTGAAGCAGACAACCTATTTCTAGGTCAAGTTAAACTGTCATCTAGGACATTTGCTAAAATTACATAATAATTGGAGGATGCAGTGTTCTTAACCCTGTTAAGTTTCATGCAGATTATTTGTTTCAGGCATTTGCTGGGCCCCACTAGCATTAAAAACTGTTATTATTCATTCAAATTATTTCCCCGATTCTGATTTGCTAAAAGCACACGTTTAACCATAACCAGTTACTGATGACCAAGTTTGGAAGAAGTTTGTGTTTAGCGAGGAAGTGACGTCAAAAATGCAGCGTTTTTGCAGGGTTAATGCACCATTAACCGAGAAGACCTGGGGATAAGGTTGAGTTGTTTTGGTTGTGAACTTGAAAAATGGTGGACGTTTCACTTGTTTCAAGAGTAAGAACTAGGCAAAAAAATAGCGAAAACTATGGCAGGAACAGCAAGAAGACAACTCGAAGGGCGACATCTGCTATTTGGAGAATATTTGTGGAGCTGAACTACCCTAAACGTGCACTATCAAAGATTAACTTAACATCGATGGATCGATGGAGGTAAGCTTGTTTTAGCTTGTTTTTTGAATGAATAATAAAACAATTATTGAATTTGGCTTTCGTATCATATGAAGAATTATGGCGATCTCGGAGGGTGTTATCCGCCTCGGCCTACAGCCTCGACGGATAACACTCTCCTCGATCACCATAATTCTTCATAAGATACTCAGCCTCATTCATTAATTGTCAACTATTAATAAATACTGGTGAGTGTATATGACAGAATATAATTTATTATTATTTTTATTATTATCTTCCAACAGAAGGTGCAAAGGAACCCAAGAGAGCAAGAAGAAGCTCACCCAAATCTCCTTTTGTAGATTTCAAGGTATGCAATTTATTGTAGATGAAAAATATTAATAAAAATTATTGCATACATGTTTTATGTTCAATATTAGGGCACTGTAGTACAGGCCATGGGGGTTACAGCATGCATGCACTTATAATGCATGCAACATGGCAGATTTACACACAAAAACAACATGCACATTTTACAAGAGCTTAATTTGCATGCTCCTTACAACGTGATTAAAAAAATGTGTCTATTCTGACGAAGGGTGATTTATTTTCTTATTTATGCATGCAAACAAGGTCAGTACTTTTTCTTTGTTTCTTCACAGCAGATTGAACACAATGTGTCTTGCTAAGTTTCTTCACACTAATTTTTACGCCTTTAACTCTTCATTCCCAAATATATGTATCTTTTTGCCACTCTTTATGCACTTCTTATGCCTCTGATGAGTATAATTCCCCAGGGGGGTACTCCAGATTTCAAGAAATGCCGATAATCAAAGGATTTTTGGGGTGATTCTAAGATATTTTTGGGTATTCAAAACAATCTCAAGATTCATGGTAGTGCCCGCATATGATAACTTTAGATGGTATTATGAAGAAACAAACACAAACATTCAGTTTCTAATGTTTTTATTTTTCATGTCATATCATTAAATTTTAATGCCTTCTGAAAATTTTTAAGGGTCAGAAATTTGGCATGGGATTTTTGGGGGGGTTAATTTTTGGCCAAGGGATTTTTTTGAGTTTTTTAGAAGCCCTAGGGATGTTTTAGAGTTTTGATTTTTGCCCCATTTGATCATCCCTGTCACTTAAAATCTGGAGTACCCCACCCCCACCCCACCCCCTTCTTGCCAAATAATTCACACTTCAAAAATCAATAAGTGTTATCCTTGGTGACTATATTGTTGATTCGCCTGACCTTTACGCTGAGTTAACCAGTGATTTTATAAGAAATCAAATGATGGTTTGCACTGTTTTGGCTTAAGTCATCTTCTTTGCTTCTATTGACTGTTAGTTCCCCGAGGAGACTGCAGGAATGGACTTGATCCAGAGAGAAAAGTGAGTGGATCATTATTGTTAGCTTATTTCATCAATTCCAAAATTATCTCAAAGAAATGAAAAACTCAGCCTACAAGATAAGCCTCACAAAACTACAATTAGGGGGCCCAAATACTAAGAATACAAACTGGGAAGTATGAAAACTGTGGCATAGCTGTACCTCTAGAAGACAAAACATGCTTGGTTTGCAAACAAAACCAGATCGAAGATGAACAACACTTCTTGATGTTTTGCGATGGGTACAGTTTACCGCAACAAAAGCTATTTACTTGTAATTCATTAAAGGTTGAATCTTAATGCGCATGTCAAAATAAAGTATTTATTGGCAGCAGACAATAACAATACTTGGAACATTATGGCCAAATATATTAATCTTATGTTCAAAAAGAGAAAAGAATTACTGAAGATTTAACTTGATAGAAAACCTTTGATTATTTTATTCAGCGTGGATCATTAGTTTAACATTATTGTTACTTAAAATGTAAAAGACCTTTATTGTAAACAGACCAATACCTCCTTATGGAGAGTAAGGCACAATAATGATTTTCTGTTACTATCACTGGTTACACTGTAAGTACTACTAAATTATTATTGTTTGGTCTTACTTTAAAAATCTTTTTCATTAAAACAAAGTCTATTGTACCAATCTCTTATAATCTTTCTTTGAAAAATCACCCTCATTCACACCTACACTTTTATATACAGTTGAACCTCCGCGTGCAACCACGTCTCAAAGTCAAAGCCTCTCATAAGTGAAAATCCAAATTATTTGGATGTCCATTTGTGGGAGGTTTTGACCATGAGTAAATATTTACATTATTGTATTATATAGACACGAGTGTTTTACTGGAAAATATACCACTCGTAAAATTCATAAAAGCTAAATCCGGGACCTGAGTGGTTTATTTTCCATAATCTCACCCGTGAGTTTATCGATGACGTAATTTTGTTAATTTCCATCTATTATTTTATCGGTCTTTTTGTCTATATAATAAAAAGAACATTACACAGCGGCTTGAAGATATGAATTTTATCTTTGAGTGGCAAAACAATATTATACGAATAAGCGCAGCGAGTGTGTAAAATATTGTTTTTGCCACGAGAAAATAAAATTCACATCATTGCGCCACCAACTAAGATCCTCTATGTATACTATTTTCAACATTACCTGTACTGACATAATATTTCTAGAAGAGAGAATAGATTATTCTCTCTTGATTTCTAACAATACTTACTTAAGTACTGACATGTCTGAAATGTGCACTCACAGAAAACATTTTTCACTCAGTGTCTATCCCGACTCTCTCTTCCTTTTGTCAGGGCTGACTCCTCACGCAAAGAGTTTTTAGCTTCAACATGTGACAGGCAGCCTGTTGTCTTCAGTGAAGAAGACCCAGCCTCGCCTAAACCTGTTGAAGGTATGTGTCAGCTTTATCCCTCTCCACTTGTATGGGTTTCAAAGGCAAAACGTCTTGAAATTCTCAAACTTCATATTGTAAAATACTGGAAAACAATTGCTATCACGTGAAGTTACCGCAAAAAAGCTTTCATTTGAATTTTTACGTCACAGGGGTTTTTTTTTTCTCAATCTCAAACAACCACCATTGGGGTGTGTCAACAGTGAACAGGAGCCGTGTGCGACTTTATTTGCCTTTGGACACAAAAGAAGTAACAGTAAATATAATGATTACGCGGAGACTTTGAACAACTCAAAGTACAACAAAAAGCAACTAATGATATTAAAGCCTTGTCTAATGCACGATATCATCACTAACAATTCGCCACCAATTCTCTTAAATTTCTCTTCAAAAAACCTCAACAGTTCATTCATACAATACATGATCATCTGGTTCTGGTAACTTTCACGTTAAAAGCTCAAAGCTGGAAATACACAAAAACTCCTTCTCTCGTTTGGGCGTAAAACTTTGGAATAAGATTCCTTTTCATATAAGAGATCTTCCTAAAAAGTAAATTACGGAAGCACTTCATGGATTGCTTTCCGATATCCTAAAAGGAGAAAATGACTGAATATTGAGACGTCATTGATAATTGAAAAAGTTGTATTAACAGTTAAATGATTTCTGTATAAAATTGTATGCTTTCCGCTCTCCGTCAATTCATTTTTTGGTTTTTCCTTAGATGCAATGGTAATTAAAATAAAACTATGATAGAAATAAGAATTATTGTAACTTAAAATATTTCCTGCCTTTCCTTTCATTTTATTTTTCTTTTAACTGAGCCACCTAGATTATAGCAATTACTATTTTGCGGGCCAGTCTATTGTAATACTATTGTTAATAAATAAAGTTGAAGTTGAAGCCTACAAACCAATCTGAACCATGCTCGAACTACGATGACAAAATGTACGCGCCAATTCTTATAGTAGCTTGTATTGAAACACTTATATAAAAAACTGATAGCCCTTAGTTGTTGGGTATTTAATTTTAAGAGGGTAGGGACTGTTGTATGACGCGACCGAATACTAATGAAAGTAACGTAATAAAATGCATATCCCAGCTTTCTGCTATTGAAGTATTGTTGTTACAGCATACCATGAAACACCCATCATGATGATAATACCCGTCAAATGTTACGTTTTGAAGGATATTCTTCTCGCACCCCGCTACTACAAAGTCTCAAACTGCGGTCATTTCGCACGAAAGTTGATTGGTGCGAAGGTGTTTGCTAGGACTTACGTCGATTCGCCGCCAGATTTACATACAGCACTCTACAACAAGGTGAATCTACTTCTCCGAGATGTTATTTTAGTTCATCTTGGATTCCACATGTGCAGTCACTGTCTTTCAATGCTTATTCCTTTTTCTCAGGCTTAAAGAACAACAAATACACATCGTGCTAATCGACTTAGTCTAGGCGAATTGCCATCAGGCGAAACGACCCGATACCCGCTAATTCGCGGCCCCGATAGTTTGGGATGAGTTTTGCCTCGGTGTCTGGATATTTGCTCCCTAGCATTTACATGATCCTTATCATTCCGGGGAGAAAGTGCAACCCGGGTTAGCATTCATTCTTGTTCTCATGTGAACCCAGCCCTAGACAAAGAATTTATATCTCTCCATTGGGTACTGGCGACATATTGCTTTGAAACGTGGACTGGCATCCCTCCCAAGAGAGAGTTGTCTCACTTTTAGGTGCTTCGTGTTAAACAGGGGAGGGGGGAATCTCCGGCTGTGCTGTCTTAGCTGCAAGGCTTCTTTTCCTTCTGTTTAACTTGGCAGGTGAGGTTCCTGATTCGTTCTTTGAAGTTTCAGTTGATGACATCCGTGTAATGCTAAGAGATTTGAAGAATGAAAGGTACTAATAATGTGCTGTTTTATCAAACACTATTTTTTCCATCACGGGTAGTCCAGTTAATTGATCCCAGCTCTTCAATAGGTGACTGTTTCCCATGGATTAATAGAATCCGCCTTGAGCCATCCTAATTTAGCCATCCTTGTAATAATGTATGATTGATTGACTCACCTGGATTTAATACCACTTCAGCGAAGTCGAGGTTTGGGTGGATGATTTCATACAAATAACTGTATTCTGTCAACCCAAGCGTCGTGTTGGTACCATTGTCATAATGAGAAATGCAGGAAAGATCAGCCACCTGCAGGCCAAACCATAATCAAAAGTTTGAGGTTGTAGGACTGAGAAAGGTGCATGAACTACATGGGGAACAAGATAAGCACCCCTAGGGTCCCAACCTTATCCTCACGGCTTTTCCCTTTAAAAAAAGGGAGGGTCCCCTCTCTCCCCTCCCTGGGAACAAGGTTGCCCTGATAAGTACCCAGGTATCTCCTTGACCTTTTGTTCGCATGCGTGGTCGTGACACGTAGTTGTCAGTGCAACTCTGTGGTAACAATATTACTGATTGGAGGATTAAACTGTACTGTACTGTACTGTGCTGTACAAAGCTATTTGACCCGTCCCCTGGGTTCTGCGGGCGTTTCTCACCCGTGAACTAGGAATTGTCCTTGGAGCAATCCCAAGCCTCGCGGACCTGTCGTACTCATGCAAAGGGGATACCTGCACATATCTGTAGAATATTAATACCTCTTTTATTATTGTTCTCGCGTGGATAATAGAAATCAAGCAGGCAGTGCCCCTCTTATGACAAGAGCCATGCGTGAAACGCGAGAAGAAGCAGAAATGTATAAATATGACAAGGTATATTACTTTAAAACTCAAGGAAATTGTAACCTGTGATTTTCTAACACCTAGCTTGTGTAGCATGCGGAATTAGTGGGCGAGTGCTGTTGTGTTTTTGGCGGCGGCGCCACAAGAAGATTGGTAGCATGTCAAACTGAGAGTACCCCGCGCATAACGATCCAGCTAGCTATGTAGGATAGAGCGATTTTCGTATGACCTTGAAAAAAGGTTTCGGTAAGCGTTCGTTATTTGTTTCATGAGCCAATGGATGAAAAGATCAAAACATCGCCTCTTCGTTTTCCCGCCAAAGAAACCCTAATATGGAGAAGGCATTGTTCGATTGGCCAATCGTGTTGTAGTATGACGTCAAAGCGAAGTATCGGTTGATTTCTAGAAAGTTCTCAGGCATGAAGTTTTTTCACCCGAGCGTTCGCTTAACCAATGAAAAGCCAGGCGCGTTTGTCTGTCTGTTCGATAAACCAATCAAATCGCTCTATTTCAGTTCGTTTGTCGTTTCTGTTTTGTTCACGCGCTTTCATTTCAAGGTCATACGAAAATCGCTCTATCGTACACCTACAACACAATCATAAGCACCACAATGAGGCGCAGAAGGCACAGCAACTGGATGGTGTCTGATTCTGATGAAGTATTTTATTCATACAGTAAGTCCTGTATTTTTCTTTGCAGGTGGTTGTGCGAGTTAAGTTTCCTGACAGACTGATTTTACAAGCGTTTTTTAGACCAATGGAAACAGGTAAATGTTTGGTGGTAATTTATTGAGAAACGGGAGAGAGAAATTGACCTTAATGTTAAGCGATCGAGATATGACGGTTCTACCCCTCCCCACCCCCTCTTATTTTTTGCGACATCTTACTCGCTCTTTTCAATTGGTCATGTTTAGATTTCGAGTGAGACTGAGTTGGGATTGTGTCAATTCTGGATCATGACTGCAACGCAACACCAACCCTGGCCAATACTGTGTGAACAAGAGCTAATAAC
Source organism: Porites divaricata (assembly GCA_038088405.1). Classification (NCBI taxonomy): domain Eukaryota; kingdom Metazoa; phylum Cnidaria; class Anthozoa; order Scleractinia; family Poritidae; genus Porites; species Porites divaricata. The sequence continues at coordinate 2,365,117 of JBBMOI010000009.1, forward strand.
TCTTACCTAGGTCTCACTCTAACTTGTGTCTGGATGAACTGAATGCGTGGCAGTTTACCTCCCAGTCATAGACACTGGCTCATTAGTTTAGAAGTCAAATACTTGCTCTGACTTTACATTGACTAAAGTGCCGAAATTTGTTGTCGCTAATGATCATTTGTTCTTCAGTTTCAGCTGTCACAGAACTTGTCAAATCTCACTTACAAGATCCAAATGTAAAGTTTTATTTGTGTAAGTTTAGCCATTTGATTTTCTTTTGTATGGTGTTTGTATTTTAAACCATACATTACGTGTTGCTGATTTACTTTGAACTGCTTTCTTTCCCACAGACATCACACCACCGAAAAAAATGCTTGACAAGCCCAATGCAACTTTGTTTGAGGTGAGTGATTAGCCAGTTGACCTCTACTGCTGTGTAGACCGCATTTTCTCTAAAAATCCATACAAGTCATGTGCCTCCAGTCCTTACCAGAGTTTTCAGTACTATGGCTTTGTGCCGGGGTGACTCTGTAACCAAACGAAGCAGCGATAGGGAAGGTCATATTGATGCCTTGTCCTTTTTCAATGATTTCCTCGCTCAGATATCCTGATATAACTTAAATGAAAAAAAGCACTTTATTTGAGTGTCAATGTATTTAGCACGAAAGCACTAATTGGGGACACTATGTTTTACGTCTCCTACTGGAGACGGGACCGCCATTTTACGTGGTCATCCGAGCCACGCGAGGGTGTAGCCATTTGCAGGGCAAAGGCAGTACCTTCATTTCTCAGTTATTTTAAGACCCTGAGTGTTGGTCCGGTCTCGGGAATTGAACCCGCGACCTCCTGCTCTGCAGTCAAGCGCTCTATCAACTGAGTTAGTTCTGCCGCGGTTGAAAGAAATATTTTCATTTTCATTTCACACTTTTTCTTTTTAGAACAAATTATATCCGGCTTCGGTTATTCACTTCGGATGTCAAGAAAAACGGGGTAAGAAGGTTAGGTTTGGTGTTCTGTATGTAGTGCAGTAGAACCTCTATTCAAGGGACACCCCTGGGACCGAGGAAAGTGTCCCCTGATCGGAGGTGTGGTTGGGGCGGTGTTTCTTTATAGGGACTGTAAGATCCGTGGATGAGACGGCGGCGAAAACGTCGCCATAAAAATTTAACTTGCGCTCTTTGAGTCTTTATCGCGACTATTCCTACCCACTTACTTTGCCAAATGTAGGTGAACCCCCCTAGGAGTTGAATCCCAAAGAACCATGTCCAAGTTCAGAAGAGAAATAAAATTTCGTCGTCGCTTGTTTACGTCCTCCATAAAACGTTAAATTGGGCATTCTCACGCCGCAGTCGTGCAAAAACGGCAACGAAATGTACAAAAAAGCGTGATACACGTGCAAAGTTGTTGTTTTGCTTGTTATTCTTATTGCTGTTTTTGACATTCTTGTTGCCGTCGCGTCGTCGGATCTTAAAGTCCCTAATAGTTAACCAACAAAGTCAATGTAAAAAAAATCATCGTTGACTCATTCCTGCGACATTGTATGTTAAATTCACACAGGTGCAGTACATTGATTTAAGTGAGATAGTTCAGTTCATGAAAGCTGTCAGCATTGTGACTAGTGTACAATTAAAGAAGTCAACCCTCATTGTGGTCAGTCATGTTTTGAGTACTAAGGTGTCCCCTGAATGGAGGTCAAACACAGGTTTTGGGACCCAGAAAACGTGTCCCTTTCCCCTGAATAGAGGTGTCCCTTCAATAGAGGTAACAGATACAAAGATTATGGGGGCGTTTTTCCAGGACCAAATTTTGTGTCCCGTGAATGGAGATGTCGCTTGAACAGAGGTGTCCCAAAGGAGAGGTTCCACTATACACAAAACGCAATTCTCCACCTATCTAGAACATTGTTTTTTTTAACTTTGTTCCTCCTTTTTCAGAACACTTCCTAGCTAGCAGATTTTTAGAAAATCCCTCAACAGTTCTGGATGCCGAGAAAATTGTTACAGAAGCTGGGTAAGAGCAGGCTTGTTCCTAGGTATAAGTGAGCAGCTGTAGCGGAATGGGACAATTAGTTGCCCTAAGGTCTCTAACTCTTGTTTGTTTTCTTGTGTGCTGAATTCGATTTCGAAACGTTCTCCTTAGGGGTGATTGTAATGACAATAGCAAAGAAAAGGTATCTTGACTTTTTCACTCCCAAAGTGGATGATGGAGTCTTGTTGGGTGGTTCTAACGTTTCACTCTAAAAACAAAGTCCTATAATGTGACCATTCAATTGCAACCTCTTCAGCAGTACTTTCACATAATGATAATGATGAAAACTTAGATTGCGCAACTTTTTATGGCACATGATCAAATGCGCTTTACAATAAGTTAAAAAAGAAAGACTAAAAATGAATAATATTTACAAGCAGGTACAGTGTAGAAAGATTTAAAAATGCCGCTTGGAACCTCAAGCATAACTTTTTGCTGGATCTGAGGGAATATCCTGTGATTTTCTTCGGCTGATCGATTTGCAAATATAATTAGGCGCCATGCCGTGAATAGCCTTAAAAGTCGTAAGTAAAATCTTAAACTCAATGCGATACTTGATGGGAGGCCAGTGACGCTGAGATAAGACTGGTGTTATATGGCAAAACTTAGGTTTCTTAAAAATAAGCCTTGCAGCTGCATTTTGAAGTCTTTGTATTTTATCGATTTGTACTTGTGGCAATCCATAGAGTAAACTGTTACAGTAATCTAATCGGCTGGAGACAAACGCGTGATTCAAAGTCTCTGAGGAGTCACGCGATAGGTATTTTCTTATCCGCCTAATGTTGTAGAGACAGTAAAATGATGCATTACAGACTTTATTGATGTGGGAGTTCATTGACAGCAGCTTGTCATCAATGTACGAACCAAGGTTCCTAACAACTGACGATTTCATTATAGCGGAGTTTAATCATTTTGTAGTTCTAACTTTTGAGTCTGTGGATGAAATCCTATGGTGTGACCATTCAAATGAAACCTCTTCAGCAGTACTTTCACATGGTACTATTTATTTACCATGTAGTTCTAACTTTCGAGTCTGTGGAGAAAATCCTAAGGTGTGACCATTCAAATGAAACCTCTTTGGTAGTACTTTCACACGATATTTTACAAGATGAAGTTTGGAAATTTTGTTGAAGTTTAACCTTGGCCACGTTTGGTAGTGAAAGGGTCAATATTGTGCGCTGTTTCTGCTGTGATAGACCTTCAACACTTGCTTCTTTCGTTTTCTTTATTTGCAGTGTATTGTCAGTTCGAGCCTCTCCCAGGCCAGATATCGGTGACTCTCTTGTCAGCTCATCTACGGCAGAGCCAGGGACATCTTCTGCCCCTGATACGTCACGTGACGAGCATAATTCTTCCTCTGGTAACAGGCCTCGTGTTGGAGGGGCCAGCAAAGGACCGGTCCCCAAGTGGTTTAAAGGGACAGGTAAAGGAGTATTATTATAGTCCTTCTTTTAATAGGCTATTTCCGAGTTGCTTCAAGCCTCTGTTTCAAAGCGAGGCTCCTTGCAAAGCCTTTAATATGAAGATGGTTTTTATTCTCATGCAAACAAAACTCATTTTCACAACAAAGGTTTTGCACTTAGCCTCGTTTTGAAAGTGAGTCTTTGGAACTCGGAAATAACCAATTTTATCGCCACCGTCTCAAAAGATTCATTTGTTAGTATCCTGTGTAAACATGTCACGCTTTGTTTGTTTTAAAGGAAAATGATACTTATGACGACATCAAAGGGACTGGGTTGCTTACACGATCACGTGACTCTCCCAAGTCTTTCGCTGGGCTGTTTGTACTGCCGTGAAGACCTTGGAAAATTAAATCGAGCAGTGCTTTGTTTTCAAATGAAAACACGAAAAAGAAACATTGTTTTTATCTTATTTAACATGATCGTCTGGGTCGAGGGTACCCTTAATTCGGCTTTGTGTTGGCAACACCGGAAAACTGTAAAAGTATTTTTAATAAGATTACTCAGTCAACATGCTCAAATACAATTATTTGATAAACGAACTGAAGTCCCAGTTGTATCATATATTGAGAGAATAGTAAATAGCTAAATTTAGAGGATACTCGTTTTGGAGATAATACCTGGTATAAAACTAATTTGAAAGTATTTTGGCGTAGTTTAAGTAAAAAATTATCCGAGTTTGTTCCTGACTTTTACTTAGCGGGCAGCAAGCTGTTCCAAAAGCGGATCCAGACCTTCAGTTAAGGGGGGGACCCCTGAGATAAGGGGGGTCCCGGTCTCCAAAAAAGTTTTTCGGCCCTTCGGGCCTCAGTTTGATCTTAAAATAAGGGGGGTGGGGGGCGGGGACCGGGCCTCTCCCCTGGATCCGCCACTGCTCTCTAAGACGGACACTTGTGGGAGCGGCTTTATTTGTCCGTCTTAGAGAGATGTCCATTTTACAGACAGTCAACTAAAAGGAGTAAAGAAAGGCAGGAACCAACGCTAGGTGTCCGTTTTATCGAGGTATTCTGGTTAAGAGAGAGCTGACTGTACGACAAAGAAGAAGTAGAAAACGAGAATTTGGCCGTTTAATGTTTCCTTAAAAGAATATATAACAATCAAATATAATTGAAAGGATTCTACACAAACATAGGCATCTTGACCACATTCTCGAAAAGCAATGCAAACCTAATGCATCATGCTTTGAAACTTTTAAAGTCTTTCCCGAACTTGTCTATCACACCTATTGATAACAATTACATCGATCCATTTGATTATGCGTTAAATGCGGTGAAAAGTCTAAATTTGTGCGTTCACGATACATATTAATAGAAGCCGCAAATGATTTATCAACGTAGCCCCAGATCTTTTCTACGCGAATGAAGGTTTACCAAAGTCATTGAAGCGCGCGCCTGAGGAATACATGGGACTCGTTTGCGCGGGCAAGAAATGCGAGGAAGCTACCCTGGCAACCCAAGCTGTTTTGATTTTGAAGGTTTGTAAAAAAATAGGTGCTGGCTGACAAACGAAATTAACAGTCGCCCATGATTATACAGCATGAGACAGACATCACCGTTTTTTTCGTGACAAAAAGGAAAGATTTTTTGAGAACTGAAGCTAGAAAAAGTGTTTAGCTCCTCTGCTGCAAATATTTAACATATGCGAGCAAAGCTCCTTTATCTTTTCTTTCGAACAGACAAATGAAGTCTTACCTTAAGGCCTTCCTTTCTTTGTCTCAGATCCACAGAGAAAACGTTATCTGCCAGTGAAGTTTCGAAATTTCCATGGTTTTTGTCTCAACAGAATTATTTTTCTTTGCGCACAAATCGCACAACTCGACGGTTGAAGGAAAATGGAAAGTAGATTTTGACGTCATAATAATCCGTTATGACGCAGCCTGCGCGCGCTTATCCACCAACACCATGTCCAAATAAGGAGGTTAAATACCTACCTATTGCTTAATCGGATTGAAAAAAAAGATTTTGTAGCGTTCGTGCTGAATGTCTTCTTAGACTAGTGCTCTGTGGAAACGCGAACGCTGAAGGGCACCGCTTCATTAATGTGCCTCCGTTCTGTTTTTTTCGTGCGCCCTTGTTTTTAAAGCTACTGAGTAAAACGGGCAATAAAAAAGTGCAACTTGTTCTGCAACATTGCTGTAAAACGAGTTCAATAGCGATGTTCTGCGTTTTACACCCACGTTTGAACCTGTCTTGCAACAGATAAGGTTGCAAGTTTTTTTTTTTTCTTTTTTCGTGGGTAGCAAATAGCGCAACATCGCTATTCAACTCGTTTTACAGCAAAGTCGCAAAACAAGTTGCACGTTTTTCCTGCTCGTTTTACCGTACATCAACTTGGCGGTCGCACAACAACTGGGATGTTTACCGCAGGGATAAAACCATGCACGACACGTTTGCTGCAGCAGCAGATAATTCGTCCCCATCCATGTTCAGTTACCATGGCAATTCATATGCTTTTTACTTACAGTGAAAGCTTTGGTCGACCCAAAGCTATCAGCGCTTTGAGAAACTCGGGCTTTAATCCTTGTATTAGTAAGCATCTTTATCATAACCAAAGAAGTGAAGATTTGCAAGTTTCCCCACTCATTTTTATTTGGTTTAAATGTCTCTTTCATGATATGGTGGTTTCGCCAGGTGAAGCGGTGAATTTACTAGACATTTCTTAGTAATTTGTCAATATCTTGATAAAGGCCAAGATGCTTTACTTATATTTACTTACATTCACTTAATATGTCACTTTTCGTGTGTTAGCTTGTTTAGCGGTCACACAGAACAAAAACGATCAAACAACTAAATATCACTGAAACGTCTTGGCTTAGTACCGGCTATGTTATGCTAACCCTATTCAGTTACTTTCATTTTAACTTTCAACTCATTACTGTCCTTCTATTTTCTAGAATGAGTCGATTAATTGCCATTTACGCCATTCGTTGCTTTTCCTTTCTGTCGCTTCCTCACGCATTCCGCTATGACATCTCTGATGGTTTGTTCCCCTAGAAGGGTATTAAATTCGTTCAAATCTGCCAAGCGATCAAACTGCTTCACTGGGTAATGGAAGTTGAACGTGCTGTACCAGCTTTCAGGGTCTTCAAAGATGAGAAAATCACCAAAGTCTTTTTCTTCAGCGGTTTTACGGGGAACTCCTGAGAGAAAATAATCATTGCAGTGTTCAGTTCTCAGTATTAAGAGAAAAAAAGTGTTTAATATGAAAATGAGGCCCATCCCTTAGAGTTTTGCTCACTGGGTGGTGACTAATTTAAAAGGGAAACGAGGTGACAGAGGTCCCTCTTTTTCTTTCCGCGTACCACAAAAAGGGAAAAAACGGTTAGGTTTTCGCAATAAAATTTAATCTTGTACCCAGATCTCTTGTCGACAAAGCCGACAAGATATCTGGGTACGAGGTTAAATAAAAGGTACTGCAGTCAATCTTCATAAGGATTCCACTCTATGAGACCTCGAACCCTCCCCCAACCCCAGTTTCTGGATTGGCGAATGCAAGGGTAGTCTGATGCAAGTGAGAGATCGTGGGGTTCGTTTGTGGACCGCAAAAGAAACGGAAATCTCTCGCATTTTCGTCCAGAAACAATACTCCTGGCCAGGAGAGGATATCCTCTCTTGGCTTGGTATATCGCGCGTGATTTCATTACAGTAGACCGCAGCCACCATCGCACCCTCGCAAAACGTTCCCACAATCCTTCACTCGGACCAGACTCCTCATAGTTTCTAGAGTGAGAGATTCAGTGTGTTTAAACTACTTTAAAACCAACCTGGACGAATTTGCTCCTTAAATTCGTTGTTGACAAGCGCAAAATGAATCACGACAGGGCAAGTTGGATCACTGGGATCTGAGAACACGTAGAACTCTTTCAAACCGTACAAGTTGTACTGTTCATTGGCGTTGATTGGCGGGAATTTGATGTTGTTCTTCCTAGCCCATTCCTCGGCCAGTAGAAGTTCCTTAGAAAAACAGCATTTAAAAGACAATGAAAACTAGTGTAAAATCCTTAACTTGTTGAGTGTAGGTCCGGTTAGAAATGAAATCCTAACTGAGTATAATTGGCCTTCCATAGGGAAAGTTAAACCCAGATCTCCGCACTGTCTTGCACTCCCTTTCCCTCAGTCGTGGGCGGTCTGGGTACGAGATTAAGGAGGAACACCCTAATGCTCGGTCGATTCTAATGTCATTTTACGCGCGGGGGTTAAAACTAAAACACACTGATAGCAGAATTGTTCCTATTGCGGAAACTATTGAATGGTCTAAACTAATGTGTAGTTGCAAGGTGTTATTCTGTGTCTTGGTAACCTTTTTGTACTAAAAAAAAAGTTACTTCGCTATAAACTTTCAAGTATTAAATATACTTAATTAAGTGATTCTTTAAGTGTCCAAGAAGCTAGAGTCAGTCATGCTATTTCATGTTGTATCCGGGCTTTAGTTGGTATTCGGGATCCTAGGTTTTATGCCATCCCCGTGCGCATATGTAGCAAAGAGTCATATAAGAATTTTTGAGCCGAAATAGAAGGTCTTCGTGTTGAGTGATCATTGTTCAGAATCAAGGGACTATTCAATGTACATGCTGCCTGCGACAATGTTGACGGTTATAACAATAGGCCTTACCTGAAAGGGAGTCATGTCTTCCTTTTCACGAGCGCTAAAGTCAAACGACAGATAAATGTCCACTTCTCGCTGCGGTCTCAACAGCACAGGGTATGGTGAATTCATCATGAGTCCACTGTCAACCAAGAAAAGGCGCTTTGCCTTCACTGCCAGCTGGTCAGCTGTTTCAGTGACTTCTTTTGGCTCTGTGGTAAAAGTTTATTGTCTTGTGAGTCAATAAGCACTCATTGTCTGGCCCCAAGGGAAAGAGGATCACGTGATAACGTGTCGCCCGAGGAAGTTAATGAGTTTTGACTCATGGCTCGTGACATGTTCTTTGTTCAATCGGAAAACGCGCTTAAATTGGGAGATGTAACAGTCTTTTGTACTTTAAGCGAGGAAGTTATTGATTTGTTCGTGCTCGCATTTTAGGCCCTGCGATCCTCTTAAGGGTTTTTCCTTTTTTCGTTATATTTGATATCAGCGTGTCAAAAAGCGTGTTCTTTGAATCAAACAGTTTTCTAGTAACATCGCTTGTGACATGGGTAAACAAATATGCCAAGGTACGGTAAAGGATCTGAAAAAGACGTTGACGTACCAGAAGGGATTGGTGCAGTCATAATCTGCAGTCCACGCAAGAAGTTATGCACCAGACCTGCTCGACCAACGCGTGATTTCAGGAATGAGACTTTTTCAACAAATGCTTCCATCATCGAGTTCAAGAAGCTGTGATCCTCGCACTCTTGCTCCATTGGTTCCTCCTCGCTTTTGCCGTCTGTAGCATCCAAATCATGCTCTTCATCACTCTCATGCTCATCAGCTGGGTCAACTTCATCTGAATTGATCACGCCATCTGAGGTATTGATAAAGAAGTTTCATTCCTTTTTAGCCTGCGTTGCAGCCGGCCCACGCGTCATCTACAGCTATTTCGAGAAAGGTTGTAGGAAAAATGTACAGGCGACAATCCCGAAAGGTAATATGGGATATGATCAATACATTATTCCTAACACTGCAGTTGTCGAACCTACTTTTATTGCTTTCCTTTAGCACTCGCAAACATAAGTCCATGGCCTCTCCTGCCATTAATTTTCAAATTTCTTTAAAGAACAGTAAACTCACAACCATCCACAATACCTTTCGGGATTGTCGCGTGCACTTTTTCCGACAACCATTCTCGAGATAGCTGTATATAGAAGTTTTAGGGTGTCTTTCGCTGTTAGTAAAACGCAGAGAAGACGCAATTACTGAAAAACCGGAGGCGTGAAATACTTTCTTGATAAAATAAAAAACAATCTATTATAGGTTTTAAAACTATTGATTGTAAAAAAAAAAAATAGGAGAAAAGTTGAATTTTATACTCAGGTACTAAGGACAACGCCACAGGACAGGTCTTCACGTTGTAGGATTTGGTGCTACGGCGCAACTCAGGCGGAAAGGTCATTTCCAAGCATGCGTATTGCGTTATTTTTGGGCTCTTTTACATCCGGCCGCCGTAGTAGAGGTCGCCTAAGCGATTTGCTTTAAGTCCTTATTATTAACAAAATGAACTGGACAACCTTGGCAAAGCTCCTTTAAAGAAGGGAACTATGTGATACTTACGCAGCTCCTCTCTCAGGTCACCCGTGTTCTTCATGTTTTTAACCGTGTTCTGAGGGGGTTGTCCTTCATGTAGTACCCGTTGCAGAAGTATGGTGAATGCACTACCCCAGATGCCTGCATTGAAAAACATATCGTATCGTATCATGTCATATCGTATCTTCCGTATCGTGATTGTATCATAACGTTAGTTGCTTAAGCGCAATAAATTTAATGTGAAACTGCTCTTCAGTCTTTCAGTTCCAAATGGACATGATCTAACCAATGGAAAATTTTTAATGAACTTGCGCCGAAATAAAAAGCAAAGACAAATTAACACGGTTGAGCGTAGCCTGGGAAAACAAGCGACTCGCATTATGTAAAGGAATCGAAAACAGTCTTGGACTCTGGATTCCACGCCGTCGATTCTGGATTCCATGAACTGGATTCCAGCCAGTGAAACTTGGATTCTGGATCCCAATCTTTAGTGGGATTCCGGATTCCTTGAGCGGTATTCCTGATTCCAAAGCCCAGGATTCCAGATTCCACGAGAAATACTTTCCCAGATTTCGGAATCCGGATTGCCTTATATGGGGCGAAGAGACCGTGGTTTCCCCTTGAAGTCATTAGGGACTTTAAGATCCAACGACGCGGACGGCGACGAGAACGTCAAAAAACAATAGGTTTTATAAGCAAAACAACAGCTTTGCACGTGCATCACACTTTTTTGTACATTTCTTTCCCGTTTTTGCACGACTTCGACGTGAAAATGCCTAATTCGTGTTTTATGGAGGACGTAAACAAGCAACGACGAAATGTTATTTCTCTTTCTGAGCTTGGATATGGTCGCTTGAAATTCAGCTTCAGGAGGGTTCGCCTACATTTGACAAAGTAATTGGGTACGAATAATCCCTATAAAGACTGAAAGAACGCAAATACACTTTTTTAAGCGACGTTCTCGAGACCGTCGCGTCGTTGGATCTTAAAGTCCCTATTTTGAGGGACGACCACGGAAATTCCATACCGATGACGTGCCACTTCCCAGATCTGGATGTTACTTCTGATTGGTTGGAGCAAATTGTCCCTTGCGAAACGACTAATCAGAAACGCCACCCAGATCTGAGTAGTGACGCGTCACCAGCCCTCGTTCCTCTGACATCATTTCGCGGGGAAAACAGTCGCGGCGTCGTCAGATTTCGGTTGTTTTCTCATTGTAGGTTGACGGCCTCTTGCAACTGTAAATCCAGATTCGTTGTAAATATCATTCCAAGATTTCGAGATTGCTTGAGGTTAGAGGCAGTCATTTTGCTCAAGCCTGTTATCGTGATTGCAATTTGAGCTTCCATGGGCGAGCCAACTTTTCGTACCTTTTCTTTCTGAACATGGCGAACCATTTATATGTTTGTAGTTTGTGATGGTAGAGTCACCCTCGTAGTCGGGCCAACATTTCTCCATATAAACACTCTGGCTCGCCCAGCCTATAGTTCGATCCGTGACGCTGTCCAAATGGATCGAAGCTCTGGGAACGAGAATTTTCAGTCACGTGGTCTTGCAGTCAAAGCATTAGCAAGCGCTGTTTTAGACGATTAGAGCATGCGCGAGCACTGTTGGCTCAGACAAGAGCTAAAGGGTCAACTTTTTTCTCATATAAACGCTCGCTAAAGTAAGCTCGGCTGAGAGGGTCAGACTTCTACCAGTGACAGGTTTTCTCCATGTAAACCGGGCCTTGTTCTCTCAAATTGTGTCTCAAGTTGTTAAATAGTGACTTGTCATTTTTTACGAAGTCATTTTATTCAGTGACATTGCATAATTTTTTACTTACCTTGCATATAGTGGAGGGAGGGTTCGTCATAACGATTCAGGAGTTTGCCGCAAAAGAATTTGCTACCAAAATGTTCAGTCTTCATAAAAGTGCCATATTTTACCATTCCTATTTCGTAAGGGTTAAACTCGACCCATTCTGCGAAAGAGAACAAACGTTTATAGGCAAACTAGTCGATGCAGCTCGTCAATGTGACATATTTTAAAACGAGCTATTGATCAAAACTTATGCGAAAATCACTGTAGTATGCTACTTATCATCGTCATCGTCACCTTCATCATCATCATTATCATCATCATCATCATCATCATTTTGTCCGAAGATTCCAAAGAACAATAACGCAGTTTAAGTAGACAACAAAATTTCCCTAGCTTATCCAAGTCCATATTTTAGATTTTATTTTTGACCTACCATATCAAAAATGACACGCAGTGTTTCATCTGACAAGTGGGTTGAAAAACGAGGCGCGGCCGATTTTTTAAGACCATCTTGGAGGTTTCTGGATATCGTATGAAACACACTGCGTGGAGTTCTTCTTTCTTTTCTCTTTGTGAATTATTAATGAGTTTGAGAATACCTTTTCCAAATCCCATGTCCTTCCTGTGAATTCTATACCGTCTTTACTCTTAATTTCCAAGAATTCAATACTTTAAAACCCGTACCTACTTAGTTTGACTTGCAAAAAGTTATATCTCACCACAGAACTTTTGTGCAGACACATCTTTCTTTACATGTAGACACGTGTACAGCGGAAAAGGGACCTTGCCATCTTTCACAATTTGTTGTTGTTGGCTAAGCCTTGGAATTTCTTTCCGCTTTGAAATAAAAAAGGTAAAATTTAACCTTAGGATAAATTAAGTTGCACTTAAGAGACGCAGGCAGCAGCCCTTTATTGCTAGTTATTCAGGATTTAAAATTCCCTAATTTGGACACGATAGTGTATACCATCCCGGGGGGGGGGATTCCCAGGGATCATGCCCTGTACCTCTCGTGATAAGCCCCCCTCCTCCAACCCGATGCCAACTCTTAAACGAACTTGTACAAGACCAGGGCTTTTGATCTCGACTTTACTGTTTTTTAGCGTATATGTACTCATTTCACATTGACAATGACGAGTACTGACTGGAGACCCCCTCTCTAACTACAAACGTTCAGTTTCCTCCAGAGGGCAACATGTTTCATGAGAAAGTTCCCAACCGCGCTGGGGAGCGATTAGAGGTGGCTGTATTCATAAGCTTTGTGGAGGACAAATTCAGAAAAAACTATAACAGTTTTCAAGTCTGCATGCCGCACATTTCGATGTCGAATATCTGGGCCCTTAACCTACGACCACGTGACCCAAACAAAGTGATCAAGCGAAACATAGCCAGCGTAGCAGACGTAATTTAACTTCGGTTAGTAACGTCTGCGAAACATCAGCCCCGATATCCTTGTTCTGGGTCCCCAACGGACTGAACGAATTCTCGGAAGTACCTTTCGAATTTTCCTTCATCCTGATTGGCAAATCGACAATGGCTTTTTTTAACAGGCCAATCATGGCGCGTACTTATATCCTGGTACACAGGTGGGGGGCTCTGAGAAAGGATCTCGGCGGCGCTGTTTTGCAGACGGATAAGTTTCGGTTTGTTGCGCAGGCTAGCGAAACAAAGAGGCCCAAAAGGTACACCAGAAAACCTCCAGGAGGGCGCTCAAGTGAAATTTGGGTAGAGATGATGTGTCGCCGAAGCCTTCAGATCCTGACCTTGCTTAAGACAAAATATGTTCATTTCGCTATCCCTTTTAAGACAGGAGACCTTATTTTATTACTCTATTATTTTATTAACTAACATCTTGACTTTATGTAAAGAAATTGTTGTTACCACAAATGGAGACCGCTCGTCGCCAGCCTTAAAGCTCTTTTAAGAGTGACGTAAGGCTCAAGATCCTGAAAACCGTAAACTCTAGCTTGTTCCAGGCTCTGAGATAGTTGGGTCCGCGAAATTGGGCCCCCTTTTCTAGATCACGTGCTCATATTTTCGCATGCTTTTCACTTACACGTCATCCCTACTATCTGTAGACTCGATTAATAGCCGCTGTTCGAAAATGAGCCCGCGTTCCTCCCCCGAGCAAGTCTCTTCTCGTGCAGGACCGAGAGTTCCGCGGAAATCGAGCCTATACTATCTGAGAGCCTGGAACAGCTAGGCAACATAAACTCACGTCTTTTAGAATGGTGTCGCCCACCAGGTACCCAAAGAAGTCTGTAAAGCTGACTGGCTGACCCTTCGACTTCTTCTGCAGAATAATGTTAACGTGCTTGTACATCCAGGATGGAGTCAACAGCAGCCACATCCAGTTGTCTTTCACGTTTTCTTGCAGCTCGTCTCTTACTTTTCTGGGATGAATATCCGGCCACTCGGGATGCGAATAGAGTGTAGAAAGGTACCTAAGAGATGCACAATTTATTTAAGAGATTGGTCCACAGATGACAGTAGAACACAAGTTAAAAACGCACGCAAGCGTGGGCGTGGTGCGGGTGGGGGATGGGGAGTGATGCACGAGCCTTCCTACTCCTCTTCCCCCTACCTTTTTATCCCTCTCCCCCTTCACATCTTCGGGCACTTTCGCGTTTTGTCACCCCCCATAAAAAACGATAAAAGAACCTCATCGCAGGCTACATCTTCAGTAAAAAGGAAAATAATCACGGTTTAAAATTCGTACCATTAACAAATTTAAGATGAGTATAGGAAATATGTGCAATGGTGTAAGGGCTTATGGATTTACCGGGGTAATAGGCGATGGAAAAGGCTCTGCAAGCTAACAGAATCGAGCGCCTTTGAAGTAGCCTTGCCAGGCTCTCACTAGATAATGGAGACGCGCCGCCAAAACAAGGTCAAGCGAGAATAAGACGCGCGTGATCAGTTTTCGCAATCTCCACACTCTTGGAACAGGCCACTTTGAGATTGGGAATGACTCTTACCTTCCCTGTGACTGCCAGAGACTTTTTATGCGCGGTTCCCGCCTTCGAACGAACATCTGTCGACCGCGACCCCGCCGCAGGCGAGGAAAAAAAAACATGACAGATCAATTAAGGTTTCTCAAAGAACCTCTCGTACTCCGGGTAACTCTTACCAGGTCGATCCAGAAAGTCCTGCAGTGTACATAACGCAGTCCAGCAAGCCCATGTCCTTGAGAGCACAAAACACACCACTTAGTGACACCATGGCACGGAATCCACCTCCAGATCCTAAAACGGCGATTTTGGGAACCTGAAGAAATCAAACAAACAAACAAAACAAAGGGAAAAAGTGATCAACGCAAGTGCGCCCTCGAGGTTACCACTCAATATCGATGTTATATATAATATCGACCCTTGCAAAGATACACATCCGCACATGCGCATCGACGGGCTATTCCTTTGCAGATTATAGAGTTAGAACAAGAATTTTCTCGTCTTCCTCACCCTCCAAAGAAGAGGATCAACCTAACCTCCCAACCCTCCAGCGCCAAAAATTATTCTCTTGATGTATATAACCATGTATGTACGCCGAAAACTAAGGCTGAAGTGTTCAATAACAGGTAGACTCGGTTAAGTACTTTTAAAACAAAAAAGCAGGACGAGGGTGCTGTCCCACTATCACAATATCAACCTCAGATTAATTAATCCTGGGTGTGCTTATGGTTGGGATTAATATGGGTGTCGACTTCTGCAAAAAATAATCATTCTTGTATCGAGGAGGTACTGGGCTCATATGATTGTCGCACTAACCTCATCAACTGCTTTTGGTCCGTCTTTTCCGAGTAGCTTTTTCACTGCTTTAAAGACAAATTGTTCCCTTTTCTGCAGAAAATTCTTTTCCTCGTCACACAGCTCCAAACTGTACCGCATATCAGTGGGTGCAGTGCTACGAATAAGAAAATTAATCAGTTTTGACATATTAAGATGCTACACTGTGGGTAGGAGGGTTTTGTCTTTATTTTCCCCCAATTCTTCATCGAGGATTCTACACTGCCTGCATAGAAGAAAGGAAATACGGTCGACTCTGCCTCAATGTAAAGAGAGCTGATTGTAGCCCTACAAAATGCCATTTAAAATGATCTTTCAGTGATAGTCAGAATACATTTAACAAAGCTAAATATTTCGATCTTACATTGCTGCAACTTTCATCTCCACGTCAACTTGCGATTCCTGAAATGTACCAATACAGGGAAACCTCTATTAAGCGGACCCCCAATTAAGCGGACACCCTCTGTTAAGCGGACCCTAAGCTGGGTCCCGAGACGAACGTCTTATATTTCCCTCTATAACTAACCGCTATTCAGCGGACACCTCTATTAAGCGGACGCGGACACTAAAATAAGTTGTATTTGGCTACTTTCTATCGTTAAAAACCTCTATTAAGCAGACACCGGACTGAATTGACAGTAGTAGTATTGGATTACGTCCTTGAAATACGTACTGAAGTCAGTTAACGTTTTTGCATTTACAAACAAATTAAAGTTGGTAATGAATGGTAATGAACTTGAACTCTGGATAGCTTCTTTAACAACATGCAACTTTATCACAGTACAGAGTAACCGTTGAATGTTGATCGTTAACAAACATTGCGTAATGTTTACAACCTCCATAAAGCGGACACTTGGGAAGGTCCCGACGGTGTCCGCTTAATAGAGGTTTCACTGTAGACCTTTAGATACGCCCAAGGAATACGTTTCAAAAATTAGTTTTAAACACCGACCACATCTAAGATCAAAATTTGGATTCTCATTTGTTGCTCCTATTCATTTCCTTAAGAAGTAGTGGGGAGAAGTTGATAAAATATCAAGCAAATTCATCTTGGGTGATCATATCCGTAATTCTCATGACCACTCTGTTTTATAAAGCATTGATCTTACAAGGAGAAATTTGATGCTGATCACTCTTAGGGCTTAAAGGGTCGAGAATACCTTGTTGAATTTAAAAGTCTTAAGTAAAGGTTTGTTGAGTTCCAGTTCCCCCAGAGCGAATGTTTGAGCCTCCACCACGTCGTCATTTCCCAAGTCAGAATCCATCAGGGTAATTTCTAGGAAAATGATAAATTACAGATACAGTTATTACTAGAAGCAACTGTGACTACAGTCAAACCCTGTTAATACGGACTCCGAGGGGTCCATGGAAAGTGTCCGTGTTAACGGGGTGTCCGTACTAAGCGGGTTGAATGTAGACAAGATATAAGGGCTTTCTTTCCCCTCGGACAAAGCAAACTGTCCGTAATAATGAGGTGTCCGTATTAAACGGTGACCGTAAGGCGATGTTTGACTGTAAAATTAACTAATAATTAATTAAAATTAATGTTCGTCGCTTGACCGATAACTATTGCTGTCTGTTGGTTTGGTGCAGTCACCTGTCTTGATCCACTGTTTTGCACGTCATTTTGAGAAATGTCAGACTAGTATCCCGTTGTTGGTCCATCAGTGTTACATCATCATGTCATAATGTTGAATGTATCAAGTCAAGATACGTCGGTTGACATCGTTACTGTTGGCCAGAACCTCTTTAGACCTCTAATTTGATAGGTTCTTGTTGGCTCGAAGCTCTATTGTTTCAGAGTTGGGTTTCATTGTTAGTTTTGTTCGGGTTAGGGCTATCTATTGTTTTCTAAACCAATCCTGTGAGCCGTTCTTACAGCTTCCGGCCCACCCCATCGTTTGTCAACATTGTTGGCAACAATGACCAACAATGTCAAACGTTTAACCTTGGGTTGAAGGGGGAAAGAAATTAATTATTATAAGTCACCATTAATTAAATCAGGTCATTTTCTCTTTTATTTATTGTTTTCTTTTTCTCTCAAAGTTTTTCCTCTTCTCTTGTATCTTAACTTTTTCTCTTTTCGTATTCCTAGAAATAGCAATCAGTAAAAAAGCAGTTTTTCAAACACGACTAAAAACAAACTCAACCAACTTACCTAAGATGTTTTCCAAATCTGGTTCAAGCAAAAACTGGAACGTTTCATCCCAGATCGGGTTGGCCGTATTACTTTTCACAGTTGTTTGTTTTTTGCCGTTTGGTGCAGTCTTGATGAGCAACTTGACGTATGGATCAGGAGTGTCAACTAAGATAGGAAAGAAACATTGATGATTATTCGAGAAAATAAAATCATTGATCAATTTCCGACCCCGAAACATCAAAAAATCTGGCTGCCATTTTGAAAACTGCCAGCCTTCAATGCTATAATCACCGCGCGGTGATTATAGCGGGATAGAGCGAAGCTCCTAGCCAATCACAGCGCTCTGTTTTCGATAGTCATCAATGTAATTATACTAAAGCAGGATATTCTTGATTAATAGTGAAATTCTCTTTACGACTGGGAAACGGGATAGGGTTGACTTGGAACTGTAAGTACCTCTGGAAAGCAATGTACTTCAAACCTAAGGTTGTTACTTTCATTATCTGAAGTACTACCTATACTCTATTTCATGTAATTTACTAAGGTTTTTGAAAGTTTGCTGAGAAAGATTTAAAGATCTGAAAACTCAAATTGAGGCAACTATCGACGCGATTTGTAAACATAATATTTCATTCTGAGTTGCTCTAAGCCTCTTTTTCAAAGCGAGGCTATAGTGCGAAGCTATTGATATGAAAATAAGGTTTTATTCTCATGCAAATGAATCTGATTTTCACAAAGAAAAAAGGTTTTGCCCTTAGCCTCGTTTTGAGAGTGAGAGTTTTTGGAAGCCGGAAATAATCTGTTTTAGGCAAAGGCCAAACGTGGACCTTTTCATGGGACGAACTAAACTCTAATTTGGGTCGACCTAAATTAAGTTAAGAACGTCTGTTGGGTCAGACGTCGAACTTAGGACGCGTCGAACCAATCAACTGAATCAGACCAAAAAGCAATTTTAGCCGCACGAGTCCGGCTATATATACGTTGTCATACAAATTTTACTATATTAGTTTAATTCGTCACATTTGAAGCTCGACGTTTGTCCCGGAGACGATGTTCAGACGTCCCATCCGTCTGAAGCAGACAGATAGAACGAGTTGGACGATCCAAACTCATTCAAACTGAGCCAGACGTCGAACTTTTCATGAACTTAACTCACTGAGTTTAGTTCGTTTCATGAAAAGTTCGACGTTTGACCTAGGCCTTACTCGGGCGCAAAGCAAACTCATCTCCAGTCTCCCTCGTAACGCGCACAACGGGAGCAGTGGTTGATGGGAAGGTGAGAGAAGAAGACTGAAAAAAAAAACGGTTTCTACATAATCGCTATGATCACTTGAATCATTTAGATCACTGGACTATCCTTTTCAGTCATTGTATTGATTATGATATGAAAACCAGGTCTACCTGCTGATCATCGATTCGAAACGTTTTTTCTCCTTTTCGGTTCTTTATTAACACGGTTATACTGATTCCTCTTCTCTTCTCCATTAATAAGCTCACCCAAACCCCCTTGAGAACTCCACGCTTCTAGCGCATACTTACATGTGTCAGAATAGTAACCCAGCGTGACATTTCGACCACAGAGAACTTTAACGTCAAGCGTCAGACACTGGCGGTATGATGCCTAAAAAAATAACTCGAGTTTGTTAGCAGAGAGAAGCGTAGATCCCTTCACTAACTAACTAACCCGCTTAGCTGAAGGTTTTGTTCGGGAAGGCTAATGTTGTGAGAGAGTGAGTGAGCGGCGAAACCGAGAGGAGAGTGGATCGGAAGCAACGGGCTTCGCTTCTCACTGTTGCGCGCTCGCCAGCAGCTACGTCGCAGGCAACGTAATAGTAGCCAGTGCAAAATCCAAAGAAAAACGATAACGATAACGATAACGGTAACGGTAACGATAACGATAACGATAATGGAAATGATAATGATAATGATATTATATTGATAACCACCTTTCAGTTGCGGTCAAAAAAGGGGGGAAACGTATTTCTCGTCTTATGCAGTGGCACGACAGCTGGTAGAAAGGGGCATACAATTAGGAGAATCTTCTCTGAGATCAGTGGTTGCATTTTTGCCAACCTTTCTTGATTTTTGCTCATTAGCATACGAGTTAACCTTCAAGAAGGCGTCGCCGTGTTTATACATGTTGCTTGTGTAGCTGGTGGGAAAGAGAGGAGAAATGTGACGTCACGTTACCATGGTAGCACTATTTCTGGATGACAACAAAACCAACGACGACGGCGACGGCAAGGAGAACGGCAAAAATAATATGTTTATATCAACAAACAACAACTTTACACGAGCATCAAGATATTTTGTACTTTGCTTTGCCGTCGTTGCACCACTACGACATGAAACTTCCTAATTTTATAAGCCCAGTTTTTGGAGTTGGTGAACACAACACAAAAATTGTCGCTTTCTTTTTCTAAACTTGGATAACAATAGAAACGGCTCCAAAGAAAATTTCTCCAAGATTTGCCAAATTAAATGAAATTGAATAAGATCAGTGAAGTTTGAAATGAAAGCTTTGTCAGCTAAAATCTGGATAGTTGACAAAGCTTTCACTGATGAATGGTTTAACAAGACCCATGAACTGAACCTATCCGAAGTTTGAAATAGTGCGAATAGACTTTTAAGTGACTTAATCGGTTTGTTGTCATAGCAGCATGCTGCGTATTCGGTCCACTATCCGCGTGAAGAAACGCCTGTCATGCTGGAAAATGCCATTAATACCGTCACGTATCAGTACTCTGTTACATAATGTATACTTTTTTACTTTTTACGCAACGCTGGTTAATTTTAAAATATGAACAAAAAAAGTTTTTGTTTAGCAAGCACAAATACGCCAAACAATACATTACAAAAACAAAATACGTGCATCGAGTAAATTGAATTTAAATTGAATTTAAATTTCCTTCACCTTCATATCATGCACTTGAAAAAAATCCTAAGAACGCAACGAACTGTTTTCAATTAATGGCGATCATGCAATTATAAACGCTACTTTTTCAGAATCAAAAATGAAGCCTGAACTGGTTGTAAGGGCCACAAAGACCCTCAAACCCTAACAATGTTGAATGTTCAGATCCCATGCAGATGTCGAAACAGTAAAGCGGGCTTCCTGAATTACAAAAAAGATTCATCGGACTGATATCTCCGGCGATTAGGCCTTTAGAAGTGTAAAAACTGAACAGCATTCTTGGTTTACTGGAAAACCAGGATCGGGTGATTTAAACGGTGCAAAGATACCAGCTACAAAACGATATGATTCATGTACTCCGGCCACCACTCGGCGTTTCAACTTTCAGTATATTCTCTCTCAACAGCGCACGCTCTTTTGAAGAAATGTAAGGCGGGAAGTTTCAACATAGCGCTTTTGCGAGCAAATTGAGCGCCCAAAGAAAACGCCTGCACTGCAGGCTAGGTAGACCTATTAAAACTCGTTCTGGGAATATTGTCTTTATCTCACAACTGGGACAAACCCCGAACTTCACAAGAGCCGAACTTAAATACAGTGTGGGACAACCTAAATTGTTAATTTTGACTGTTGGGCCAGACGGCCTCGATTTTAAAGCAGCCTAACCTGAGATCAGGCCCAATTTTAGCAGTTCTCATACATTCTCTCTAACGGCTACAGCTAAAAGTTTCGCCTTGCGCACCGGAATGTTATTTACAAAGGGAAACGAAAATTGAGCATGATCTCACTTAGTTAAAAGCAGCCGAACTTTAAAATATGAAAAGGCAGAACCATTAACGATCCGTTTAAATCAAACGTGAGATTTTGGTCAGTATCACTATCCATGATTGTTTCGAAATGGCGCTCTATGACCTCTATGGGATCTGTTGGCAGTCAGTAATTAAACCAACCGGCTAATGGCTGAGTATGATACGTACCTGTGCTAAGGTAGACATAACTTTTGTTGATATGTTCGCGATGCAACCTTCCTTGGTAGGTGTTTTATCATAAGCCGAAGCTAAGGTGGATGATGAGTGCCTTGTTTACATTCTTCACGGTCTATTTGGCCCCGCTTACAACTTCCTACCGTTTCCTGAATTTCTGGCATCAAATTTTTGTTGGGTTGATCGTGGTGACTAAGAAACACGTCTTTCCCCTTCCCTGCTAGCAGAGGTCTCTCACGACGAGGCAAAAATGAGAGAAAGGAGAGAGACCTCTGCCGGCCTCCGTTGTTTGCGTTGTTTGCGTTGTTTGCGAGGAGGGCATATCACTTGGAGTTACCTTTGCAGCGGCGGTCGAAACAGAAATACTGAACCTAAATCCTCGTTAAAGCAAAACAATAAGGTCACGTATCACACAATCACGAGGTTATGAGTCATGGTTGGCTTGTTAACACCTTCCATTGTGGGCTCAATAATTGTCATCGTTCAGTCTAACAGGGCACGCGCATTACACATAAAAACGAAACCGGTTTTGAAACCGGTAAGTTTCGACCAGAAATCTGGTCGGCGGCTTCATCAAACAACGCTTCGGAGGCCGGCAGAGGTCTCTCTCCTTTCTCTCAGTTTTGCCTCGTCGTGAGAGACCTCTGCTAGCAGGGAAGTCTTTCCCCGCGGGCTCTTTGCGAAGAGTTGCATGGAACGAGAGCGAAAACTTCCAACTTGCTCAGCATCAGCTGACACGGCTGAGAGGAGCAGAATCGCTTGCTACGTAGACTAATATAAATCCATGAGTATATGAATTTACACGACGATTGTCATAGATATTACCTACCCGTCATTATGCTGATCATGCCCGTCATTAGGCCATTAAGTCATCCAAAAAACGATGAATTACGTTTTCGCTCAGTTTGTTTGTTTCCAATCTTTTGTTTCTGTTTTTTTTTTCCTTTTTGGGTGGGTGCTATAGACTTAATAAAATGCATCAGATATTTTGAACTCAGTAACCTTCATTCAATTCTAAAGACGTTCTTGTGCATCTAAATTAATTCAAATGCAAGCCGAACCAACACCTTAGAGCGGAATGAATTATTGTACAGAACGACTGGCAATTTGATATATAAAGCCGCTATACTCGTTGCTTCGCCGCGAGCCTTTAGAACTGAGGTAAGAAAAAAAAACAGCCGGCTCCAGGGTATAAAAATAATGTAAAAACACCGATACGCGGGGTTAACGCTAATCTGTGTCCTGGTTACTTGTAAACGGCCACAACAACTCGCCAACATTGTTGCGCCAACGATTTTTGTAAAGTACCAGGAACTGTGCAACTGGCGCTCTGATCCCCTAGGATTTTCGAATATCTAGAAAATGGTATAATTGCCCATTTTTAACGGATTTTTACGCCTAAAAAGGACACCTAGAGTTTTCGGGAGCCTTTTTTCTGGCTGAAATTTTCGAAAAGGTAAGTGTTGATCCCTATAATTTCGCATCACTAGACTTTCAGCTAGGAAATCCGAACAGATTTCCTAGGGGGAAAAATCCGAAAATCCCAACAAATTTTAGGGGGATAAAAATATGCCTATATCTACCGTTTAAATCTATGTTTAAGTGGTTTTGAACTATATTCTTGTTGGGCGCCCCTGATCAGTAATTGAATCAACCAGCTAATACCTGCTCTCATACGTACCTGTACCGAGGTAGACATTTTGTACTATACTGAGTTCCTTGATGTTTGCTCACTGTCCTCACTGAGATCCAACCCGGACTGGTTATATAACAGACGCATTCAATGCATACATTGAACATACCACTTACGCACACTGCATGACTGAAAGTGAGCATAACTTACTGAAAGTGAGCATAACTTTATACTTAGTGAATCTCTAGGGACCATTGCTACTCCAAACATCTTTTAAGACGCCCCCATTGTATTTTCTTATCGTTATATTTTCAGTACTTGATTAAGTAAGCCATTATTTCGCTGCCGCTAAAAGAGATATTTAGATTACAACAGGAATTATTGTGGGATAAGATAATTAGAAGAAGCCTGAAAAAATCAGGGCTTCAACGGGATTCGAACCCGTGACCTCCGCGTTGCCGGTGCGTTGCTCTACCAACTGAGCTATGAAGCCACACATTGGGAGCGAGGTCAATTTATTGAGTTCATATCTCCCGTAAGGAGTGAAATGATGTGAAAGATATGAAATAATTCATTTTTGAACTGCGGTTATAGATGAAAGTGAAGAATGATCATCGCAGTGAATTTTCCAATTTTAAGCAATTGGAAAGAAGAAGCCTGAAAAAATCAGGGCTTCAACGGGATTCGAACCCGTGACCTCCGCGTTGCCGGTGCGTTGCTCTACCAACTGAGCTATGAAGCCACACATTGGGAGCGAGGTCAATTTATTGAGTTCATATCTCCCGTAAGGAGTGAAATGATGTGAAAGATATGAAATAATTCATTTTTGAACTGCGGTTATAGATTGGAAAATTCACTGCGATGATCATTCTTCACTTTCATCTATAACCGCAGTTCAAAAATGAATTATTTCATATCTTTCACATCAAGATAATTAGAATTAAAAATGTTGTATTACAAGCTTTATACTACTACATGAGAAATTTCTGTAATTTGATTAGATTAGAGCAGTGGTATTTCAGGTAATATATCAAAAACGAGTGCGAGGGTTTCATCAGGGGTTCCAAACACCGAGAAACTGAAAGCACGAGGCCGCAGGCCGAGTGCTTTCATTGTTTCGAGGCGTTTGGAACCCCTGATGAAACCCGAAACACTAGTTTTTGAGATGACTTCTCAAACGAAACAAGAAAAAAATATGCAGTGTTACATTTTTTTGCTACTGTCCTCCCCAAATGAAAGAACAATGATTTATGCACCGATTCAATCTTTCCATTTTACGAAACATTACTTGAACATGCATGATTAATTGTTTTGGAGTCGTTGGTGTCTGACCATGAGTAAAGACGGAGAGGCAAGATTTAGGGAACCGAAAACGGTTTACGAAGAACGCGAGTTAGTCAAAAAGCTATTCCCTCGTCAACCAAATATAAGAACAAATGGACAGTAACAATTTTTGAAGAATGACAAATTTTTCGGTCGGTTATAGCTCCCGTTTTAGACAGGAGGGGTCTTTAAAGGCTATGATTTACACAAGGTCGCACAGCTTTCTACCAGCATCAAAGAAATGGATGCAGTAACCTTGAATTACTGGCTTAGCAAGTTTGTGATGGAGGTGACAAAGAAGTCGGGGGAGAGATATCCACCGAAGACCGTTTATGGAATAGTTTGTGGTGTCCGACGCTATCAAGGTTAATAACATCAAATAATATTCAGGTCATTTTTGGAATTGTTGTTAACGACGTATCAACCATTAGCAAGTGCTTGATCTGAGATCAAAACCCATAAGATTTTCATCTGAGTGTTCATCAAGGTTCATGCATGTGACACAAATAAACCTCATTTATTGGCTGTTATCCTCATGAATAATTAATGATTTGAGAACTTAATTTAAAATACCTACATGAGAAAATTACAAACCTTTTGTGGGTGGTAGTATAAACAAATAATAGCATGATTTTTACGTGATATTTAGCATAAATACCACTTGTGATATTTCAAAATTGTCTCAAACCCTCTTTGTTAAACCAAACGTTTTAGACCGCTACCGAAACATCTTTTGTGTGATGCAACAGGGATATGTTTATTTTGTTATGTAAGACCACTAACGGTCGACGAATTAAGTAATATTGCTAAATCATTGAGCGCTACCACGATTTCTGGACAAGATACAGTCATTCTACTTAACCCGTGAACTAGGTAGTAGAATACGCACTATTATGCAGCTATTCCATTGACTTCTTTTATTTATCTCTCGCAATTTGGCACTGCTTTTTGTTAGTATCTGTTTCACGGTTCGAGTAAAATAACTCTAATATATCCATAAAAATAATTCATCAGTCTCTTCAAAATATTGTTCAACCCCTTGTATCGATAAGTAGTCTCTCAAAATCGCTAAAGTAATTCCGGTTTTTAAGGCAGATGATCCAACCCTAAATATAGGCTAATATCAATTCTTCCAGCTTTTCTAAGCTGTTTGCCGAGAAAGTCATGTTCAACCGACTGACTGAATTTTTAAACTTGCATTATATCTTGTTTTCGAAACAATTTGGATTCCGTAATAATCATTCGACTGCATTTAATTAGCAAGATATCTTCAGCTATGGATAGAAATAAATCAACTTTAGGCATCTTCTTACTTCTTAGATCTATCTATGGCGTTTGACTGACCATTAATCATAAAATATTGTGCCCCAAACTTTAACACTATGATATTCGGAACGCTGCTTTCTCGTGGATCAAAAGTTGTGTTGAGGATCGGGTTCAATTTGTTCAGTTTGGGTCACATCGATCTGACTATGGTAAATTTCACGGGGTGTCCCACAGGGCTTAATCCTTGGACCTCTTCCGTTCATTATTTACATTAACGCAATCTCTACTGTTTGCTGATGACTAACACAAACTTTTTGATTTTTCAGCCAAGGAAAAAGAAAATTAATGTTAATATTCCTCGTGTTATGGAAAATATTGTAATCAAGCAAGTCGTGGAAACTAAATTCTTAGGTGTTATTATTGATCAGCACCTTTCCTGAAAAAGTCCTATTACCGGTAGTTTTGTTTGTAAAAAGATCTCGAAAACCTTGGGGATTATTGCGAAAGCTCACTTTTATCTACCATCAAAAAAGTTGCCGACCTTATATTACTCTCTAGATATCCCTACCTAACATACTGTAATGTTGCCTGGTCCTCCACCTCCTGATCTAACCTAAACTGCCGTCTATATCGTTGGCAAAAGCGCACAGTGCTGCTTATAGCAAAAGCTCACTATCTAGCAAATACCGCCCCATTATTTAGCCAACTTAAAGTCCTTGACATATATAGCTTTAATTCTCTTTCTGTTGCTACATTTATGCATTCGTATCACCATAATCTTCTACCTAGTAACTTTCGAAACCTCTTTTTATGTAGTAATCAGGTTCACCATTATGAAACTTTCTAATATTAAGCAGGTCAGTACCCTTTATCGAGGACCTAACGCAATCTGGACTGATTCGTTGCCAATCTCACTCACCAGCTCTTCTTCCATATTTGTTTTTAAAAAAGTCTGAAAAATTATCTCATTGATAGTCGCTCTCTCGCTTAAGTTTTATGTTTTCTGTACACTTTGCACTTTAATCTAGCTTAAGGAAGCCTATAATATATTTACACAATATCCGACGTACCATGAAATTTCTCAGGATTTTATGCTACGCGGATAAAACATCGTTGATGCAATACCTTGCAATAACTTATGTGAAATTTATCTACAGTCTGCGGCCCACATCACCACGATCCACGATTTATTTATTTATTTTATTTTCAAGCTTTTTTAACCGATCGTCGATACCCGATCCCGATTCTCGATCCCCGATCCTCCATCCTCCACCCTCGATCCACAATCCTGGTTTTCCAGTAAACCTCGCAGTTTTGCTCATTAAGATCCCGGTTCTTTTTGTCGATCACTGAAGTAATCAATTGTTCCAAAGTAATCAACTCTTTCAAGCGATAGGATTCGCAGACCGGAAATGTGGGATTTCTTTTCTATGGACATGAAGTAGAATGCGTGATAGTCAAGTACAAAGCTACCAGTATGATTAGTTAAAGCTGCTTCCAGTAGTACTCGAAGGCTAAATCATTGATATCTCAAGTATTTATAAGGGATCGATCGTTTATTATATATATATATAGCCAAACAAGGGACCAACTATTGTAAGTTTAACTGAGGAGTGGATGGTAACACCTACGAAACAAGTTTGTATTAAACTTATGGTCATCAGAGTAGAGTGATTTTACTTTATGGATTATACATATACTATATATTTTTTCAAGATTTCAGCTGAATGCATACATGTAGGCGTATGTGCGTACATGCACTCTACATTCCTGGTAGTAGAAATAGCTGATAGGTTCCTGGGCCAAGCTTTATACGGGTAACATTTTGTTGCTGACAAAGAACCGCCGAAGCGAATTTTTCTGTCTACTTTTGAAGGAAACGTGGATTTGGTTCAATCGTGATCATAATATAGTTTGACAACTTTTATATAAAAGGCCACTCCTGTGTCTTAACCCTCGGACGTTCAAGGGGGAGGATAAAGAGGATAAAACATCAGTACCTGACGTTTTCAGTAGCTGTTCGTTCATCCCTTGCGCACAATTTGAGACAAGTTTAGTGATGGTCAGTTGCTATGGTTACGAGATATGATGTCATAAGTAGCAGGTGGTCAAGATATTTTTTGGGTGAAAATACATATTTTTTTCAACTTCCTTCAACAATAGAAGTAAATCTTGTGGCTAAAATCATGCAAAGTGCTTATTTATGTGTTATTTTTCATGTAGAGCACAAAAAATTACCATTTCTTGTGGTTTTAACCCAATTTTTAATTCTTGGTAAAATCCAAGATGGCGACCTTTGTTGGTGACGTCACAGGCCTCCAGTAGCGCCACCACCCATAAATCGTTTCGAAATATTAAAACATATCACAAACTCTGGGGAGGAGTTCCATCCACCTCCCCCCCGTTGTACCACGGTGGGGGTATGAGTTTGCGTGTTCGCCCGAGGGTTAATATCTCGAACCCCCCCTCACATTTTGCGCATTTTCAAAATTGACCCTCCCAAAATCAAGCCTCTTAGAAAATTGTTCCCCTCCTCCAAAACCCCGCCCCCCTCTCCACTGGGACGTAATAAATGATGAGTTCCTAAAGTGCAACGCGACTTCACGTCTTAACAACTGGGGAAATCTATCAAATTAAAACATACAACAAAGTGAATTGTTGGTTTTCAAATGACGTCACTAAAATTCAAACTAAAAAGCTATTGATCCTACCGAGATTTTACTTTCACGATGCATTAGAGCAGCTGAAAACTAATTTTCATACAAATTTTCGCTTCAAAAGGGTTCTTGGTTTTGTGATAGAGGACGCTTGAATTTCTAAGTTTTTACGTGACGCGATATTTACATTACGGCCAAGAGAGCTGTCATGTAGGTTAAAAAAATGACTTATTTCAGGAAATTTTGCTATTTAAACAGTTCATGTATTAGAAAAAGTATTACTTTAATGTTTATGAGTTTCTCGAGGAATAAATTCACGCTTTTGTAGCAAAACTTGGTAACAGATGTTTCTGTTGGTTTCCGTCCGCCATGTTGGAGCTCATCCAGGTGAGCACCAGCATGGCGTCTCCATACAAATCTCTATAAATCTGGGTAAAAAATTTCTTCGGATATCTCGTATACGAAATATTCCTCTGACCTGAATCTTGGCGAGGGTCTTGTATATGTACCTCCTTTTATTTCCCAGATTCTGGACTTTATCTATTGGACGGTTTTGATTTTGATTTTGATCTATTTTGAATGGCGTGACACTGAAAACCAGCAATAGATTTAACCGTAGAGATCCAGTAACTGCCACAGTATTCTCAGAAACGTAATTGTAACGCCTCAATACACAGCCAAAATATTTTCTCATCCTACACGGGGGTATTTGCTTTTTAATACACGTGCATAATTACACGAAAATCAAGAGCCTCGATTCAGGGAAAATTACGTCATTGGCAAAACGCGTTCAACTTACATGCGTCATTTCAGTCATTATATTAAATTCTGCAAGCAGAATACTGCAATGCTGATCGCACTACGTGAAAATTAACTCTGCAAGACATCAACAAGACACCGAAAGAACTCAAAACAGAGCGGGATTGTAGCCATAGACAGCTGTTTCGCCCTTTTTGGGGCTCGTCAGTATGGCGCAACAACCAGAGAAAGCTCTGATGCAAAATATCCACGCACTCTGATTTTAAGCCCTGACCCCAGAACTCTCAACACCCACAGAATCAAGCCATACCACGTGCCTTCTGGGGGGCAAGAGACAAAGTGTCAAGTTGATGTCTCGCAGAGAAAATAAAAAAATTGGCCAAAACCAACCTAAGAACATGGACAGAACCATGCAAGAATAAAATAAACCTTATGCTCATCACAAGACTCATTTGCATACAATGAAAGTCGTCACGATTCTTATCTCCAGTTTCCACGGTCTCCGTTAGGAACGCCTGGGAGCTTACCCCCGGCCTGTTTGCGACGGACCGACGAAAAAAAAAAACGGTTGCATTTTTAAAGTCTCGCTCTGCTAAAGCAAGCTCGACTATTGACGTCGATCGTAAAGAAACTTATATAGTACTATTTCTTTCTCAGCATTTTTGGGAAAAGAAAATTTGGAATATCTTGACTTTGGCCAATTCGGGGAATGGAAGAATTAAGCTTTAATTGTGTCCTCAATACTTCATCTCTTTCACCTTCCACATACATGCCATTTTTAAACTCGCCGCAGTCTTCGCTCAAAAATTGGAAGGAATCAGTGTAGGTGGTGCGCACTATTGGTGCGCACCTTTTACACCTCTGCCTCAAAAACAAACACGGAGACTCTCATTTTTTACTTTATAATTTTAATATAAACAATATACTTTAATAATATTTTTATATATTTTTTATAATATTTTAATATATAAACAATCTATGCCCCGTTTTTTTCTTTTATTTCGAGTCTGAATAGCGCAGATCTAAATTAGCCTCCCTTGGAGTTAAGTAAAAACAAAGAAATTTAAGGGCATTTTTCTAGTTCGTGGGTGGATAAAAAATGGAATAAAGTCAAATCCTGTGCGACAACACCTGCATCATGGAAAATATCGCGCCCATGTGTCTAGTCTTACGTTGTTATTGCCAAAGACCCCCTAAATGGCAGTATTCGCCAGCGTTATAGCGCGGTGACTCCTACTTTTTATTACTTTTCAGTTGACTATAAAGTATTTTAAAATAGTTTGACACATACACTAGAATGAAAATCTAGGGTGTTCCCCAAAATATGAAAAGACGTGTTCAATTAACTAGAGCTAACTCACTTTTGAGTAATAAGTTGTATGGCTAAAATTAAGGGTATCTTTAACTTTTATGCATTACTCTCATTAGGATGCTATAGGGCATCAAGTTTTATCGCTGACACAAAACTTTCCCGTCGTGGTTATGACGTAAGAGTGAGTCAGCTCTGTCTCTCTGAAAAATCACTTCCGGAGACTGCGGAGAGTCTATTTCCAGCGAAAGACGTCACACATCGGAAGTCAAGTCAAAGCAAGTCCGCCATCTTGGAACAGATATTTTACAGCGTCGACGAAACAAGAAGCAATTATTGTGATTGTTCTTCACCTGTCGTCAGAGATGGGGATATTCTCAAACTCTTCAACTTTCGATGGTCTCGTTGGTAAGTTATTGCTGCCCTGTATTCTTTATAAAGTCGAAATTACTGAGCTTAAAATCTTGTCACAAAAACAACCTAATATAATTAGCTTGGCTCGCGTGTTTCACAATGCTCGGGTCTGTTTAAAACACATCTCTCAAGGAATAAATGTTTCATTGAAAAAAGCAGTCTTGTTTAATAGCAAAGAGAAAATTTCGATGAATTGTAGGAATCATCATCATCATTTTATCAAGCAGGTTGAATGTAAGCTTACATCTAAAGCATATTGAAGGCTAATGTGGTGGACCTGCTATACAAATACAAACACAGAGACGCACATCCTTAAGGTTGACCACACCGCCCCTTCTCTTTACGAGCAGCTGTGTTTCTTACGTCCCAAAACAATCAGAACAATGAAAGAGCTGTGAGATGGTGCTTACGGTTTTCCATCCTTATCCCAGAAGACAAAAATGTCTGGCCATTTGTACAAAAACAAAGACAGCACATTCTCATTCTCCTCAGTTATTCCAAGACCCTGAGTGTTGGTCTGGTCCAAGTTGTTCAAACATTGGATGGTGCTATCCATCAGATAAATAGCTACCCACTGCACTGGATAGAGATTTATCCAATGCACAGTATTATCCACTTTTCAAACAACTTGGCTCTGGCAGGGGTTTAAATTTATGACTTCTCAATTGGCAGACCAGCGCTTATCCTGATAAGCTGACCGGGAGTCAATGTGTTTTGTGTTTTGTTTTAGAGAAAGCAACAAGCCAGCTTTTGCTGGAACCAGACTGGAATAGTATTCTTCTGATTTGCGATTGTATCCGTCAGGAAGATGTCAAGTAAGTTCTTTTCATGAACTAGTCTTCAGTCAAACCCGGCTTTGTGGACACGCACTTAATTCAGGCACCTCATTATTACGGACAGTTTGTTTGTACATGAGGAAAGAGAGCTTGTGTATTGATTTTGTTAGCAGAAGGCTGAGGTTGGTCATTCATGCAGTGAATACGGATACTTTCTATGGCACCCTCAGTGCCAGTATTAATGGAGTTTGACTGTATCTATGATAAATAGTATGGTACATCTGATTTAGCATGGAAGCCTGTATGCTTACATGTATATCACAGGCAGCTCTACCCTGGGTACCAGATGTCATTATTCTCACCAGCCACAAGAAGCATACCAAGTGCTGAAGTGCTGGACTCACTTTCACGGCTCAACCGCTCAATTCCATTACCCCAAAGAGAAAACCTCTGGCCCTCAGGATAAGGCAGCCAAGATTCTTACGAAGTCTTTTGAGTTAACATTTTATAAGAGAATGTATGGGAACAAACCAAGTCCATCCAAGTGTACTCAGACCATCATTAGGCAGGACTGTCCAGCCTGATAAGTCTGTACTAGTATAATATGCAGAATTGTAATGGGTTTTAAGCCAAAACTTTAGAAGAAAGCCTATTGCCGCATAAACATAACAACTTTCTTTAATTTACCAGACATGTTTCAATGGTACATTTGTCATCTTCAGTGTTACAATATATTGTAAAATCACCGTTGAATTTAAATTGTGCCCAATGTTTACAAAGTTCATTACATTATGTTGGCAATATTGCGTACTAAAAAGTTTAAATTGCATTTTAAAAGACTAGTGACTGGTCAGGCTACCTAGTTTTGATGTTTGCTACAAGACTCTACCTTTTCGAAATATTTGAATTGGAATTGGAAATGATGTACGTGGGGCTTGTGTGGTGTATTTTACTGTCAGTTTGCTTCTGGAGCCATTTCAAAGCGTTTTAGCACGGGTTTGGATTTCAGTTGTACTTACAACAAGAAATAAGGGAAGACAAGAAGGTTAAAAGCTCTCTTTGCTCTTTGTTCATAAATCCTGTTAAAATGGTCTGACGCTGCCAAAATTGGCTTTATTGGATCTGCTAATACTGTAAAACAAACATGAAAGTTCAGAACTACTAGAGTTTCTTCAGTTGCTTTTTCAGTTTGAAATTTAAGTGGATGGCACATACAAGGCACTGGCCATACATGTATGGTTTGTGGAGAAAGAAACAGTTTATGAAAAACATTTGATTGCCTGTGCTTCACTATTGGTTAGGATGAAACCTGGTGTTTATGTTAAGTTATTTTCTCTTTTGTGATTTCATATGACCTTAAGCTTAAATCCGTGTTTGCCTATTTGCAGCACCAAGTATGCAGTAGCCGTTATTAAAAGGAAAATCCATGACAAGAATCCACATGTTGCAAAATTTGGTTTGATTGTAAGTATTATATTTTTGTATCACAGCTGTGGTTTCTTGGTTGCAAGAGGGTAGATACGTACTTCAGTAGTTTCCAGTCAGTTTAAAGAAAGAAATGTTGACATTAGATTTGATATAAACAGTTAACACTTCCTTGTTGTTCAGGGTATTATTAGGGGCTGTTTATACAAGAGAAAATAAGCCTCGTCTTATCCTAGCAGAAGAGTTTGGGCTGGGCTTAAATATCCAAGCTGTGGCCTACCTTGGACATAAAAATGTTCTTATAAAAGGACTCAAGCGTTGTCTGCAGCTTGCTGAAGCTGTGAACGAATGCTGAGCATTCTCTGTTTCAACTGTGTCCCAGACCTTCACGGCCAGGGCAATGACCTGCTGCGCGAGAGAGCCAGAAATTTTATCTAAACTCCACCTCATCGATCGAACATCTCTTTTAAACCACTTGATTGATCGCTGATGAACTTTTTGTCAAGGTTTCTGGACACGTTACACAACAGCCTAGGACTAATCTTGACTAAAATGTTAATTTGAAACAAAAAAGACAATGTCAATCATTTCTTTTTTTTTGCTCACTTGAGGCATTGTGGCAAATTTGCAAGACACCAAAACAAACTACATCATCATTAGATCTGCCTGGCTGCGAAGTAGGCAATTAACTATTTCATGTGAGTAGTTTGCATCTTATGTAATCCGTACTCCTATAAGTAGTTCCTTTAGCGTCCTATGTAAGCCGCAGTCAGATTGCTTGCAGTTTATTTTCCCTATTATAAACAGCCCTATTACGGAAAAAGTAGAGTATAGCATAATATAAAACAAGACCCAAATAAGTCTTTTATTGCTTAGAGAATGATGGTGCAAATTCTTCTGTGGAGAGAGATTGTTTGTTACAAATAAAGTTGCCTGCATTTTTATTATGATTACTTCACCAACTCATGTATGTTCGTCATTTCAAGGTACTGGAAGCATGTATGAAGAACTGCGGGGCTCCCATACACAAAGAAGTTGCTACAAAAGATACGATGGATGCCTTCAGAGAATTAGCCAAAGTAAGAAACCTACTACTTCAGTTCAGTTCAGTTCATTTTTATTTTCCCCCAAAACAATGAACAAGAATACAGTATTACAACCATAGAACAGTATATGTTTACCAGGCCAGGATCGAGTTTATATTGAGTTATTAAATGACATTGATAAAAAGTAAATAAGTAATGTATTAGTATTTGTTAAATATACATATAAATTATATCAAATGTATAATCTAAATAATGGTTCACTGTGAAGAGCAAGTGACTATTTACAATGTTTATAGTAGCTATTAATTCTTGTAAAAATGTTTATGAAGTGTTTACTTGAATGCATATGCATATACATTATTGAATAAGTATAAAGTCAATAATTTTTGTGCTTATGGACTGAGACAAAGTTGAGTTCCATACAAATACGAATAAATTGTGAGTAAATCACCGTGCTGAGAGCCAATCATATGAAATTGCAAGTATCACCAGTGATTTAAAAGCAGATGTACATGTAATAAGTTGATAAATAAGTAATTTCGAATTAATCATGAAATAAGAATTGGTGCTATATGCAATGCAACGTGTTATAATTATTGTACCTTTTTGCGTCAGTCAAGCCCAGACCCAGTGAAGGAGCAGATTCTGATCATGATCCAGACATGGTCAGTGGCATTTCGTAAAGAACCAAAATACAAAGTTGTCCAGGACACATTTAATCTTATGAGAATGGAAGGTGAGAATTAATTAAATGCATTTGTCAGTCAGCACTGATCCATATTAATTTTTTTATCAAAGTCTTGAGCCAGTCAGGTAATATGATTACTACCCCACACTATATTCATAGGAAAATAGAAGAAAAATGGAACAAAAAATGATCCCTAAATGTTTTATTTTACTCAGCAGCATGAAATCTCAGTGAAAGCCCTGAAATATGGTGGAATCTATAGATATTGATAATCAATCTGGATTTTTCATTTGCCTGCGTACATGATGCAAGACTTGTCCTTTCAGTCACATCATGGACAATTTTTTTGGACCCAAACAGTCTATTAAAATCACTCTCTGTTTCACGTGCACCTCTACATGTAGGTGAAACAGGAAGAAAAGTACCTCCGACCATTATTAATGTCTTTAAGTTTTGAAGGAGAAAAACAAAGATGCATCAAAACCACATAGAGCTTGGTGCCATTTCCAGTTAAAACATGTCAGCAAAACAATAATAATATTGCATTTATCAAAATTAATGTTGTTTATTTGGTGCACAAACTTTACATTGTAGCCTCAGATGAGTCATCTTGGTTTGAAATGTTAACATTTTGTACTCTCTCATTGTCTTCTTTTAAATAGGATACAAATTTCCTCCCATGAATGAGTCAAGCGATGCTTTGTTTACAGCAGAAAGTGTGAGTAATTTTGAAACATTTTAACTGATTGAAACTTATTACTCATTATTATTGGACAATATTGTTGAAATAATAATTGGATGAGTGTTGTAAAATTTCCAAATTTGATCAACATTAGCTTGTTGTTACAAATAAATTATTGCCCATTGGAGTTGAAAGTCAATAAGAAATAGAGAAATGTCCTAAACAAGGTCCTAAGAATTTGAATGATCCCAAAATATGAGTGAAAATAGTCAATCCAAACCAGATTCTCTTGTTAACATTCTACCCAGTGCAAGAATTATATTTCACATTGATGCCATCACATTGCAGACTGTGATGATTTGTTATTCTTTTTCTTAGGCTCCAGAGTGGGCTGAAGGTGATGTGTGTCATATGTGCAGAGTTAAGTTTTCAACATTTCAAAGACAGGTAAAAACATTTTGAATAATTAATCACAGTGTTTATGAGACATTACGTTAATTTACACTACCAAAATAAACTATTTTAAGAATCTGCACTATTTATCTTTTTCATGCAGCAATTACCCATTCATCAATTTGGAGGTTTTAAATGTCACCTTTATAGGGAATGATTGTTTCTATTTCGAACCCTACGGATTCTTGAAAAGATTTTTGCAAGGATCTTTGTGAGGATCTTAGTTAATAAGATTGTTAGAAGATCCTTGTGAAATCCTTGAGAATGTTTTGAAGATCCTTGTCTTTGAGGATCTTTGTAGTATCTTTGCAGATCCGCAAAGATCCTGCTAAGATTTTCACCAGGGCCTACATGTATGTTATTGAAGAAGGAGATTAAATACTGTACAGTCACTGTGAAATGTTACACTGCCCCTCAATTTGGCCATCAGATTCTTCTCTCCTGCTACTGCCATAGTGTTTGAAAAAGTAAGAAGGTAAGGGACGAACGGATGGAAGGACAAAACTTATGTGAAGCTGTGCACCATTAATTTTGTTTGTACATGTAAGACCTCTTGGGATTCCTAATAATTTTTCTTAGACCACAGCTCTTACAGCTCTTACACAGTTGAATTGCTTTAATGTCTGTCCCATAATTTCTCCGACTTTCTACAGCATCATTGCAGGAACTGTGGCCAAGTTTTCTGCCAGAAGTGTTCTTCTAAAGTCTCTATAATTCCACATTATGGAATAGAAAGAGAAGTGAGGGTGTGTGATCCATGCTTTTTCAAAATCAACCCATCAGCTGGGTATGTAAAACGGTTATAATTATTTTAATCCATGAATCTTAGTTATGGATAAGTCTGTAATCTTACGATTTCTAGTTGGGAAGTGTTGAAAAATAACAGATCATCCACTTAAAAAGGGAAAAATCGTACAAAGATGGGTTGAAACTGACAGCGATGAAGAAAAGCAGGTCAAACACAATTATAGTAAAATAAAACAGGGACATAGCTTCCTGCTCAATTCAGGGAACATGCAATGGGTTTCAGACATACATGTATGTCAAAAATCACCCCTTCCCATGATGGGTGTCCAAGTGAAGCAGGTTCAATATCAGGACCAAAAAACGTTCCCTAAATAGTAAGAAGTCTGCACGATAAAATGAGTGCCACAAAACCCAGTTTTGTTATTTTTCACTTTTAAATTTGCTGGCAAGCAACCTTGTCAAGAGCGTAAGGGCTAATCTATAGTGTTTATATGCACCAAGCATCATTGACTCTGTCTTGCCTTTTAGAAAAAGTGAAGAAAGTGCAAAGAAATCTGATAGTGCATCATCTGACGGTGATTTGCCACCAGAGTACCTTAACAGTCCTTTGAGCAAAGAAACACAGGTAATGATTGCTGCTATAGTAGTGCTTCATTCATCTACTTCCACAAAAGCGATCAATATTAATTCGCCCTCTGCCTCCTGATATTTTAATATTGTATTGTGCTGGAAATGGTAAAAATGAAATTGACCAATAGCCTGAAATTCATCCGATTGCTTTGAGTCGTTTTCTCCTCTCAACAACGTCTGAATCGACCGGCCATTAATGCCGTCCAGTGACGTCACTCACTACCCGAAAACCGGGTAGTGAATTTGATTGGTTGATTGTCTAAACATTTGCATAATTATGCATAATTATGAAAAATTTTAGCGGGATTGTCACTTGATATTCAGCTTCCCTGGCATTCTTTCGTGTAGTTCAAACATTTCTATAAGCTTAATCTTTATCGTAAACAGCAAAATTGTCCTTGTCTTCGAAGTGAACTGCGAATGAAGAATCATTGCGGAGAGTCGGTAGGTTTTTCATTTAGAGCTGCTTTGTTGTTTTGGCGGCCATTGGCTTTGTTTACGTGAAGTTTTCTGAGATCTGAATGTTTTCTAAATTCGACCTTCTTGCTATTTTTACCGTCAAGTGTAATGATTCTGTTAGCTTTTCTTTCTTGTTTCCTTGTTTTTTTTCTTCGTTAAGGACCAAATAGCTTCTTTTCAGAATTAAAGCAAATCATTGTGTTTTTGAACTAAGTGTTCCGTGTGTGTGTTTATTTCATTGCGTGATTGCGACAGAGTTTGATTATAGAATTCAGTACAACCGATTCAGAGTTGATAGTTTGAACGTTAAACATGAATTACGATCGAAAAAAATAAAGCAATTCTGTATCATGCAGACGTTTCCAAACGGTATTTCTTGGTTTGCCACTTGAAAACCGTGTTTTACTCTTTCCATGAATTAAAGCAAAGATCAAGGAGTAGTGACGTCACTGGACGGCATTAACGGCCGGTTGATTCAGACGTTACTGAGGGAGTAATAACGACTCGAAGTAATCGAATGAAATTCAGGCTAATTGACCAATTGAAGGCAGCCTCTCAAATAACAAAAGTCAACAACAAATCTTTGTTATTAGATATATAAATTTTATTATAATTTGTTATTGTAGCATAACTTTTTGGGATGTTTCGAGTCTTTTAAGGAATCTGTGCAAGGATAGATCTTTTTAAGGATTCCAAGGATCCAATCAAAGCAAGGTCTAAAAATAAGAGCATAATATAAATTTTGCCATAAATATGCAATGAAGTTGTGTTATTATTGGGAGGTTTGGAAAAAATGAGGGTTACGTTTTGGTGTGGGGTATGGTAGAGAGTATCAATTTTGTTTTGAATTGTTGGGAGGTGTGATTAACTGTTGGTTCATGAAATTGGCATTTTAACTATAGTTACATTGTGAAGATGAAATAATCAGCATGTCATGAGCATGGGACAAAGAAAAAAAATCTGAGTCTCCGACAGGATTCAAACCTATGACCTCCCAAACACCAGGTGGGTGCTCTATCGATTGAGCCACGGAGAGCTCATTGAGAGCGAGGCCATATACTAGGTTCATATTTGACATGCGTAGTTACATTGTTATTAATTTTATAAACTCTTTGGAAGGTTCCAGCCAAGAAAACAGCCAAGGAAATTGAGGAAGAAGAGGAGGAGGAATTACAACTAGCTATGGCATTATCTTTGTCACAAGAAGAGGCTACCAAAGAGGTATGGCCGAACCTTTGTTAAGCCTTTCAGTCCCAAACATGACCAACGTCAATTTTCTCCTAACAACATCGGCAGATCATCAAGAGTAAAGGTTATGAGAATTACAAAATTGATTACTAAAAGGAGAATGCTTTGATCTTAAACCAAATTCTCTCAACTATTCTTAAAGGAAATGTATGGAGATCAGTTTGGAGAATTTGTGTGTGGATCTTGGGCTTAAAGGGTTTTAATAGAAGGAACCTTAATTGCACCCCCAATGAAAACTCCTCAGAGAGTTCATATCCTTTCAAACTTTCAAGCAATTACTCCAATTTGCCCTGTTACCACTGCACTGAAAAGAAGGGAAATAGTTGGAGCTGAAGGGAGGGAATTGCATCTGAATTCTGGCCAAGACAGAAAAATTTGTCTCCTTGCTATTCCTCTTCTCAAGTAAATGTAAAATGTATTCATTTCAGAAAATAGGGTTACGCACATGCCGAGTTGTCATTTTGTTTCCTAAACCTGTTGTGTTTTAGGCATTTCCATTGCATCACTGAGAGTGAGGAAAGCTCCTTGATAGTAGAGATGTTTGTATTGTAAAAGAAGAAATTGTACAAGGCTACAAAGAGATTGCAACACTAATGTGTTTTCTCTTTTTCAGAGCCAACTCCGTCCAAGCATGAAGTCATCAACTTACAGTAGTCCAGATCCTCCATACAGCTCACACAGGCAGACCAGCAACTTGTATTCATCTGCTGTATGTGTATTCACTATTTTTCAGTTATGTTATTTATAATTAACACCGGGAAAATTTTACAAGTTGTTCACTGCGACACCTAAGCTGTTAAAGGGAAGGGTCACTAACCTTTAGTACATAGTTCTTAGATGTGTGTGCAATAAAAGAAGTCTGCAAATAACTCTTCATTTTAGAAAGGAGTGCAACTAGCTCATAGCCTCAGAGCAAAGTCGACATTTTGTGATTCCACTGCTGGTTTCCCTGCAAAATGACCTCTGATGATCAAACGTGATAGGTCACTACCCAGGTGTGGGTAGTACCTCTAATATAGGTTGTGCCTTGAGGGAAATTTGTTTCAACCTATCAGAAGTGGTTAACCAGATCTGGTTAGAAATGCATCATCAGACTATAAGTATGACAGATCACTGTAGTGGGGAAAAACCGCAAAAGTTGTCAGACATACTTAATTTCAACTTCTCCAACCACAAAATGATAGTCTTAATCTGTCTGGTCTTCTTTCTGACCGCAGGATCTTGTTAAACACAGGCAAATTTTCGCCGGGCATTGTCCAATGACAGATTGTTATTTGCAACTCTTAATAGTGTTGTTGTCAATGGAAGACTGACCTGGTCTTGCTAAAAGTTAACATCCTATTTACATGATGAAAACTGTTAAAAGTGTCCTTGGCTAAGGATGTATAAGAAAGAAGCAGGGTAAAACATTCAAATCACCACCCAGGTTGGTTTACAACTGGATTAGGTTTCCTTTATGTTGAAGGGCTAAAAAAAATACTCAAAGTCCAATTTGTCGTTTGCGAGAGCTGCTCTCCCATTTTGGTTGCCCAGGGCCACTTCTTGCTCATCTTAGTTAATGATTTTGTTAGTGGATGACTTGCTTGAGACCTTGCCCATCGGGCAAGTAAACTTTAAAAGTTACTTGCCCAGAAGAAAATCTACTTGTCCCAGACAACTGGATGGGACTTTTTTCGATCCCTATGATGGTAGAGGCTACCACAATAGGCACTGTGTTACAATATGCATTGTTTATGGTTAGCCTTGTTTCAGTGTCAACTTAACCCTTTCACTGCCAAATTTAGCTGAAACCAAATTTCGACCAAATTTCCAAATTTCATTTTGTGAAATTTTAAAAAAACAAATAGCATCGTGTGTAAGTACAGGCAGAGAGCTTTCATTTGAATGGTCACATCATAGGATTTCGTCCGAAGACTCAAAAGGTAGAGTCACCTTACAAAACTCCATCAAGCACTGGCAGTGAAAGGGTTAAGAGATTACGATTTGCATAGCCATTCTGTTGATATCAGAT
The DNA here is from genome assembly GCA_038088405.1 of Porites divaricata. NCBI lineage: Eukaryota > Metazoa > Cnidaria > Anthozoa > Scleractinia > Poritidae > Porites > Porites divaricata. Next base: position 2,405,894 of record JBBMOI010000009.1, read on the forward strand.
CGTTTGACTGATATTTAAGGTCTTACAGGGCTCATTTTGCAGTTTGTAACATCAGTGACCTGTTGTGTATTCCTTCCTTGCTTGCTTTCCAGTATGTACATTGTTGTATTTTTTTATTGCTTCTTCAGGATGTTGAAACTGATTCATCAAGCGTTGACCCAGAGGTATGCATCTAAGCGATTACAGTAGTGGAAAACAAAAATATTGAATTTTAGCAAGTTGCTCCTTTGGGCGCTCCCAATTGATTGAAAATTCAGTAATATCATAAGCAAACAGTAAAACTTTTGAAAACTGGATTAAAACTACATATTTAAAATAATTGATTGGGTTATCAGTTTGCATTATTTCTGTAATAAAGTTCAACAGTAGTGGATTGACTCCGAGAATTCCTTTCCAAGTTTACCACACGTTGCTTCTAGAAAGTCAAGCTTATGAATAAAATTTTTGTGACGGACTAGTCAGATTGTCCAGATTCACTAGTACTCAAAACTGACACTCCTCAAAACTGGCAAAAAAACTGGCACCCATGCAAGGTGGCAGCCCGTAACGCAAAGCGCTCGATCTCGATGATCTTACGGAAAAATAGAGGACTGTGAACAGTCTAGTGCCGGTTGTGTGTATGATAAATAGGGAATTTAAGCAGTGACGTTTTTGAGCGACGCGCGTCAACCGGAAGTGAGCCTTTTTCTCTTCTAATTATGCCTTAACGCTACCAAATTTGTGCTGCTAAGTGTCCACTCTTTGACCAAAAGTTTGTTTAAAATCCCGGCTCAAGAGTGTAAAAATTCCACTTCCGGGTGACGTCCGTGGCTCAAGAACGTGACGGCTTAATGTGTGAATGTTTTGGTCTGTAGCTGGCACGATACCTGAATCGCTCATACTGGGAAGAGAGGAATGAAAGACAGCTATCCAGAGACAGGTCCAGTCCACCTGCTAGCGCCCCAGTACAAAGGGAAGATGCTAACAGCTACTCTGATCAGGTATGACACATGACACTTTGATAGACTACGAGTAGTCCCTCATTTTCCCTCTGGGATAGTAGAGCGAGCGAAACGTGAGTGCGTGTGAAGATCACCCCACACGAGAAAGGCGAGACGCGGCAGGGAGAGAGAAAAACGAGGGACTACAGACAAAGCCCAAGCTTTTGACCCTTCACGGCCGAATGATTTTAGAGTGTGAAGTTCGTATCGCCATCCAAATCATCGGTAAACGTCGAGTGTTGATTGCGGCTGGCGCGTTTTTGACAGATGTTGACAGATTACAAGAGCCAATCTGAGTTTAATACGCATTGTTAGAGCAACGTATAAAGTCAAAAGCTTGGGTTTTGTCTGAAGTTCGTTAGGGAAAATGAGGGACTACTCTTAGTCTACGCCTTGAAGACCAAGGCGGGGTCATTGATTGATGAAATAAAATATTAAAACACTCAATTTTGTTTTCAAATAAAACTGGCGATTAGCTATCAGGCCTCAGTTGTTCAAGTGCTGGACAGCGCTATCCACCGGATAAATTACTATCCAGCGGATAAGTATTCAAGGAAACCAATGGCGCTATGCTCTGGTAGAGTTCTATCCAATGGATAGCGTTATCCATCATTTGATCAAGTGGGTCCAGTACTACAGATACATACTGCTCAGCAGCTTTTGTTTGAATCGAGGACCAAGTTAGTAACACATGAAGATTTCGTCCCCCTTGTAGAGTTAGAGCGATTTTCGTATGACCTTGAAAAATGGTTTCGGTACAGTGTTCGTTATTTGTTTCATCAGCCAATAAGTGAAAAGATCAAAACATGGACTCTTCGTTTTCCCGCGAAAGAAAACCCTAATATGGTGAAGGCATTGTTCGATTGGCCAATCGTGTTGCAGTATGACGTCAAAGCGAAGTATCGATTGATTTCTAGAAAGTTCTTGGGCGTGACGTTTTTTCACCCGAGCGTTCGCTTAACCAACCAAAAGCCACGCGCGTTTGTATCCGTTCGATAAACCAATCAAATCGCTCTATTTCCGTTCGTTTGTTTTTTTGTTTTGTTTACGCGTTTTCATTTCAAGGTCATACGAAAATCGCTCTATTATATTAAAGGCCACCCAAATAAGACCTTGTATCTCACTGCGTGATTGTCTTCCAAGGTTCAAAAGTTAGAACCACCTTGTAAAGCATAGTAATTACTACATCAGTGGACTTCGTTAAGTCGATTTTGACTTCTGTTCAGTACAATGAGGCCAAACTCTCCACAAGTTTGTCTGTAACATGGAAGTCAATTTTTTTCTAGAACAAGGGTATCGCTTTCCTTTTTACAGGTTTATCCGTGAAGTAAAATTTTCCTTTCAAACAAGAGCAAGATAACCAAGCCGACCTTCTTTCTTTTTAAATTTTATTTTGTTTTAAAGCTTTTTTTCTGTCTGCTTCTTTATGCTTCTACTTACTTAAACTTGCTAGCAAATGCTAATGAAAACGTTCTGAGCTTAACTGCCCTCAAAATTGTCCCAATTGCTTTAACCATAACTGACAGTAACATGGTAAATTATTATTTCGTTGTAGATAAGAGTAAATGGAATCTTGAAAGGAAAAAAGAAAAAGAAGGGGAGAAAAATGCGAAGTGACGACTCCGCGCCCACGGTTAATAATGTCTCATTTGCTTTACTAAATTCATGAAGGGATTGAAACTTGTAACGCTCTCAACTGGGATAAAACAGGCCATTATTATTTTATAGAGTAAAGCTGTAGGCTTTACCACGTTCTACTGCGGTTTTCAGTTGTTTCACCTTCGTGCGAGAAAAATTAAGAGAGTTCTCCTTGGGTAGGTACGATTTCGCGGGGTTTGAGAGATAGAAGAGACTCCCTAGACATAAGTGCTTGGGATCACGTTTTTGGCCAAAATGCCGGTTTAATCTAAAAACACGTTGGTCTGCTCAGTGTTGCTGACATCGTCTTGTTTTCACCCCTGAACTGAAGTTTTCTTTTGTCCATGAAACAGTATTACTTCTGAACAGAAATGGCAGCAGTTACACCAACTTCGTTTCCAAGGTTCTCTCCTACCCGTCTCTGTCTCTCTCGCCCTGTAGGGACGGGTAGGAGATAACCCTGGGAACAAGTTTGCAGTTACACGTTTCAACCCAACTCGAGTTTAATGAATCCTATAACAACTACACAGCTAAAAAAAATCTATATGCAAGCTTAGCTTGTGTAATCTTCATAAATTTTAAAGTATCTTCCTTAATTGTTACTACTGTGACTCATTTCTGACTCTTAGCTTGTAACCCTTGCGTTTTTGTACAAGCAGACTATTTCAAAGTTTATATTGTTTTATTTCTTTGAAGAATATCAGTTGCCATGATGACATTTGAAACTATTCTAACTTATGCAACATTCTTTGTAACTCTTTTTGATAACTTCCTGCACTTTTTTAACATTGTCTAAAAAGCTCTAGGATTATGTTGTTGATGGTAGCATAAAGTAAACAATATTGAATAAGATTCCAAAGGAAAGCTCTGGAATTATGTTGTCTATAGTAGCACAAAGTAGCATATCTCACCGCATTTTAAATTATTACACGTTAAACGGAATAATACACAGCACCACAGAAGAGCTCTGTAAAAAAAGCTCTTAATTGAAAATTCACCCGCAAGCTTTTTAAACTCTGGACTTGGTATTTGGAAGCGCCCTGTGTGTCAAAATAAGCCAGTCACGGGGTTTTCATCACGTTAGAACCACACAACACTTTCAGAGATCTGCCTCTTGTTAGGAGTAGGTAAAAATTCTCACTAAATACTGCAACGTTAAATGTACAAAAAATGCGTTTTAGCGTTGACGTTGAAAGTTCAGCTGCAAGAAGCCATTGAAAGCATGGTAGAAGTCCTTCTTAATGTTTCATCCCTTGCCATTTCTGCTAGGTTAATGGTGAGTCTTCAGAAGTATCCGAGGTATCAGAGGCCATGATCAAGAACTTTCATAACAACGTGGAAATGTTATTGGAGCGCATGCAGCAAGTTTCTGGCCAGGGAAAACATATTGCTATGGATGCTACAGTTCAGGTGTGTTATAAGCTTGGGAGGGTAGGGATGAATGGAGAAGAGCTCTGGGGGAGGGGTGGGGTGATCAATAGGGTTTGTTTCTCAGAGGCTGCTTTCGAATTTCCTTTCATATTCCATGTTGCCTGATACCTCAAAAGATATTTCGAAGGGATTCTAATTGAAAATAGAAAAAAAAAAAAAGGAATAATGGTATTTGACCCCAATTTAGTTCTCGCCCCTGTACCCATAGTCAATGAGAAAGGTTCCACTATTTCAATTAATTTTATTTGTTTGCTTTCTCCTTAGTCCTTGTTCCAAACTGTGAGTGCCATGCACCCACAGATACTAAGACTCATCGAGGAGCAAGAAGAGGAAAAAGGTAAGTCGCTTCTTTGTTTCGTTTGGTAAATGAAGCACCTGGAAGTGACGTCTAGAGGGGTCTGTTTTGTCAATGAATCAACGGTTTAACCACCTGAACTCTTAGAGACGGAAGAGTATGCGGAGTGTTCCTTAAGATTACTAGTAATTGCGGAAAAGTAACTTTAGTTGTGGAAACAGAAAGCCGCCAAACGCTTAGTATAAAATTGCTGGATCTGAGCGTGAGCGTGACTTATTTTTTTGGGAGAAACCTTGAGGGGGAGGGTGGGGAGCTAGACCGAAAGCGATAGCTAGTGGGAAATCCAACGATCTGAGAAGTCACGTGACATGGTCCAACGGGCCCTTTAATTGTCTTGGCAATTGTCACCCCAGGACCCTCCCTATGGCGGCATAGAAAACTCCTTCGGAAAACATCATAGGCTATTGACATTTCCATGTGTTGTACAAATGTCCAAGTTTTTTTCTTGCAATCGGAACGCCCGTTGGAATACCGTCCGCGAGTATTTTGATATCCTTCTCCAGTGGTTCTCAGCGCTTTTGCATTAATGGCTTCGCACTTAGCCTCGCTTTGAAACAGAGGCTTGGAGCAACCCGAGAATGGCCTATGAAATGTTACGTTAGAATACCCCTCGCGAGTATCTCGGTAGTCCAGCGCTTTCCAGCACCGCCAATTTATAGGAGAAGGCTCTGGAGCGAGGTGTCAGTTCAGGCGTTTGGGCTGGAAATGTTTAAAAAAAAATGTTAGACTTAAATGTTTAAGTCTAACTCTGCTCTCTTTTCTCTCTAGCTAAATACGAAGCACTGCAAGTAAAGCTTGGTCTAGTTCGCGAGGCCCGCTCGTCTCTAGAGAGCATGCGCGAACAGCACCGCGAGAAAGTGCGTCAGCAAGAACTTGAACAGGACATGCTGAGACGGATGCAGATCGAACAGAAACTGGAGCTGATGCGGCAGCAGAAAGCCGAGTATCTGGCCTATCAGCAGCGATTACAAACAGAGCGGCAGGCAGCCATAGAACAACAACTGCAGCAGCAGAGATTGCAGTACCAGAGACAGATGCAACAACAGCAACATCCCTATACAGGAGTGCAGTACCCACCAGCTGGAGATTCCAGTCCATATTCATCGTTAACGTATGTTCCCAGCACACAGAGTTACAATACCCAAAATCCACCTTCAGCTTACACGCCTGCTGTACATCCGGGATCTCAAGTGCCCGACGCTCCGCCTCCTTCTCAGTATCCGTCGCGTCCCCCCACGGAAGGATACATGCAACCTTCTCGTACTGACTACATGCCGTACAGGAATGACGCTTCAGCCCCTCAAACAGAACTTCCTCCTCAGCCTAGTTCCCTGGAGTATCAACCCCCGTCATATGCTTCTCAAATCCCTCCAGAGCAGGGGCCAGCGTCTCTGCAACCTTATAGCCTCGGGGGTCCTCCTCCGGTTCCTACAGCTCCCGCGCAAGTAATAGCCCAAGCACCACCCCCTCAGTATGCTCAAGTAACCTCTCAACGGTTAGGCCCTCAACCGCCGTATGGGCAAACAGGGGGACAACAACCCCCTGCTCAAGTCTCACCCCAAAACCAATACCCTGGGGCACCCCCTTCTGCTGCCCCCACCGGACAACCTCAGTTTAATCCGATGCTACCTCCTCAAGGTCAGCTCCAATACCTGCAACAAGCACCAACCACCAGCCCCGCACAATCACAGCTCACACCCGAAAGAGCGCCACCACAGTACAGCAATCCAACACAGTCACAACTAGTACCAGAAGCACCCCCACCACAATATGCTAATCTAAACCAGTCACAGCTTATGCCAGAGACTGCCGCACCACAGTACAGCCAAACTTCGACTCCTGCTCTGCCGGCGAAACCACAGTCGTTCCAGCCCCAAACCAATGGTTATTCTCCGTTAGATGCCTCTCGCGGATCCCCTCAAATGTTTTCGGCCGGTCCAGTACAGTCCCAGTTAAATATGGCTCCTCAATCTGGCCCTCCCTCGTTTCAGCAAGGGCCCCCGATGCATCAAGGATCCCAAATGCAACAAGGTCTTCCAGGGCAACAAGGGTCCCAAATGCAACAAGGTCCTCCACCGCCAATGCAGCAGGGACCTGCAATGCTACAAGGACCCCCACTGCAACAGGGGCCTATAATGCAACAACAAGGAGCCCCTATGCAGCAAGGCGCTCCCCTTCAACAAGCTTACGAGCCGCAGCAGCAACAGCCCCAACAATTTGCACCCATACAAGGGTATCAACAAAATCCAGTCCAGGGACAACCTGGGCCACATCAGCCACCACCGCAGTACTTTGGGTCAACGCCCCCTCCTCAACAGCCTGCCCCCCAGCGACAGTTGTCAGATTTGGAACTGATCTCGTTTGACTAATCTCAGTAATGACTTTGCACGATAAATTTTTAATAAATTGTGAAAATTTAAGGTAGCTTTTCTAAGGAGTTACCTGGTCAAAGTTAAATTAATCATAGAATTATAATGGATGTTTAATCACAGAGCTGCTACTGGTTGTTTTAATGCCAGCCAAACAGAGGATAAATTTCGTCTACTATTGGTAATTCAGCACTAATTTGTAGTACATAGTAGTGGTACAGATGGTGTTAGTTTAGGCTACAGTGGCTTAGAGGGTAATTTCATACTTGGCCAAAAATGGTCGATATCTGACATGGCAGGACAAGGAATTTTACCCGATGATAAGTGGCGCTCACGACATGTAAAAAGTCGGTTGTATTTTATGGTATTGTTATTTTTTCTGCTCCTTAACTGTAAATATTCGGGAAAGAATTTGAAATGTAGTAATAAAGGCACAAAAACACAAGCATTTCATACTCTTATCGGTGCTGTTAAAGTTTTAAAATTAATACAAGACAGTACAAATAATTATTTGAAGGAAGATCATCGCAGTTATATACGCAACTTATCCACTTGCGAAAAGAAAGCCTTAAAAAGAATTCAGGCTTGTACGGAATTCGAACCCCTGACCTCTGCGATACCGGTGAAGCGCTCTACCAATTAAGCTAACAAGCCAACCGGGAGCAGGTCGTTGAATTGGTTCGTTTTAAACCCGTGAAACGACTATGATCATCATCCTTTCACGGGGTTCGCAGAGGTCAAGTGTTCGAATTTCGTACAAGCCTGAATTTTTTTTCAGGCTTTTTTTTCGCAACTGCATAAGTTGCGTATATAACTGCGATGATCTTCCTTCAAATAATTCTTCACTCCACAGTTCACATATGTGATTTTCATATACAGCTATTTCGAGAGAGGTTGCGGGAAAAAGTGCACGCTACAATCCCGAAAGGTATTGTGGGTGGGTTTGAGTTCAAAGAAAGTCAGGATAGAATGGCACGAGAAGCCACGGACATATGTTTGCAAGTGCTAAAGGAAAGCAACAAAAGTAGGTTCGACAGCTACAAAGTCACGAAGAGTGTATTGATCATATCCCTTATTACCTTTCGGGATTTTCGCGTGCACATTTTTTCCGACAACCTTTCTCGAAATAGCTGTATTCATAATTTCATCAGAGTATAAATAATCTTCGTAGAAGGGCTTTCGGTCATGTGTCGAAAATCGCTTGTGCGATGGCTTGACTTTTGCATGTGTACCGGTACTTCTAATTCTCAGAGGGTCCGAAATCGGAGTAGTCTGTGTACATTCGCCCCCTCCCTCACCCCGATTTTCTTAGGGGAGAGGACGGCTGTACACAGGCTCAAGTCCATCTTAGTCATTTTGGGGCAAATGTAATTTTCGCGATCCCAACCAGGAGCCCATCAATGGGCTCCTGTCCCAACTTAGTCACTTTCTGTCACTTTTTTAACCGCGAATTTCCCCGTTTTTAAATCCCTGCTTGCAAGAATTTTCTTACCCCCCAAACCCCGAAAGTGTGCGACCCCATTCTAGTAACTATCAAAAGGAAACAAAAAGCCATTATAGTTAATCCAGTCGAGAAAAGCGACCGCACCAGCGGCACATCACCATTAGCCTATTTTAGTTTATTACTAACTCCCGGTTAAGCTGGGTGGGGGTACTACGGTTTTATTCTCGAAATTAGCCAATGAGGTTCAAATGGGCCCCCTTCTATAATATTGAGGGGCCCTTTTTCAAGAAAGGGGGTCCAAGAAGATATTTGAACTTATTGGTACAGACTGTACATGGGTCGGACTCGCCGGACGCTTTGCCGCCATTTTGGAACATTCTGGGCAACTGAGAAAGCCTGGGCTCGAATAACTGCAGAATCTCAGATGTTTGTCTAATGACTCAAACGAAGAAGAAAAAGGGAATTGAGTCAGTAAAAGGCTATAAAGTTCAAAGTAAGTTAATAGAACGGCCGTCAAATCAGAGTTGTTTCAGTGATGTTTTCGAATTAATACTTCATTTAAAAAAAAATAGTACTTATCCTTATTCTTGGGTCTATTTTTTTGCGCCCCATTTGACGCGGCAGCGTAAATTTATTTTATGCGGCATTTTTTTCCAAATTGCAGAAATCCCGCAAGGCCACGCTTTAGAATACACCCTGCGGGAGTTACTTGCTACTTGCGCTAATGGCCTGAGTTACATTCACAGTTTTTCCTACAGTGAACAAAGAAAAATGTACTAGTAATTACCACAGGAAAGTCGGCCATTGAAAAAAAAAAAGGTTTTGGATGATTCTACTCAGCAACATTTTGCATTTTTGCAGTGTTCTGATAAAGTGACAGGTGTTTTTAGAGTTGAACAGAGATGTGAGTGCGGCATGTATAGAGAGGTGTAAATGCAGTAACTGTTCAAATAAGGGCAACAACATTTGGACATGCACATCACCATGCGGTGAACATCTTGCGGCTCCGATTTGCTGTACACCTCTCGGGATTAGTTCCATGGCACTGTTACAAAACAAGTCATTGTTTCAGGTCTTAAGGGTGGATTTCCTGACCCTGGTCTTTCCCAAGTGTTCCTCGGCCAGCCTGCTGTACGCACACCATGATTGAATTTGAATGTAGGTCCAAGAGATCCAATTTCACTGCGGTTGATGAGTATAGTTGAACATATGGTTGAATTTAGGAACAAGTACAGTATTTGCAGGTTCAACTTAGGCTGCGAAGCGCAGACGTATTTCCTCGTCGGAGGGAGAGAAGCGACGACCGGAAATACGTCTATGCTTCGCAGGCTAAGCTGAACCTGCAAATACTGTAAATCCGAACTGAATCGTGTTTATATATTGTTCATGAATTACTAATGCCCCGCTATACGGGGCTGTTAACAAACTGTTTGGCCCGGGGAGCCGGGAAATTAGCGGTGTTTTAACACGTGGCCTATGTTAAATTCTCCGCCAAGTCGCGGAGGTCGGGGGGCCGGAATTTCAATAGACTGATGCATTAAAACAATTATTCTTTGACATCGAGGTGAATAGTGGCTAAATATTTACCGAGCCTCGAAGCGGCGGGGTAATTATTCCTAATTAAAGCCGCTATTCACCGAGATTGAAAAGAATAATTGTTTTAGTATATACACAAGAAGCGATCTCAACAAAATAAGGAAGGAAACCGTTGAAAAGTTCGATTTGATTTACGGATCAAATCACGCGAACGTTTAAAAATAGATCTTTGCATGGCAATTCACAAGTTTATCACTTCGCAAACAACAGCGCAATGGCTTAAATGGAACCGTTAAAAGTTTGAATTGTTTCCATACCTGAGAAGAAAAGTAGGGCTTTGCTGTTGACTCGCCAAGTTTATAGCCGAAAAGGTTTGTTGTGTCGTTCTTCACATGAAGTGCTGAGAAAAATGGCGGCTCGGTTGCTCGAGGTGAGACGTCGTCTTCCTGTAGCATTCTTTTTTCTATTTACTTGAAACGTAGAACTTCTGCAAACATTTGCTTTCAAATTTGCTTGTCATAAATAAACTTGGATTTTTGGGCCAAATTTTCTTGTTACGAAACGCTGAGTTCACTAAACGGTTTCTTCTACGCGAATAAATGGGTCATTCCACGGTAATCTGTCGTTGCGGAGAAGACACTTTGGAAACAAAAAATCGCTCGTCTGTAAATTACTAGAAGAAGAAGTACACCTTTTATATTTTTTTAGGTAGACGTGAGCTAAGTTTATCCCTAAGACAAGAAAAAACCATCCCTGCTCTTTACGGAGATACAATCAACGAATGATTTCCCGTTGCGGAGAAGACTCGCTAGAAGCGCGAATTATTATTCTTTCACTTCAAGGTTAGATTCTTTCGAATTCGGGCATCTTTTAAAATGACCCTTTCCTTGCAAAGAAAGAGTTCTTTATAATTAATTGTCAAACCAAAATAATATTTAGTTATTCCTTTTTAATGTATTCAAAATTTTGCAATGATTTGATGCGGTCCTGTTGCGGAGAAGACAAAAGGGCTCGCTGTAAAAAACCCTATCTTGGTAACGGTAAAACGGGATCAGATAGTACTAAATGACAGGAGGGGACTGTGCACAGTGTACAGGATGGCGGAATGGATATGTTGCACCCACAAATCACCCACAGTGCAACAGTTTACTGCTCATGCTCAATGTTTTCTGCTTGTCTCGAAGGGCAAGACCCATAAATCTGGCCAACAAAAACAAGTCTTGCTTCAGTAGCTGTCTTCTCCGCAACAAAAATAAAACGCTAAATTTTCGTTGAAGTTTTATGTATTTTGATGAATGTTCAATATAGAAAGGTCACACTGACTATGAATCAGAACATTTAAAAAATTTAAACATTTTGGCCGGTTTTCTTTATTGCAATAAAAACTCTTAGTAGTGAAATCGTTGCGGAGAAGACATTTTGACTTTGGAAAGTCCAATTCTTTGCACTCGTTTTTAATTACTCAAGCTATTGTAGGTACGTATATTGTATAGACCATGTTTATAATATTGAAGACCCAGAGCGGATTTTTAAACAAAGTTATTAGCTTTTTAAATAAGTAAAAAAAACTTTGTCTTCTCCGCAACGGCTTTTGGCAACACATGTAGAATAAATTATAATTTTTGCAAAAATATGACATGGGAATTGTTAACTTTGGACATTTCGCTTTCAGTTTTTAGGCCGAATCATAGACAAGTTTGTTACTTTTTAAAAACAAATGTCTAGTTTCACATTACCGTGGAATGACGCAAATGGGAGTTTTAAACAATCCGTCAAGCACAAAACTCAACTACAGTAAATGGAAAAACGCCGTTTTGAATCCTTCCAAGCCTTTTCTTGCCTTAAAAAAAGTCAACCCTAGGATTTTGTCGACTTATAAAAGATCGACCTCTAAAAAATTGGGAAAAAGCGCTATGAACCGACCCGCAAGGGGATAGTTGTTTTAGTGTTTACCAAATCAGATGGAGAAAAATGAAAAAGTAACTTTTTGTAAATAAAAGACGTCACTTAGTTAAGAGTTTGTTTACCTTTTAATTGACACTGTTTCGGGTATCATTTCTTTATGATTTTGTTGCAAATTCAGTAAGAAATTTTTTTTCTACCGACCAGTAAACACCGACAAGCCAAATTTTGTCTCTTTCTTGTTATTTCTTGGTGAAGCTGCTTCATTTACCGCTAAAATTTCATCTTTCGAAACTGTCGCTAAACGAGAAGCCCTTTTGAATCCCGTCCTAAACAGTGAATATCCAAGGATATTCCGAGTTACGGGAGCCAATCAGAACGCACGAAAATGGCTATGCAATGATTTGGTGAATACTAATTAACAATTAGTGACCTGAGGCGACTAATTGTTTTAGTATAATTACATTGATGATTATTCGAGAAAATAAAAGTATTGATCAATTTCCGACTCCGAAACATCAAAAAATGTGGCTGCCATTTTGAAAACTGCTAGCCTTCAATGTTATAATCACCGCGCGGTGATTATAGCGGGATAAAGCGAAGCTCCTAGCCAATCACAGCGCTCTATTTTCGATAATCATCTATGTAATTATACTAAATAGAGATATATAGTCGTAAGTCTGTTTATTGAACGGACCTGTAGTGCCTGAGTCCCTTCGCCCCTTATGCAAACAAATCGAATCTTGCCTTTTTCCTTATTTTGGGGTCTTCCCCAGTTCCCTATTGGTATATTTTCCTTATTCGTGAAACCTTTTTCAGCATGAGGAACGTTTTGTCTCGGAGAAATGCGGAGCAAGCGTTGAGCTTCTAAGGTGGACTGAACCTCCCTTCCCCGCTGCGGCTTCCCTCCCCCGCCACTACCCGGTCAGCAAAATTGTCACTGATAGAGATCTGGGGTCGAAAAGAAACCGACACAAAGAAAACAAGATGGCGGATTTTTCTTGTCTCACTGCGGAATGGCCTTTTACAAGATTAGTTTGGTCTGGCGAGAACACCGTTTTGACCTCTAAAAGTTCTTTAACATATTTTCCAACGCCTGGGCTCATTTTTTTGGTCTTTCCATCCGACACTTTTGTCAGTTGTTGCTGTGGAACCAGACTGAGAGAACCAAGTGCTCAAGTGTTGGTAAGTATAAATTTTAATGCGTGCTCATTTAAGGAACCACATTTCAACCGTGGCTTGCCAAGATATTAGAGTATTCTTTAAATATCTAAGTGATCTTGTCTTTTTCTTGGTTTGTCACAGCGCTATAATAAGCGCATAAATAAGCTTTTAAAATACATGTATAGCTTACATATAAGCTTATAATACTTCGAGTTTAAAACATAGTTTGTTTGTCAAGTCCTTTATTTGACAGGACTGAAATCAGGACTGGTGATAGCCAATCAGATTTGAGAATTTTGTTATAGTTATGATTAATTGCATAATTGTTGTGGAAATTCCCCTCTGTCACATATTATAATCACTTATAAATTATTATAATTGATTATGAATTATTAATATAAAAACAACATAGGATAACAGAAAAACTTTGAGGGGATGTAACAAATAATGGTGTTTGTGCCCCCCAAAGTTTTGCATAAGCTTTGTTTTCAATTTCCCTTGGGATGGATGTAATACCCAGGAGAAATGAAAAACAAAGGTTGTGCAAAATTTTGGGGGGCAAATAAGGTGCATTATGGGAGATGTGCAACTGGCAAATAGTAGCTTTCGGTGATTTGGGAAATGCTATTGCTGTATCAAATTTAGTGATCATATTTAAATGAAAACAAATAATGGGAGCAGAGCAGGAATACAAACTTCAGTTTCAGCTCTTGGGCCCTTAGCAAACATTTTTCTTTTTCAAGCCTTTGGAAGGGGCATTAAACAGAAACAATCTGTTGACAAGAAGTTTTTTTTAGATTTTCTTCTTTTGTTGTGATTGAACTTAAATTTAAGCAGAAAGCCTCTGAAGTGTAAAGTATGCATTCATGCAAATTTTTCTTATATTTCCCAATTTTAATTAACTATAATAAAATATAGTTATGTCATGGTTTTGGAGAGGTTACCTGAACTTGAATGACATTATTATACAAGGTTATTTTACATCTTAAAATGTCAGCCGTTTAGCTGACTTAAATTCAAATATTATATTATGCTATTTCCATCCATTTTTATTTGCTTAATGTGTTGTTTGAGTTTTAGTAGTTATGAATATTTTTGAATCACTTGTATCTAATATTGAAAATCACGCTGTGGGAAAATGCAAACACAAAACTGTCACTTTTAATGTGTAAACATTCAATTTTAAATGTCACAAATTTGCGTAAATTCCAAACAACTTATGGTAATTCCGTTATGATATTGGCATGCTTAGTCTAGACCCTGGACCATATCTGTGAAAAAAAGTTTAATCTTTGCCTGTGGCCTCCGAAGTAACCTTACATGCGAAATACGACATGTCTCAGCACCTGGTTTCAGTTCATAGTCACTTACTGCAATGTGTCACAATCTTGTTACAACATGCCCTTGGTTGAGGGCTCCACTTTTTGTTATCAAAATACTATTTTTAGAAAGATATAGTCAACAGAAAACAAATGTATTGAAAAAACAGGGTAATGTTCCCTTTGGAAAATACGTCCCTGTAATACACAACATTAACATTCAGAGTAGCAGTACCAGGTTCAAAACCTGGCATTGGCCATATTATTCTCCACAAATTTGATAGATTCTGTTTTCTCTTTTCTTATGGTTACTGGAGTACAGACTAGTCATTGCCAGTAAGGTCATGTCCTCTCAGAGGACTTTTTTTTATCGCTTAACAAACAGTAACTACCCCTCCCCCCCAAAAAAATCCCATGCTGAATTTCAGCACCATAAAAAACCAATATTATTGCATCAGCCACAGGATAAATCTAGAATTATCCACCTTTCAGCAATTTTATTGCACAGTCAATTCCAAGCATGCCTAACCCCTGGTATATGTCAAGTTGTGTGTTCCCACAGTGAGCATTTGCCAGGTGGGGAATTCTGAATATTATATTTTTACTACTTTTAAAAAAAGATATTCTAATTCATAATAATTATGAATTATTATTATCACAAGTAAGCACAACTCTCGACTGCCAAAGATTTTACTGCAAAGATCGAGGAAAATATTTGGGACAAATGCAATGGGCAAGCCTGGAATTGATTGAGCCATCAGTATGAATATAGCAAAAAAGGTCACAAAATTGCACTTAAAGAGATTTTTTACAAATATAATTCTCATGCGTATTCATATTTGTATTCCAGAATACAAAGAATTAAATGCACCACATGCTCCAAAATGTTAATACCCTTCCTCATGTGGGTGATATCAATCTCCTGGTATAGTGTTGTGGGAACTGGCTCCTGTGTTGGAAAGTTGACAAGAACAGCAGTGTTATTGGAACAACAAGGGGATTAAGATGGCATCAGAAGCTCCTGGTATGTCTTTTTTTAATTTTTTTTTTTTCGGAGGAAGGATTAGTGCAGTTAGTAGGAAGGCTTAGCGCTGTTAGTTAGTGCTCAACCTTCTGTGCGGGAGGACCCAAGTTTGATTCCCGCTCAGCTAGGCACGACCTCAAATCCTTCTTTCAACTTCTTTCTTTTCCATGGGCAGCGGGGGGGGTAGTAAGAGGGGTAAAAATCAGCCTCAGGTTTGTTTGTCACTCCCAAGATGACTATCTTGAGCTACTGATGTAAAAAAAGACCTGTTTACTTGTGGCCAAAAAAGACTCATTTCCACCCATGGAACTCAAAATTAAACTTTGTTTAGGGTGCAAGGGGATGGGTTGCTAGTTTTACTAATATTACTGGAAAGGTCCCAATACTTTTGACCTCCATTGTCTGAAAACCACTGCGGGTAGAAAACTACATGTTGCCTTGTGAGCTGTTGCGAAATGATAACTATAATGCTGTAGTTGAACTTTCGACGACAGTGTAATATATTTTTCCGGACCAGAACAGTTTTTTCTTGTGCCCTAAGAGTGCTCAAAAATAATAATAATAATAATAATAATAATAATAATAATAATAGACATTTATATAGCGCGATATCCACTAATTGCTCAAAGTGCTGTACAGTGATATGGTAAAAAACTATAGTTAAAAACTATTATAAGATAAAATAAAAATTAAAAATTAAATAAAGCTATTAAAATCAAACATCGTAGGCTAATTTAAGTAAGTATGTCTTCAACTGCGATCTGAACTGGTCGACAGATGTAACACTCCTGAGTTCAGGGGGCAATTGGTTCCATAACCTAGGAGCAGCTGCGGAAAAAGCCCTATCACCATACGTCTTTAACCTAGTCCTAGGCACAGCTAGAAAATTGTGGGAACTAGAACGAAGTAATTGTGGACCATTAGTGTAGCTTAAAAGTTCGATAGGTAAGTTGGTGCCAAGCCATTTAGACATTTGTTAACTAAGAGTAAAATTTTAAAATGTATGCGATAACCCAGCGGCAACCAATGAAGTTTGAACAGGATAGGAGTGATATGGTCAAACCGCTTAGATAATGTAACAATGCGTGCAGCAGTGTTTTGTATCAGTCTTAGGAAGACCATATAACAAAGAGTTACAGTTATCAAGTTTAGAGCCAATAAACGCATGTACTAAAATTTGAGAGGTTTGTTCACTTAAGTACTTCCTGATCTTAGCTATGTTCCTTAAATGATACTGACAGGCAACACAGATTTTGTTAACATGGTCGGTTAAATCAAGACACTGATCTATAATCACCCCCAGATTTCAGGCGGAGGGTTTGGGTTGGATCTTCTCATCAACCACTTGGATAAACTCTAGAGAAGCCCTGCAACAAAATTTTGAGCTGATGAGAACAAGTTCAGTTTTATCCTGGTTGAGTTTAAGACCATTGTTCACCACCCAACAATCAATGTCATTTACACAGCATTCGACATGATGCTTAGCCAAAGAGAGATCATAGCTACAGTCAGTTCTAAACGATATATACAGCTGGGTGTCATCAGCGTATAAATGATACTGTAACTTGTGGAACTTTATTATATCAGCAATGGGTGATTTATAGAGTAGATAAAGAAGGGGGCCCAGAACAGATCCTTGGGGTACACCGTGTTCTAGGGAGCGCTGTGTTGACCTACAGTCATTGACCCGGACAAACTGTGTGCGCGAGGTCAGGTATGACTCAAACCATGCAGCTGCAGTACCTTTTACTCCGAAGCGGTCATGCAATCTTGATAACAGTATCGAGTGATCAACCGTGTCGAAGGCAGCTGACAAATCCAATAAAAGAAGTATAACAGACTCATTGTTGTCAATAGCACACAGGATGTCATTCTGGACCCTTACTAAAGCTGTCTCGGTGGAGTGAAAGTTCTTATATGCAGACTGAAACGTCTCATCTAAGTGGTGCGCCATGACGTAATCTGTGAGTTGTATGGCAACTGCCTTTTCAACAAGCTTCTATGCTACTTTTAAGTTTGAGATAGGACGAAAGTTTTGGAATTGTTCAAAGTCAGCATCAGATTTTTTCAATGTGGGCAATAGTGTAGCAACCTTCAGAGCATTGGGCACAACACCAGTTGATAAGGATAGATTAATGATCCTCGTAATAGTAGGAAGTAATACGGTAAGACAGCCTTTCAAAACTACTGCAGGTAGAGGATCAAGTTCACAAGATTTAGATAGTGGTTTCCTTGAAAACTTTTTTATTTCCTCCAGGGTAACCTCAGTAAAGTTACAAAACTCTGTACCACAAACTTTGACGTCAGGAGGGGAAGACCCAACGCGCATTTTCCTATCAACAAGTCCTTGATGTATTTTATTAATCTTGCTGGTAAAGATATCAGCAAATAAATTTGCCAGGGCAGAAGAAGGAGTATAACGCTTGTTGGTTGATTTTTGCAATAACTTTCCAACAGTCTTGAACAATATCCTCTGATCTGATGAATGTTCATTAATGATGTCAGTGTAATATGTTGACTTTAGTGACTCAATCAAATTGTTGACAATGTAGCACTGATGAACGTATTGCTCACGATCACATAGTAACCTAGTCGAACGCCACTTCCGCTCTAACCGCCTTCGGATGTTTTTTCTGTACCCCCACTTCCGGTTTATACCAGGGAGCACTAGGTCGTAATGTTACTGTTCGCTGTTTTAAAGGGGCATGGAGATCCAAGAGGGATCGCAATACATTGCCATATTGATCCACAAGAGCGCTGAGTTCAACAGCTTGATCCTCTAGCAAAGGAGAAGTCAAGATATCTTCATTAAAGGATTCAATATCCAAAGAACAGACTTTCCAATAGTACACATTTTTCTTCGTGAAGTGCGGTTTTTGTACACGCAGGTTACAATGAACCGCACAGTGATCCGAGATTACAGGGTCGAAAATGTTGATTATTCATGCCATTTAATTGTTATGTCATCTGGAGCATTTTTCTGTTATATGTTTGCAAACGTTTCTTCCTTGGCTTTGTTAAAAGCAATTTCAAGTCAGTAACACTTACAACTACAGTTGCAAGGCTTGCAAAATGGTAGATGTTTTTTAGTATCTTGTCAACATTGATGCCAAATAAGACAGAGTAACAGAATTTCAAGGTTGCATTGCACTTAGTAGTTGAGCAGCTGTTAACATGTCTCACTTTCAGTTCTTAGCTATTGAAGTCAATATTATATATACCCGAGGAAATCTGATCTCTCAACAAAGTGTATCAACTTCAACTTGAACTTCAACTTGAGCTATATTTTATTAAAAATAGTCTAAAATCCCTGAAACAGTTCTCCTCACTGGAGTAATATCGATATGTAAAACGTTTTCAAAAGTTTCACACTGGTGTGAAGCTAAGATGTGCTGCCTGTCTCTCCTTGCAATTTTTATGTTTTGAGTATTTACATTATGGCATATAATACTCGTTGTGTATTCAAAATGAAAAAGTGGCACAACGGCACCTGTGCCTTTGACAACAAAACTTATCTCCAAGCCCCATGGGCTCCAAGCAAGCAAGACTCACTGCTACTAAGAGCGTTCTTGTTTTAATTACTCTTACATCTAACTAAAGGAAAAACGAAAAAGGAGTTGGCGAAGGACGGAAAGCATATAATTTTATACAGAAATTGCTTAACTGTTAATCCAACTTCAGTTTCAATTATCAATGGCATCTCAATTTAGTTAATATTTTCTCTTTTTAAGAATCGGAAAGCAATCCATGAAGTACTTTCGTAAATTCCTTTTTAATAAGATCTCTTATACGACAAGGTATCTCATTCCAAAGTTTTAGACCAAAATGAGACAAGGAGTTTTTATGTATTTACAGCTTTGAGCGTTTGTGTAACATGAAAGTTACCAGAAGTAGATGATTGTGTATTGTATGAATGAATGGTTGAGGTATTTTAAAATAAATGTGATAGATTTGGTGGCGAATTGTTGTTGTTGATATCGTGCATTAGACTAGCTACAGACTTATAATACATAAACGTCACTGGTAATATATTAGCATCAATAAATAGAGGAATTGCGTTCTTACGTATATCCATAAAATACATCTTGTGGAGCATTTTCTTTTGGATAATTAGAATTTTATTAAGGGAGGTCTTGGATGCCAGACCCAGACTGCAAAACCATAGTTTCGGTGAGGGTGGATTTATGTTTGGCAAATATATAAAAGTATATGATGAGGTATGGAGTGCCATAGTTTTAAAATAAGTTCAATAGTTTTCCTGATTTTTGCTGTAGCATCAATGTGATATTTCCAAGTAAGATTTTTAATTTATCAACTAACACACCAAGATCGACACAGTGATAAAATGTTTGTTTTTGATGAATTATTGCTCTTGTGGCATAAAAAAGAAGCGCTTAGTGATTTACGAAAAAAAGCGAAAATTTATTATGTCTCAGTGTTCACCATTAACACATGCTTGAAGTATATAATATTTTATTATCTTGGCTGGTCCTAAGATTGTCAGTTTGTAGGGAATAAAATGGGTCATATTCTTGCTTGTCATAAGGAAATGTCATTTGTGTCTTCTAGGTGCACATTCTCAGATAGAAAAAACACAAGTACTTCCAGCATTACCGGTAAATGCCTTGAAAAAAACACAATAAAACAAATTGTTCAAATGATTGCTTTAAGTTCTTTTTGGCACTGACTGAATGTCAATGTCAAACATCCTTGGCAACGTATCCGTAACTCTTTAGCACAACAGACAGATCATTGGGAGCATTTAAGAGCCGTTGTACTCGTATAAAGTTAGGGACCTTACAAAACTGTGATGGCGACAGCAAGGAGAACATCAACAAAGCAATAGGTTTAATGAGCAAAAGAACAACTCTGTACGTGCATCATGCTTTTTTATACATTTCGTTCTTGTCCCTGCACAACTACGATGTGAAATGACCAAATTTTAAGTTTACTTGAGAACGGGAACAGCAGGGCAATAAATTCTACCATATCTGTCTGAATTCAGGCGCGGTCCCCTCTCTTCAGCTCCAACCAAAATTCCCTTCTTTTAAGTAACAGGGTGAATTAGGATAATTGCAAAAAATTTTAAAAAGGTGCAAAGTTTATTTTTCAGCAACATTTTCATGGACGTCACCATTGTCAGATTGTAAGGTCCCTAGTATTGAGAATCCGGCACCAGATCAAAAAATTTGGATTTTTTTTATTTTACGGAAAAAACCCTTTTGGTAAACTATTTTCAAAAACAATATTCAAAAGTTCCAGTGAAGCTCGGTTTCTGCAAAAGATAGGAAAGTTAAAAATCGGCCTCAACTCTCTTTCGCTTCAAGCAGAATGTGGGCATCAACAGGACAGACAGTCAGCAGCATAGGAGCTGAAAAATTTTTACGATCAGCTGTATGCATAAGTTTGTCTGGCCTTATCAAGAATTTTTCTTAACACTTCACCAGGACACCAAAACCGTATGTATTAAAGATGGACTGCTTTGTAAAATGTTCATTAGGTAAAATCTATCAATTTTAATGAGCATAAAGTGGTTGTAGAGAATGTGTTACTATCAATGTCAGCTGAATAAATTAAGAACGGAAAAATTGTAAAAGTTAGCCTGAAATTCATCTGATTGCTTCGAGTTGTTTTCTCCTCTCAACAACGTCTGAATTGAGTGGCTGTTAATGCGTCCAGTGACGTCACTCACTACCTGAAAACCGGGTAGTGATTTTGATTGGTTGATTGTCTAAATATTTGCATAATTATGTATAATAATCGCGAAAATCGGGGATTGTCGTTTGATATTCAGTGGATCGCATCCCTGGCATTCTTTTGTGTAGTTCAAACTGATTTCAGTAAGCTTAATCTTTATCTTAAGGGGCAAAATTGCCCTTGTCTTCGAAACTGAAATGCTAAATTGAACTGCGAATGAAGAATCATTGCAGAGAGTTGGTAGGTTTTTCATTTACAGCCACTTTGTGGTTTTGGCGACTGGTGATTTTGTTTACGCAAAGTTTTTTGAGATCAATGTTATAATTCGACCTGCTTGCTATTTTTACTATCAAGTGTAATGATTCTGTTAGCTTTTCTTTCTTGTCTCCTTGTTTTTTTTCTTCTTTAAGGACCAAATAGCTTCTTTTCAATTAAAGCAAAGCATTATGTTTTTGAACTACCTATATATTTTATATAATGGAGTACTTCCCCCCCCCCCCCCCCCCCCCCCGCGACTGAGTTTGATTATAGAATTCAGTACAACCGGTTTAGAGTTGTACTGCATGCAGTTGATAGTTTGAATGTTAAACATGGATTACGATTTAAAAAAATAAAGCAGTTCTGTATCATGCAGACATTTCCAAACAATATTTCTCAGTTTGCCGCTTGAAAATCATGTTTTACTTTTTGCATGAATTAAAGCAAAGGTCAAGGAGTAGTGACATCACTGGATGGCATTAATGGCCGGTCGATTCAGACGTTACTGAGGGGGTAATAATGACTCGAAGAAATCGGATGAAATTCAGGCTACGTAAAAGTGTACTTGATACATTTTTGTCTAGCGCACTTGCTTTTGGCAGGCCAAAAAAAAGCTTTTAGTATGACAAACATGAAGAAAAATTCTTTCAAGAGAACCCTTTCACATCTGCTAAATATATATACCCTTGATGCCATAACCTTCTGAAATATGGTAAAATTCATGGCGTCATCAAAGCACGAAACATTACTTTCTTTGCACAGGTGTAAGAACTAAAAATATAGCCTGGATCAAGATATAATACAGCTTGAAGGAAACTTTGAGAATTGTGCAACAAACCTTGTAAAGATGAACTATCAACCAGGTTGAGGCTGATTTTTAAGTTTCCTATTTTCGCAAAAATGGAGCTTCGCTGGAACTTTTGAATATTGTTTTTCAAAATAGTATGCTAAAGGGTTTTTTTGGTGAAATTAAAAAAATTGAATTTTTGGGTCTGGCGCCGGATTCTCGATATTTACAGACAACGGCTCTTAAAAATCATTTTACCAAAAAAGAACTATAGTTTGACAGTTCTAATGCAAAGGTTTTCCCACCTCTTAAAGATAACAAAAATTTCATTTTATCACTCTGAATCAATTTCAGACAGTGGAGGAGAAAGAACTTGGGACTGTGTGAAAAAGCCTTTCCAAGTAATTATTGTTATATAGGACTCTGCTTCTAACAACAATTTTTTGATCGGCTTTGGGTTCATCCCATCATCCCCCAACCCCCTCTCGCCCATCAATGTTTTGGCCAAAAAGAGGACTCATTTCCACTCATGGTGTTCAAAATTAAACCTTGTTTAGGGTGGGATTGGAGGGGTCGCTAGTTTTACCAATAGGGAGCTCAAGCATCAACAACAGTTGCGGCTACAAAAATGTCACTCGAAAAGTGAACTTGCGCTTATTCCATCTTGTTTAATTCGTCAAATGTTGGCAAATTTTTTAAGTTGAATTCTAAATGGCTGTATCAAAGTTCAGGAAAAGAATAAGAAAGTTGTTGTCTTGTGTTCCCATCCTTGACAAAGCGTGAAATTAGGCACTTTCATGTATTTTAGTCGTGCAACGATGGCTAAGAAATGTACAAAAAGGAACGATACACGTGCAAAGTTGTTGTTTTGCCAATCCAAATCCCATTGCTTTTTTGCCATTCTTGTTGCTGTCATGGTCATCGTTGCTTAAGCTGCCTAATATCACTGGAAAGGTCCCAACACTTTTGACCTCTACTGTTGGTGTTGTGGATAGGTGCAATCACCAAATGATGGAATACAAGACACTAAAACAATACCCACACCATAACACAGAAGCAAACCAAAAAAAATACAGTAGTTTGATGTGGTATTTGTAATCTACTTATAGGTATAAAAGTGATGAGGAAATCCCCCCTTTGGTACCTGGTATAGGGAACTGTGTGGAGAAGCTGGACTGGAGGACAGCATCATTAGCAACAAGATGAGGATGTGGCTGCTCACGTCTGGCACTGTGATAGTATGGTTGCTGATAGTGGTCAGCTGGTGGAACATGAATTCACTGGAGAAACTGGACTTCATGGATCGGTTGATGAATTCAACAATAATCTCCTGGTATGGTTTGAAGTGGTGTGGCTAAATCATAGTAGTAGGATAATCTTTATAATGTCATTGATAATAGTAGCAATATATTATTAAGGTATATTGTACCTTACAAAATGGAAATTGGTCATGCTATTCTCCATAAAGTTTGAGTGCTAAAACAGTATTTAAAATTCAAAGAAAATTGAACTGTATGAATGTGGAGTGAAAAAATTGAAAATGAAAAAAATTTTGAAACAGAAATGCAATATTATTTTTTTCATAATACCCGCAATGGTTTCAAACCATTGTTTTCAGGTAACATAAAAGTAACCAAAATCTTCTACAATAGGATGACCTTTCTTAATAGTACAAATATATAAATATATATGCATTAGAAATTACACATTACCTGAGCACATTCCAAAGATAACCAAATTGTCCATCTCGACCCAGCCCGGGAGGTCTGAATGCGGGGTACAGCTGGCCCGGGGTTTTCCTCCTAGGAGCAAGTGGACGTACGGGGAGGTTTTTCACCCAGCTGTTGTTCCACAACCCCCATTCAATTACTGTTTTGGCTTTTCACCTGACAGAAGTTAAGTGGCTTAAATTTTTTAAGTACATTATATATCAAGCAATCAATAACTATTTATTTACCCAGTTGTCATGTGACTGAAGCAATGTCTCTTTTCATCCTAGGGATCTTACATTTTCCTTTTAAGGGGGCCCTGCAAACATTTTAGGTTTTTTAGGAAGTTTCTGAAAGGCCTTTTTAGAAAGATTTTCACAAATATTTGGTAGGTTTCAAGAAGTCACTGAGGTTGCCAAGGCATGGGGAAACTTCAGAAATCATGATTTGGTAGTCCCTTGAAACTTTTTAGATGCCCAGTCTGTCCTCTAGCAATCGTTAGACTTTTTTTAATTGGCCTTATTTTTGGAGTTTTCAGCAGAGCAGGATGAAAATCTTCAAACCACTTGAGGTTGATATGCATAGCTCCTTCAAAGCATAGAGATTTTTCAGTCATTGACAACTGGAAGTAATGATGTGTGTGTGCCACCAAAGTTGTACAAACAGTGATCATTGGGAAATATCAGTTTTCATCTTTTTTACTGTGCAAACTATTTCACCGGGTTAGATCTCTGCACATCAAGAAATTTAAGTCTAGAAAAATTTTTTGTCTTAAATTAACAGATTATTCCCAGATCACACTTGTTTGTACACATACCTCTAAATTAAGTAAGGTTTGAAGTTTCCATCACAAGATTCATTGAGCAGTAGATTTGTTTAATATCTGTTTAAGCTTGTTAAATTGTAGTCAGGGATTGTCGTAAATGTTGGGTCCTTCTGTACAGGCACAGATTCATCATCATCATCATCATCACCGTCATCATTATTGTTATCATCATCATCAACATCACCTTCATCATTTTTCGTCATCGTCATCATCATCATCACCACTGTCATCATTTTTTGTCATCATCATCATCATCATCGTCATCATCATTTTTCATCTTCATCATCATTGTTGTCGTCATCTTCCTTATCATTACCATCTCATCATTATCATTATCATAATCATGGTCATCATCATTACATGGTCTTTATCATCAGCCAACTGCACCTCTTAGAACAAAAGAAACAAAGAACCTTCAACTCTTAGTGAGAGGCTATTGATAAGTTCCTTTGTTTCTTTTTCTTTTTGTATAGAAGGACCCTGAATTTCATCAAATAATATTCTTTGAATTTTGGAAGTTCTCATGAGATTTCACACATTTTTGGTATAGGCTATTCTGCAACATCTAGTCACAGATGAAACAAAATGTAAATATCTTAATTGTGTGGGTTCAGTGTGTTTAAAGACACAGAGGAAAAGCTGTGCATACACTTTCTTAGTTTTTGTACAATCCCATGAAGGATAGGGAAGGTTTAGGTGTTCAAACCACTTCTTATGTCATAGCTAAAGGTACCCCAACCAAATTCCTAGGAATGATTTCCCAAGCTCAACTTTTGGTAATAATAGGGTTTGTACAGGTCATGGAAAAACTAGAAAGTCATAGGATTTAAGAATTTCATTTCCAGGCCTGGAAAGTCATGGCACTTAAATGTCACTCATGGAAATTCATGGAAATTTAAAGTTTTGTTTGTTAAGTTGATCCCAGTAGATGTCTAAGCATGGTCAAAATCTAAGTCATGACTAAAAATACCTTAAAACAAGGATAGTTGTGAAAATTTTTGAAGGTGACAGGTAAATTTAGGGTTATTGAAAGTTGGAAGAGGGAATTGAAAAAGTTCTGGAAAGTCATGGAATTTGAAGAGTTCATGGGGTACAAACCCTGGATAAGTTTTATAGGTGTGCTAGGTGTCCACGCACAATTATCTTGTCCTAGTAGTTTTGTTTTAATATCGTTCCTTTTCTTGGCAATTTCTAAGGGAGGGGGGGGGGGGGTGTATTTATAGGCAACATGATGGGTGCAGGTGAAACACCAAAAATACCTCTGCAAGGAGGGTTATGCATATGAATTTTATTGACCAAATTTTTAAAGAAAGTCACCAGTTGATTTTCCAAAAATGTCTGAGGGCAGTAAGCAAGATTTAGCATTTTAGATTCGTGACTTTTCATGTCATAATCTATTGATGGTTCTCGATATAGTTCACAGTAACTACCTTGCTCTCATAGATACATGGAGGTTACCAGAATTTTTAGGAAATTTTTTCCATAGACAATTTTTCAATTTGATTGGTATACTAAGCAGTTTTAGAGGATTTGTGCACACTAGTTGGCATTAATTCAAACTGGATACACTTAATGAATCCAGTTGCTGTTGAAAACTGGTAACCTACTGTGTTATACTGCTCTTTGGATTCTTGTTTAACATTACTGGGAATGATAAGTTGGGAGTCGATGGGTTAATTATTAATTTTATAAATTTATTACATACTGATAGTTTTTGTTATAAAACTTAACGATAAAAAGTCACGACGTTTCGACCTCTCCGAGGCCATTTTCAAGTGCGAGTAAAATATGAAATTAGCATAAATATATTAAAATGGTAAAAACGGTAAAAACAGGAAAAATTGTCATGAACGCTAAAATGCGATAAAATATGTAAATAAGTAAAAATAAGTAACAAAATATTCTACAGAAACAATTAAAAAGTAATTAAAACCGACCTAAACAAATAATTTTGCGTGGATGGAATCGCATTGTTTGTTTAGAGTTGGTTTCAGTTCTTTGATAAAAAACATTTCAAAAATAAGGCAATCAAACTTGCTCTGACACTTTTTTAAAATTTTAAAAAACTGCGCAATGTCAACTGGGGCTATATCGTGTTCCTCCTTGAGGTGATTTCCAATGGCCGATCCCTTGTGTTCTTCAATCCGTTGGTGAAGATGTTGGCACGTATAGCCGACATACCCTGCATCACACAGGTTACACTGAAAATTATACACAACGCATTGTTGATTCACAAGGGGTGGCTTGTTTTCCCTCACTTTGACTTCATCCTTGATTTTCCGACTCGTGTACATGGGGCTGATGTCTACATTGATCTTACGGCTGAGGTCTCCTAGTTGTCTGCGCACTGAGTTTGCAGACTTCTGATCTTTAAAAGGCAGCACGATTCTGATTGGGTTTTAATTACTTTTTAATTGTTTCCGTAGAATATTTTGTTACTTATTTTTACTTATTTACATATTTTATCGCATTTTAGCGTTCCTGACAATTTTTCCTGTTTTTACCGTTTTTACCATTTTAATATATTTATGCTAATTTCATATTTTACTCGCACTTGAAAATGGCCTCGGAGAGGTCGAAATGTCGTGACTTTTTATCGTTAAGTTTTATAACAAAATCAATATCTACGAAATTACTCATCAAGATACTGATAGTTGCATATCAAAATCAACAGCTTCCTGCCAAGAACTCACAAAATGACAGGCAATGTCTGTCTTCCTTAAGGACAACTTTTTTCACTCACTAGACAAAAATTATTTTCAGACATTTTCCCCACAAGGCAGGTTAATCTTGGTAGCATGCTGTTTGTTCCTTATCAATAAGCAAAGGAAGCAG
The DNA here is from genome assembly GCA_038088405.1 of Porites divaricata. Classification (NCBI taxonomy): domain Eukaryota; kingdom Metazoa; phylum Cnidaria; class Anthozoa; order Scleractinia; family Poritidae; genus Porites; species Porites divaricata. The sequence continues at coordinate 2,433,168 of JBBMOI010000009.1, forward strand.
TTAAAAGCTGGAGTTGTAAGAAATTTTGACAATTTTTTTCAGTTATGTAGGAGCTGCTGGTAATTTGTTTTCCTCATTGGTCGCAGAAAACAATAACGAATCATTGTTTATCATTATTTGCCATTGTTTCTTGGGTAGGGTATCAAACCAATTAGCTTGTAGGGTTAGGAGAGCTGCCGCATGACCCAATTTATTGTTTGAAACATTTGTATTCCCAAAGGTAGTGAAGCTCTCTCCATAGAATTACATTCCAAAATTAGCTATAAATTTAAATCTCAATGTAAAAAAGAAAAAACAGAGTGTTTTTGGCCCTGGGAGTAAAATGGGTGGAAAGAAATGATGAAATGATCAATATCTAAATTCAAATGGTAACAATTGGTTTGAAACTTGATTGGCAACAATGCTTCCTTTGCTTATACCTTTAAGACTTGGCTATATTCACAATGGTGTCATACAACTACAACAGTGCTACGGTCCAGACTTATTTAGTTTTCCAAGGGTAATTCAGTGTAAGACTATTTTCTATTTTTTTTTCTTATTTTCTCTATGGGGTAACAGCATTTAATTCAAGAAAGGGAAAATAGTGTTAGTATTGTAGGGAAGTGAAGCCATTGTGAAAATGGCTTATTACATTAGTTTTTTTTATATATCATTACAGGACGTACAGCAAGCTCATTAGCACATTTAAGACCTTTAATTAAGCCTTAACTAGCTTCAATTATTTATTGATAGATACTAAATATTCCTTAATTGTCATCTTTTTTTTTAAAAAAAAAACCTTCAATTGAAATCCAAATTTTGATACAGACAGAGGAGAATTTCAAGGGTAAGTTCAAGATCGAAAGTTTTTTTTCTGGCATCAGCTTTAGGCTGTAGGTGTTTTTTGCTACCTAATTCACCATAAAAAACGAAGCAAACTGAAGAAAAGAAGTCACTTTGGCTATAGGTATTACTATTTTTTTTATGTCACTGTTAGGTTAACATAATAGAAATAACTGCACTCCATCTTAATGTTATTATTCCTGTTATATTTAATTAGAAACAAAAACCTATAGTTGTGTTTTCACACCTTACACAGCTGTGCTGTGAAGTGGAAAAAAGGAAAGGAAATTTTAGATTAGGTTAACTTCAACCTTATGACACAAGGTTTTTGTAGGTTTCTGATTACTATCGCATTATAAACTATTCCAAATTCTATTTAGATTTGATATCCTTGTCTTTATTTTTGGTGTTATCAAGTTCCTGTTTAAATATCCTCAAACCTTTTAGGGATTTATTGCGAAGGATTTTTTTTACACTACTTTTTTTAAATCGCACTTTACTGGCCGGGTTGTTCTGTTGCTGTTTGCCTTTAGTGACATGCCATTATATACCGGTGGCAACTAGTATTTCAATCAGTTATCACTAAGTTTAAAATTTTTTTTTCTTCTGGGACTTGGATAGTAACACCAAAAAATGAAGTCTTGTTGTACTCTTTAAGTGCTAGTGAGCTTGCATCATTTAATATTTTATTATTAGTTACTACTAGTTATTCTTATTTAATTTTTTTGTTAGGCTCTTATTTAATTTCAGATCTCAGGTGGCACACTCACAAGATTAGGAGCCCATCACTTGGGCAGGTCATGTTAAAATCTAGCCAACCTCGCCCCTGCCGGGCTGTGGAAGCTCTGCCTCTAAGAAGGTGCGAAATTCTGATGTCCTCTGAGATATTCTAACTGAGAAATCCTGGGAAACTTTATCTGATTCTGTAATTCATGCTGAGGGCAGTTGGACACTTGGAAGATTTGGCCGTTTGTTCCCAAGTGGGGAGGACAGCGTGGAGGAAGGTGAGAGTTTGCTTCTTATGCTCTTAGGATTTCATTCATTTTGTTACGATACCACACCTTTTTCAAAAAAATAAATAAGGGAATAGTCATTTTGATCCAGTAGGGTGCTTGTATGCAAACAGTATATCTGGGAATGTTCAGAATGTTTCACTGCTGAGGACGAAAAACGGGAGTGCTAACATTGTGCTTATGGAGTAGGTGTGTCAAAGGAGGACTCGAGGACAGAGGACTGGACACTGAATCTCACTGAATCTGGTGTGGGTGGATTTTCACAAATGACATCAAATTGAGCTGATAGTCATTAAGAATCTCTCTAATGTGGGCAACTGGTTCAGGATTTCTCTTCTTAACCTAAATTTATAATACATAGTTTAACTTAAAAAAAGCCTTTCATAACAAAACTTAGATAATCAAAACCAAAAAAGCGCAAAATTCACACAAGCAAATTTTCGCATTTTCAAAGTTAAATTTTTCCTTAATCATCATCGTCCATTTTTAAGTTTTTTGAATTCCAAAAAATTTTCTGAAGGCCTGTTTACATGGAGGTGGGGGACCCCAGGTAGGTGAGGTCACCCCACCTATCATGTGAACGTGATCAAATTTAATAAGGGATTATATGGACAGGGGGGTTACCCCACCTACCTGGGGTACCCCACCTCCATGTAATCAGGCTCTTAAATCAGTCCTTTTTTCTCTTAAACCATGTAAACAAAACATCGCTCTTAATTACAATATAGGTCAAATTTTTTCCTATCTAAGGTTAGATTACATCAACATCTGGTTTTTTTTGCCTGCTGTTTTCTGTGTGAACTTGAAACAACAAGCAAACGAACCTGGCTGTTGAGGTTAGTCTAACTTAATTTTCTCTGAAAAATATTTGCATCTCTAGGACCTTAGAAGACTTAACCATATTAAAATAGGATAAGACCGTTAAATTAGCTGGATTAATCGGACAGCTGTGGGAGTCTGCTCTATTTCCTTGTTAAGTAAGAGGAATATAGAATAGATTTCCTTGGGCTGTGACCTTAAGACTTTAAGTTTCGGATAGTCATAAATAAATAAACAATCGGCTTTTATCATAGGCTTTGTCTTCGCTAAGTTAATTTCAGATAATTGCTCGGTAGTGACTTTAATTGATACTTCAAAATCGGACTTCCGATAAAGGACTGGAACATTTCAAACTTTTTTTGTTTACTACTATTGTACAAAGTACTTCGCCAGTTCCGGTAATTTGTGGGAAACCTGATTTAAAGTATCCTTTCCAGTCACGACCGTATAAGTTTTTGGCAGCTGACGGATCTCTAGGGAACGCAAGATTTGATTAGGCTATTCAAATTTAAATACCTATTCTTGAAAACAACACGGTTTGCTGCATAAATAGACTTAACTTTTGACAACATTATCTTTTGGATAAACATTTATTTCGCGCTCATTTCCCTAAACAAAATAATTCTTACTTTCGAATTTAGAAGGCAAACGAACCAAGATTTAACTTAACAAATTAGGCGACAAAAACGCTAAACCCTTTGGCGAAATTTGAAGGTAAAAAAACCAGGCGGCACTGATTTTAAATAACTGCAACATTATTTGATTAGGGTAGTTAAAAAACAAACAAAGCATTTAGAAGCAAAATGTTAACGGCTCTTATTTCAAATAATTTCGACATTTTACAATAATAAAAACAATAAAAGACGCGAAAGCAAAATCTTATTTTCAGCATCGAATTTCCGTTTATTTAGGTATAATCACTAAACAATAAATAGAGAAAGAGAAATCCAGTATCAGTTGCTTCACAGAGGAGAGATTATTATTGACTTGTGCTCTTTGGTGAAGTTTGTGAAATGAAGGTCAGTCAGACCAGCGCGATTCTTTGTTCAGTTCTCTGCCTTCGTTTCTGACGGAGACCTCCGAAAAGTGAGTTTCACTCTGTAGCACCTTCTTTTTTCTTGTCCACGCTCTGGACATTTTTCACGATTTACTGATTTTGCAGACACGCATCTTCAACCAAAACAAAATCTTAGTTTTCACAAAAATTTATTTGGCTGATAATTTCAATTCCAAATTTGGTGTGGTATTGTGACATAGATGAATGAGACCCCGAGGGCATGAGGAGCAAACTCTCACTTTCCTTTACGCTGCCCTCCCCACTTGGGAACAAGCGGCCAAATTTTCTAAGTGTGCAACTGCCCACAGCTTGAATGAAGGGATCAGATAAAACAGACCAGGATTTTAAAGTTGGAATATCAAATGAGGACAGAAGAATCAACACCGACTCGGAGCAGAGTGGAAGCAGCCCGGCAGGGGCGAGTTGGCTAGATTACTTTTTTTTTTTATAATTTTTTTATTGTAAATATATGGACAACAGAGACAATCTTTATTTCTCCAATAAAATGTTATGTTCAGTACCTGTGCTGTTTACTTTGTAATCCAACTACTTGAGTGAACCAGATAAAGGCTCGGACACAGTGAAACATTGCGCGCAATAAAGACTGATTTTACCAGCGACATAAACACAAGCATAAGTTTAGCGAGAGAAAGTATAGACACAAACCCAGAAAAACGTACACACTTCCGCCCTGTGCTCCCAACACCAATAAACACAACAAAAGCGCAGGCACAAGAAAAACAAACGGATTCGTTTCACTTTTTCCTGTGTTTGCGCTTAAATTGCGTGAATTAGTAATAAGAACAACATCAGAATAAGTGCTTTCATTTTCTTCATGTTTGTGTTCACGCTTGTGTTGTTGATGACCATTCTAAGTTGTTCCAGTTGTGCTTGTGTTTATCCCGCTAGTATAAACCAGTCTTTAACTACACCGTTTTTCTACCCGTGCAATTGTTGCGTACAATGTTGTAAAAGGAAGATCAAATTTGGAAATATTCGTCTTTGTTTCGTATAATAATGTAAAAGGAAGATCTAATTTACAAATGCTCTTCTTTACACATCGCACGTAACAACTTCAGGGTTAGGAACACGATGTTATCTTGCTACGCACAATGTTTCACTGTGTCCGCACCTTTATAAAATATTAAAGCCAAGTTCTGCATTTTATAATATCTCGACTAAGCTTGGAACTGACATTTAGACGACTAAGTAGAGCGGCTTGTTTTCTCGGCTGTACATAAATACGCGCTTTCAAAACAAAAATACGAGGAATATATTGCTGTCATCTTAACGGTTTAAAACGTGTGTAGTCTTCTCCATGGTCATTTTTTGGGTCGTGAAGCGAAGGAAATAGCGTGGTTTGGACACCAATCCTTGCTCTATGATCCGAAAAACGGCCGTGACGAAGGCTGAATTTGTAGCGAGTCCAATTCAAATTAGCATGAAATATTCACGAATTTATTACATTGCTGATGAAAAACAATAATTGAAAACAAACCGCTTACTAAAGTCAATCTAAAATTATTTACCAAAGCGTTATCAAAACCTTATTTCATTCCCTTGCTGAAAATGTCATTTCTCCTTACTGACTACTTCGCCAATCCTAATGCACGCTTTGACAATGTATAGTTTCATCAACAAAAATATTCAATTTTCTTCAAATCCTTTATGCAAATGCAAATCCACTTATCAATGCATGGCAAAGGTATGGAGAAATAACATGCTGATCAGCCTTGGAAATAAAAGAAGGTAGAGTGCATACTCAAATCTCTCTTCCTTGCCTCCTCAGAAAAATTGAAAACTTTCACGCTTCCTTTGGGCCTGTTTACATGGAGGTGGGGGACCCCAGGTAGGTGAGGTAACCCGCTTAGGTGGGGTAGCCCGCCTGTCCATATAATCTCTTATTTCAATTTGATCACGTTTACAGGATAGTTGGGGTGACCATATGAAAGATTGTATGGACAGGGGGGTTACCCCACCTAAGCGGGTTACCTCACCTGCCTGGGGTCCCCCACCTCCATGTAAACAGGTCCCTTAGTCCCATCTGACAACTTGCTACACAGTCACTAAAAGACTGAAAATATGATAGACTGCTGCAGAAATTTTCTAAATTGACCCGTGATGCTATATTGATTTCTTTTGAAGTGACACTGATGTGCACGATATTATCTGATGTTTTGATTTTTCAAGGAATAAACACTAAAAAATTTTAACAAACGCGAGTCCAAAAAAATCTCACCTTAAATTCAGTCAAAACAGTACGTTAAACATGAGTACTTGGAAAGTGCCAAAATTGTAATCAAATACTAACAAAGTAAATTTGAAGATAGCCAAATTTTGTTATCCAGGAAAATTAAACGCAGAGAAATGATGGTCATTTTAGAGAGTAAAATATTTGGATGTTGATTGGGAATCATTTAGAAACAATAGGAGACATTCTTGAAGATCTCAAATTGTAACAAATCGGAGATTAATTTGACAAGTGATAATTTGGTTTTTTATTATCAAAGTACTAAGATCTCGACAACTAGTAAAAGCTGTTGCAGATCAAGGACAGTTTAAAAAGCTGCAATTCAAATTTAAACCTTTAATTGACATTTCAGTAGCCGTCTGAAAAATTTGGTCACTACTTCACGATAAAATGCCTGAGAAAGGATTATTCAACTCCAAAAGAAACTTAGGATATTTGATTGGCTTTGTATCAAACCTTTAAGATAAAAGGTATCCAGAAATAGTCTCTACCATATCAATAGGGAATTATTCAATTAAGCCATTTCTCTGGTATCTTTTCATTGCTGAACCTCATTTTTTTCATTGGAGGAGTGGAAAAGCAAGAGAGATTTGAAATGCACCCATCAGTTTCTAGGTAAATAAAGAAATAAAATAGCACAGACATGTAATCTACCAAAATCACAAACAAAGAGCTTGTCATCTGAAAGGCAGTTCTGTAGTCAGTAACGCGTCATTTAGTCAAATGGTTTAATCAGTCTTTCCACAAGTAATCTATCATCAGTTTTGGTCACAAAACCACCCTTTCAGACCAGTCAATTTTCTTGGTCACGTAGCTAGAGGACCACGTAATATTCGGTTGCTTAGCCAGTCATGAAATCATGAATGCAGTTACTACACGTAAGCCATTCTGTCATGAAAATGATCAGCTGCTCTTTCAGGCCCAAAACGTCATTAATGAGGAACATTCAGTCACTCATTTACTTAGACAAGCAGTCAATCTGCCAGTCGGTCATCTAGTTAGTCAGGAATTCATGCAATTGGTCGTTCAGTCACCCAGTCAGTCGGTCAGTCAGTCAGCTATTCTGGGAGTCAGTTGGTCATTCAGTCAGTCAGTCAGCTATTCTGGCAGTCAGTTGGTCAGTCAGTTTATTAGTCAGTCACACAGTCATTGAGTCCATCAGTTGGTGAGTCAGTCATTCAGTCAATCAATCTATCAGATAATCAGCCAGTCATAAGTAGGTTGAGTATGATTGTCCGGGTGAACGTAGTCCTGAATAGGACTGTTATTGTTGGCAGTGACTGAAGTTTCAACAACCTGTGTGGTAGTCATCTTCAGAGTCAAAGTGAGTTGTATCACATCAGTTGATGATATTAAACTCTGGTTATTGACCTGATTGGATTGATCAAACAATGGTGAAAAGAAATGGTGACGAAACATCATATCGACTGGGACTCTGAACATGTATTACCTATTCTACAGACTACTATCAACGACTCACTTTAGAAAGCTGGTTTACTAACTAAAAACAAATGCTACTTAATCATAGTCAACAGTAACAGGCACCATACAAACAATGAATTGACGGAATCAAGCAAAACTATGAGAGAACGACTGGACAACTGACAATTTGACTAACAATAAACAACTCTTTCACTGTGACAAAAACATTACAAGTCTTCATAGCCAATAACACTGTGACTTAATTGACAAGCAGGTCAATAACCAGAGTTTAATACCATCAACTGACATGATACAACTCACTTTGACTCTGAAGATGAAAACTGCACAGGTTGTCACTGTTAACAACAACAGTCCTATTCAGGACTACGTTCACCAGGATGATCATACTCAATCTACTTATGACATGACTCCTGGCTTCAAACTTTTCACAATCAGTCAATCAGTCAGTCAATCAGTCAGTAAGTTAGTCATTCAGTCAGTCAGTTAGTCATTCAGGCTGCCAGTCAGTCAGTAAATCAGTCAGTCAATCAGTCAGTTAGTGAGTCAGTCAATCAGTCAATCAGTCAGTCAGTCAGTCAGTCAGTCAATCAGTCAGTCAGTTAGTCATTCAGTCAGCCAGTCAGTCATTGAGTCTGTATGTCAGGCAGTCAGTTCATCAATCGGAGACTCAGTCAATCCACCAGTCAATCATTCTGCCAGGCAATCAGTCATTCAGTCTGTCAGGCATTCCATAAGTCAATTATTTAGTCAGTTGGTCAGTGAGACATTCAGTCAGTTAGCGAGTCAGTTGGTTAGTCAGTCAGTAACACATTCAGTCAGTTAGTCATTCAGTTAGTCAGTAAGACATTCAGTCATTTAGTAAGTCAGTCGGTTAGTCTGATAGTCAGTTAGTCAGTACGACATTCAGTCAATTAGTCTCTCTGTCTGTCATTCTGTGTAAGTCATTCAGTCACATTTTAGATTGCTTCTTGGGAATTCTATATCAGGTAAAGCATATTTTCTTGAGATATCCCATCCTGGACCACCTTGACTGGCACTAAGTCTTATAATACTTGCAGGCCATAAGTGTTGTAAAGCTGTCTCAATAGACTTGTTGTGGTTTGTTGTTACAGTCATTCAGTCTGTTAGTCAGTCAGCCATCCGTTCTGTCGGTTATTTAATCTTGATGTAAGGTAGTTAGTCAGATTTTTTTGCCAGTGACTGCATCAGGCTGTTTAGCCAGTCAGTTTCAGGTACTAGTACATGCAGCTCATTCTTGTAGCCAATTTTGGCAACAGTAAGAAAAACAGTAAGTCAACTGGGTAGGGGCCTGGGGAATTTATTCTCTTATATAGCCCATATGGCGATGTGCCACTGGACAGGGTATGGTTTTTGTCCTCTCTCTCCTAAACAGGTTACATAATTTTGAGTGAGTCTGTCCAAAACAGTGTATACAATTTTGTGCTAGTCTGTCCTAAGTATAAGTTTACAGGGTACTGCCTGCATGATTGATTTGATATGCTTGATGAAATTTGTTTGTACTCCAAGTATACAAAGCAATGACTATAAGTATGAATTTGCTCTATTGCAATTCATTGCCAATAAATGGCTTTAAAACAAAACAGTGTGCATTTTGTCCTTTGTCCTAAACCGGGTAATAAAATTGAGGGTGTCATTCTAAACAAGGCAAGTCACATGAGACCGCGATACTCCTGCAAATTTCCCTTAAACCAAGTTATGATGTCAATGTTGTCCGGGATTTTTCCTTCAACCTTTTGAAGGGTGCACAATTTTTGTACTCATGTAGACATAATAATAATTAATTTTATAGGCTTAAGGTGGTGCGATTATCATAAGCGTGTTGGTTAGGTTTTTGAATCGTGTTTTTCAGCAGGAATGATTTAACTGATTTCTATGGTTTTTGGTATCCTTCAGAGTTCGTACTCTTTTGAATTGTTCCAATTCCATGACTTTCCATGACCTTTCCATTTTTTCCAAGATGTTAGGTTTAGTTATCATTTTCAAAATTTTTCAAAATTTTCCTTGTTTTGGGGTATTGTTTGACTTTAGGCGGTTCAATTCAATTCAGTTCAACACAAACTCTGGTGTCCACCAAAATATGTGCCATTTGCACTGTTTAATTACTCCTCTCTTCCTTACATTGCCCTTACTTTGCCATTTGCCGTAAAAAAACTACCAAAAAATCTTTAATTTTTCATGACTTCCATGACCTGTACAAACCCTGTCATAAAATTATAAAGAATGGTAGAACTTTAAAAAAATGTTATCTATTTTCTTGTAGGACTGGTATAAAAACGTTTGAGATTTCGGCATATATTTAAAACTGCATTTACGACAGATTTCTCCTTAACTTGAGCAGAAAGGCCTCAGAGCTGTCTAGTTTTATATCTGCAAGTTTTAGGTCAATCATGACCTTAAAACTCACTGCACAAAATGCTGGTCAAATTTAACGTTAAAATGCTACGCTAGCACATTAATTTGTGAAAGTTGATGCACAAAATTAATAGAGGAAGAGTGCCGACAGACTATCTCTTATCTGAAAGGGTATTCTTACCCAATACTTAATGGCAAGAAACTGAGTAATCAGAAACCTACAGCAAATGCAGTTAACACTACAAGAAGAACGACTTCATGCTGAATGTGGGGTGAGATTATTAAAGAACTTCCGTTTATCAAAGTTCCTGTGTATTTGCCCTTTTCTTTTCGAAAAAAAATTTAACAAAGAAATATATAGTATCTACAGAATTCTCCTACCAGTTTTAGCACTGGAGGTAATTCCTATTTTTAGGAGAAACAAAGCCCCCAACTCCAGTACTTCTAACCAATCCCCTTTTCTGCTGCAATGAAAACCCTTCTACTTGGTAACTGTAATTTATTCATGCTGTTTAGATTTGCCATCACATTTGCAGGGGCAGTTTGCCATTTATATAGGAAGCCTTACAGTTTGAACCTCTAGTAAACGACCACCTCATGTAAGCGATAGTGACACTTTTTGGGCCTGATGGTTAATGATTTTCCTGATTGTTTTTAACCTCTTGTAAGCAACCACTTGATACATTCTCTCATCTCTATTTTCGCTGTGTGCACTACATTACTTAGAATATACGAAGAACTTTAGTGACAACATGGAACTACACATATCCTAACTTAAACATTGCATGCAATAAATTATCTTCCATAAAGTAGTGCCTGGACCTCTTATTGGAGGAGACCCTCTGTGGTTCAATTCTTGTAAATGACCACCCTCTGTAAGCGACCACTCAATCTTTTGGGGGGTCACTGACGGGAGCTTCCACTGCATTTTTCTTTATGATCTTTATCACCAAGTGGCAAACTTTCTGTGTGAATGTGATTTTAAATATATTCCGATATCTTAGACGTTTTTATACCGACAAAAAAAAAAAAACTTTCTTTAAGTTCCACCATTCTTTATTATCCATGCCAAAAATCATGGAAATCAGTTAAATTGTTCCTTCTGAAAAACGTGATTCAAAAATGTAACCAACATGCATATAACTAGGTTTGGGCCACCTTAATTTTTCAAAGTTTCCATCCTGACAACAACATTGTACCCATAGTCTGAGTGATACAGAAAAACTAATGGCAGAAGCCTTGTCTGAAATCCCTTCAGAAGATGAACTTGAAGTGAACTCCACTGATAGCAATAATAATCCATGAAGCCTTAGACTTGCACTTCTACCAACCAAGCACAACACTTTTATTTAAGAAAACAATCCCTAAGTAAGCTTGAAATAGCCATTTGCAGTAGTCCTTTCATTTTAAGTCCAACTGCCGGAGTCAGTCAGTCAGTCAGTCAGTCAGAAAAGCAGTCCGCGGTATACGTAATAAATTGTTTATTTCAAGATTGGTTTGGTAGATAACATGTCTGAACTAAAGCTAGCTGCAGAAGTTGGCTTTATTTATATTTTATTGGCAAAGTTGTTCAAAGTAAATTAATGTTAATCCAGTATAAAACCTAAGTTTGACCCTGGCATTAAACTAGTGAGCACTAATGCCGTTGCTGGTTACGATGAGAAAATGAATCAAAGGCTAAAAAAAAACAACCTGGTGCATACCTTACACTATAACTAAGGAAAATGTTTGTTTCAATAATAAATTGTTATCCTGGACTAACATGAATAAGCTTTGAACAAGCAAGACCAATTTTTTTTACCTGGTTCACTCAAGAACTGGATTACAAAGTAAAATGTACAGCACTTACAGTACTGAAGATAAACTCTAAATCCTGGCTATTGAAGTCCTGTTCCTGTCTGTTGTGGCATCTGATCTGAAAACAAAAAAAACATTAATCCAGTTTAAATTTATTATATTTTTATTCCTTCTTTTACAAATGAATATAAAAAATGGCCTACATTTCAACTCTCCTAGATTTCCCTGCAGTAGTCTCCTTGATAGATGAAAAATTCCTGGCAGGGGTGGGGGGGGGGGGGGGGGGGAGAAGGGGAGGCTACTCAACACAGTTTTATACAAGGATGCTCCACCATAAGGTCCAACCCATTCATAACTGACTACTGACAAAAACAGTACCCCTTTCAAATACTTTCCATTGAAAAATGGTGCCCCTTTCACATACCTAATATACATGTAGCAATTCATGAATTAAAATAATACAGTTGAAAGAAATGTTTCAAAATAATTTCATTGATGGCCTTTTAAATACTTAAATGACAGAGATTTTTTACCTTTTCATATACTTCAAGTCATGATTTTCCTACCCTTTCATATGCCTGAAGCCTGAAAAAGGTCCTTTCAGGCAGAGCCCTTCTGTAAAGGCCACCATAGAGAATACTTCCTGCCCCCTCCCCCTAGGGAAAATTAAGTCACCCAGTTTCCCACACAAGTCACTAAATTACTGCTCTGAGCAGGGCTCATCCTTAGCATAAGAACCTATCATATGCACAAGTGATGACAAACACGACAGAGAAGTCAGTGGAATGATAGAGCCAAGGAAATCAACTTTGTTCATTCTTTTACTTCCCAGCCAATTCCGTGAGGTCTTCAAAGGGCTGCAAGGTTACCCAATCTTGACAATGTTGTTGGTAATTAAGTAAAAGAAAAAGCCTCCAACTTTCAGACATTCAGGAATTGGCATCTCTAATACTTGCTCTATTAACAACCAATCAAACTGCTTATCCCAAACTACCAAAACATGTTAACCTTCCCCCTCCTTCTTCTACGATCATTCACCCACGATCACTCCTTTACTTGGCTACAAAGTACAGATAATTCTTTAACTTAGAATGGTTAAAGAGAAGGAAATATAAACAAACATATTAAAGCTATTTACCTCAAAAACGAATGGTTATCACGTCCATGAAAGGTCGCATTCCAAACATCAGAATGACTGATCAGAAGCTCTGCTGCCCTTAAAGTACAACAAAATAACTGTTAAGAAAGAATCAGCTTTCACTTAGGGTCATTCTCTCTTAGAAACAACCGCTACAAACCTTCAAAACCAGCAAAACTGAAGCAAACCACAACGACCACAACTCAGCGCCATCTTTGAATTTGTTTTAGTTCCCAATGCCCTCACTCTGTACGCGGTCACTATCGCGCGCGCGCCTCTCCATGCTTGGCAACGTTAGCACAACAATCTAGTACCCTTAAAATTTCCCCCTTAATTGCTAGCATCTCTTTAAAGCTAACTTCAAGCTATTTTTCTGTTAATTAATCATTGTGAAGAACAAGAAATAAAGCTATAAATTGACGTTCAGATATAAAAATATGCAGAATTTTAGCCAGCAAGTTTTGAAATCTACGACGCAACTTTTTGACATTCCTGAAAGCAACTTTCCAGCATTTTACGAGCACAATTGGGATACCTAGTCATGCCATAGGTAACCCAGGATCACTATTTGTGTCACGTACGGGTTTCATAACATGAGAAACTATAGAGAACATATGGGGCGAAGTTTAGGTCTAGACATGATTTGCTAGAAAATGGAAATAAAAATCGATGAAACTTACCATGTGGCGAGTTGTTGTTGTCCTTAATATGCACACGAAGTTTCGAGGAAAGTAGTCTGCTTCATCTTTGCTACATAGTATAGTGGCCACTCTAGTGCTTAGTTTTGGCCTTACCGGTCAAGAATGGTCCCTTACCTGCTGAGCTAAAATTTAGGGAGAACACTGCTATTTATACACTACAGCGAATGGATAGCCTCAACGCCGGCACGAAAACCATACCGAACAGGGCTTCGGCTCACACATGACGGAATGGTGATTTCGGCGCAGTTTCATTGACGGATCGAGGCCGCGCCGCAATGATCTTGAAAGTGGATCATCACATATGGGGTACACGTTTCTGTACCACTCTATGGCGCAGAGTGAACAGAAAGGTGTTCATGCTATACCAGACAGTTTTTCATAATCGTTATGAAGAACTGTCCAGTTTAGTGCAGACATGAATGAATCTATACCGTCTTTCTTTTTTTCTTATTAACACCTTTTAAAGTCCGCCTTTTTAAGACACATGTACACATAGCTTAGCTGTATGCATAGAGGGGTGCTAGCTCATGAAGTTTTTTCTATGTTATACTTCCTTGAAAACAAAAACGCGGGTTTGGAAGATTCCGAAATGTCCAAACTAAATAATATTTTCACACTGGTATCTAATTACAGTAATTAATTCCACGTGCCACTCCTGCACGTGCTAATTATGAAATCAGAAAAGAACAATGCGTTATAATTAAACACTGTCCGTGCCGCACTAGTTCAATCACTTGCCAAAGCAATATTGGTTAGTTTAGTATGGTAATGTACGATGAGATTTAAAACAGCCAGAAGATAAATTTTTTGGTTACAATTCTGGGCTATCCTCGAGTATGACCTGCGGTTGTTTGGGGTTTTAGAAATTAATAAAGGGTAGGCCTGAATAGAAGGTAAACTTTCATAAAGGTTCCCACAT